>JAANYP010001710.1:165458-371920 GCA_020465985.1 Centrapalus pauciflorus | reverse complement strand
TCTTTCTGCACTCTCTCGAACACACTGCACACACAGAACAGAAACATTTGTTTCTGTCTTTCGGTTTTTTGCACTCTGCACACACAGAAATTACTGCACCGATAGAAGGATGGCAAGTCAACTAAGGGCATCAAGTTTCAGTAATAATAGAAGGCCAATCATCCGTGATCCATACTTAACAATAATATGGATTCTTTATGATAGCAATGGCCGCCGACTTCTTGTTGTAACATTGTTGTAACAATAATATGGATTCTTAAGAACTGGATCAGACACGGGGGGCCTTCAGGTCCTAGTTTGCTGTCACTATCAACCGGTGTGCGACACGGGTTGCAGTTAGCCATGTGAGCCCGTTTTAAAATTTCCAAAGCATACTTAGATTGAGACAAGAAGAGATCTCAAGATGAACGTACCACTGATATTCCAAGAAAGTAGTTAAGTGGACCAAGATCGGTCATAGAAAACTCACGATGAAGTAAAGCAATAACTTTCTGTAAGAGAGGCGAGGAGGAAGCAGTGAGAATGATGTCATCAACATAGATGAGCAAGTATGCAATATCTGATCCCCGACGAAAAATAAACAGAGAGGTATCGGTTTTGCTGTGAGAGAAGCCAACGCGAGTGGCAAAATTCGCAAAACGTTGAAACCATGCCCGTGGGGCCTGTTTGAGGCCGTATAATGATTTCTGTAACAGACAGACATGATCAGGATGTGTGATGTCTTTGAATCCCGGGGGTTGATGCATGTATACAGTTTCGGATAAATGCCCAGAAAGGCATTTTTTACGTCAAGTTGGTGAATGGGCCAGTTGTGACATACCGCAACGTATGGTGGCTGGTTTGACAACAGGACTAAATGTTTCGTGACAATCAATACCCTGTTGTTGACTTCGACCATTGGCTACCAACCGAGCCTTGTAGCGATTGAGGGAGCCATCTGCATTGAATTTATGTCGAAATAACCACATGGAGCGAACTATATTAACACCTTTTGGTCGTGGTACAAGTTTCCACGTACTGTTTTTAATTAATGCATTAAATTCATCTGTCATAGCATTGTGCCAATCGGGAATTTGAAGAGCTTGAGTATGAGATGTAGGGAGGGGAGCAATGTGAGAAGCAATATAAAAGTAATTAATGATCACCGTTTAAGAAAAAAAAAAACATATCACCATAATTATGTTTCGGTCACAGTTTAACACACACAAGCACGTGACTATTAATATTTAAAGGTGACAGATTAAGTTTTTATATGTGTCTAAGTGTAAACAATAGTAATAGTAAAATTGAAAAGATATTATTATAAGTACATTCAAGTCACCATTTAATTTGTTTTGTGACTAAAAGCTATCAATCTCACACTAAAAAAAATCAATATAAGGGGTTTTTTTTGTCACGGATTAAGCAAATTTGTGACTATTAATATTTAAAGGTGACGGTTTATTGTTTTTATGTAACTAAAAATAAACAATAGCCATGACAAAAAGATGTTGTGACTATATTTTTCTAATGATCATGGTTTAGTTTATTTCTTATTAGTGTGTAAAAGTAATAGTTTTCATGATAAAAGAAAAACACAGTGACTATAAGTACTTTATGGTCACATGAAGAATTGGTTTGTGTGACTAAAAGTAATCGGTGGTCATGGTTTAAATGAAAAAAATGTCCCTATAAGTATTTTATCGTCACAGTTTAATATATTATTGTGTCTGAAACTAAACATTAACCATGGTAAAAAAACAAAAATGTATTTATAAGTATTTTGTGGTCACAATTTATTTTGTTTTGTGTGGTTAAAGGTTATCAATTGTCATAGTTAAAAAAAAAACTTGTTAATATGAGTATTTTGTTTGGTCATGGTTAATTGTGTTATGTGTGTCAAAAACTAAACATTAACCATGATAAAAGAAAAAATATCGTGACTACAAGTAGTTTATGATCACGACTTATTTTTTTATAAGCTGCTAAATGTTATTAATTGTCACAATAAAAGCAACAAAATGTGGCTATAACTACTTTATGGTCACGATTTAGTTAGTTTTGTGTGGTTAAAGGTTATTAATTGTCACAGTTTAAGAAAAATGTGGCTAAAACTACTTTATTGTCACGGTTTAATTTTTTTACACGTGTCTAAAAGGAACAATAGTGATTTTAAAAGAATTATAATGTGACAAGAAGTATTTGATGGTCACCAAAGGGCCTTTGGCCTGGCGGTAAGAGGGTGGAGATACATGTGAGAGGTCACGGGTTCGACTCCCGTCGGAGACAAGTTGATAATTAGGTGGTGAAAGTAAGTCTTGTGGTAAATGAGTAGTTTAGGAGTCGGAGTAGGAGTAGGATAGTTTTCCGTTAAAAAAAGTATTTAATGGTCACAGATTGTATTGTTGCATGTGTCTAAAAGTTACCAATTGCCACGATTAGGAATAAATAAGTAACTATAAATACTTTATGGTCACGACATTGTTTATTATATGTGTCTAAAAGTAAGCAATTGTCATGAATAAACAAATTATTATGTGACTAAAATAATGGTATGGTCACGGTGTAATTATTTTTGTGTGTCAAAATGTATCAATTGTCACAGTTTAATACTTTATGTATGTCCAATTGCAACAAATTGTCACATTTTAATAAATTATGTGTGTCTAAGTGTACCCTACGGTCACGGTTTAATTGTTTATGCATGTCTAAATGTACCAATGGTCACACCACTTAATAGTTTATGTGCGTTAAAATATTACCAATTGTCACGGTTTCATTCATGTGGTGTGTTTAGATGTCTCAAATAGTTACGGTTTAACTGATTATGTGTGTCTAAATTTATCCAATGGTCACGATTAAATATTTGTGCAATCTTTAAATATACCAGGTGGCCACGGTTTATTTGTTTATACGTGTCTGTAAGAATGTTAACGCCACTGATTAATTGTTTATGTGTGTCTGAATGTATCCAACTGTCATGGTGTTAAAATAAATTGTGACTAAAAGTATTTTACGGTCACGGTTACTAAAAAATATAGACCACAACTATATAGAAATTGTTACCATATAGCCACGGTTTTATGCTATGGCCACGGTTTTACATGTGATTTAGTCACGAATATTAAATGTAGCCATAAGGTACCAAAAGTGATGCGACCTTTGGTCACGATTTGAATGAAAAATAAAACAGTGGCCAAAGGTCTATGTCCACGGTTTTTTAACGTGACGGAAGACATATTTTGTACTAGTGGACGCTGAACGGGTTTATAAATGCCGGATCGAGAGCGGGTGACCATGGGGTGAGAGGGGTTTGCGAGAGGTGGGGGTAGGGTGGTCTCAGGTTGAGTAGATGAAGAAGGGGAAGTTGGTTTGAGTTGAGGTTGAGTTGGAGAGTGATTGAGAGAATTGGTCGGAGGGGGAGCAGCGTTAGGGGATGTAGAGAGTTGTATGACTGTGGGAGGTGGAGGTGGAGTGCTTTGAGGAGACGTGAGAATTGTACGAGCAATAGGGCAAGGACTATCGAGAAATGAGTACGATGGGGGGGTAGAGGTAAGTGAGGTGTATGGAAATTGAGATTCATCGAAGGTTACGTGACGAGAGATGATGACTTTATTGATGATAGGTTGAAAGCAGCGATAACCACGATGATCAGTGGGGTAGCCAAGAAAGATGCAAGGGGTGGAGCGAGGTTGTAATTTATGAGAGGAAAAAGTGTGCGGGTAACATAGACAGCCGAAAATTCGAAGATGGTCGATGGTTGGTTGTTTGTTGAATAGTTTAGTGAAAGGGATGTCATTGTTTATTGCAGAGGAGGGTAGAATGTTTAGTAAGTGAACAGCCATAAATAGGGCTTCAACCCAGAAATTAGGAGGCAGGGAGGCTTGAAAGAGGAGGGTGCGGATATGATTATTGATTGTGCGAATCATGCGTTCAGATTTCCTAGTTTGTTGGGAAGTTTTTGGGCATGAAAACCGAAATTGGATGCCATTATTTTTGAACAAGGTGTGTTGTTGGGAGTTATCAAATTCACCGCCATGGTCACATTGGAAAGCTTTTATTTGTTTATTGAATTGGGTTTGCACATATGCTTGAAATTGAACAAATTTTGAAAACGCATCTGATTTTTGCTTAAGAGGATAAACCCAAAGAAAATGAGAATAATGATCAAGAAAAAGAACATAATAGTTAAAACCACCAACACTCGGAATTGGAGAAGTCCATAAATCCGAATGAATAATATCAAAAGCATTATCAACCACAGTACTAGAAGAAATAAACGGAAGCTTAACATGTTTGCCAAGTTGACAAGCATGGCACAAAGTCAAAGGCTTTGTATCATTACAACGATTTAAATTGCAAGAAACTAGTCGACGTAGCACGTCCTCGCCGGGATGACCGAGTCGTTGGTGCCACGTGGAATGACTGAAGGAAAGAAAAGCAAGCTGGGTATTGGTGGTGAACGGGTACAGATCTCCATTGCTATCACATCGGTGGAGTTGCTTCTTGGTCAGATAATCCTTCACAGAAAAACCAAACTCATCAAATTCAACTGTACATTTATTGTCACGAGTAAAACGACGAACAGATATAAGGTTTTTGACTATTTGGGGAGTGACAAGGACATGTTTTAAGTGAAGGGGACGAGGGGAAGATGACAAGATGCTATGACCAGTATTAGTAACAGGAATGGATGCTCCGTTGCCAACAAATATAGATGAAATTAATGCATTATTATTAAAAACAGTAGTAAGATTACTTGTACCTGCCGAGAGATGTGAAGTAGCGCCCGTATCCATGTACCATCCAGAGTCCTCACCCGGGGAGGGTGGCTAATGTCATCGTGCTAAAAGCTTGTGGAAGAGTAGTGGGCTGAGGAGTGTAGGGAACAAAGGTCCAGAGGGCCGAGGAACCACAATGAACGGGACGACAGAAGTTCCACAAGAATATGACCAAAGATATATGTTAACCATGTTGGGTGGGTGGTGGTGCAGATGAGAGAGGTAATGGGGGTCGTGGGCTATGTGGCGTGGGGCCGAGAAGACCAGGGGTATGAGCCGCAGAGGGTGGGGTTGGGGGCCGTGGGGTATGTGGGCGTGGGTGAGTGTTATGGGTTGGGTTTAATATGGAGAAATCGACACTTGTCACCAAAGCGACACGGGCCACGTTGGTAGTTTCGACATATTTGTTTCTGAGCCGGGTTAGAGGAGGATGAGGCAAGTAGAACTGTTGGGGCGGAAGGGGTATCATGTTGGTTGGCTCGAGTTTGTTTATGATTTAGGTGGGATTCTTCTAGGGTGAGCATGGAGCGGGTTTCAAGAAGCGAGGGTGGGGATTTGCTACGACAAATAATACTTGCAACATTATCGTATTTATCTCCTAAACCAGCCACAACATACATAACCAAGGTTTTTTTCTTCTATGGGTTGGTCAATATTTGCAAGAACATCAGCAGCTATTTTGATTTTCTTAAAATACTCAGCAATAGATTGATTACCGAGTTCGAGAGAGCGGAGTTCTTCTTGGATTTCCATGGAACGAGCTTCCTTGTTGTCATGGAAAAGGTTGTGTAGATCGGTCCAAACAGAGTGGGAGGTCGCGTTTTTTTTTCAAGACCGTTTGCAGTAGAGAGGTGGAGATCGAGCCAGTGTTTCGGGGCTGCTAATAATAGTTCCATCAAGAAAACCCAGAACCCCAAAACTATCACAATGAGAGGTAAAAAGTTCACACCAAGCATCATAATTGAGTTGATCAAGATCCAAGACTAGGGGAACGTGAGTTTTGATATTTGTAACGCCGAAAGCTTGTCGGCATTGAACACGGAAGTGTGTGGTTGTTGTGCGTCTGTCATTTTAAATTTGTTAGAGAAAAGGGCTGTTACCGTTGGGATTTGAAGTGGGTTTTGTTGCAGCGGCCGGATGAGAGAGCAAGGGGCAGCGACGCCTGAACTGTATCGCACGGCGGTGCAGGGCAGCAGATCGCACAAGGAAGGGGGTTGGGTTGGCGCCGACGACAGAGAAGAAACGGAGGCAGCGGCGATTAATACGGTTTTGCGGCGGCGCCTGGATTTGAGGGTTTTCACTCGAGCGGCGCCTAGATTTGAGGGTTTTCAGTCGAGCGGCAAACGGAGTTAGGGTTTGCAGGCGAGTGGCGGCGGCAGCGATGGCTGATGAGAGGCGGCGGTTTAGGGTTGTTTTGGGAGCGGCGGCCGACTTTAGGAGTTAGGGTTTCAGATGGCGGCGTGGCAGCAGAGAGGCGGTGGTTTAGATGCAACAAGACGGTGGCGGTTTAGATGCAGCGGCGGCGGCGGCGGCGGCGGCCGCAGGTCGCCGGCCGGGAGGATTAGGGTTAGGAGAGGAGAAAAGGATTAGGGTTAGGAGAGGATTAGGGTTTCTCTGATACCATGTAATTAGGCTTAATGACTCTCTTGCCCTTTTCTCATTATCAACAATCATTTAAATAATACAAAAGGAATAATGGGCCTGAACCCAAAATACTAAATAACAAATAGTTATAAAGGTCCGTTAATTAGGCTTAAATACTCTCTTGCCCTTTTCTCATTATCAACAATCATTTAAATAATACAAAAGGAATAATGGGCCTGAACCCAAAATACTAAATAATAAATAATTATAAAGGTCCGTTAATACTTGTCACAGTAAATCAAACTTCCATGTTCCTTATAGCCAAAATCAGGTAAATTCTCTCTATAGATTGCTTGCGATGTGGCCTTAGCTGCTGACACATTTTCCGTTAACTAGGAAAATCAGACTTCCATCTTCTTCGTTATAACAAAAATCAGTAAAAGTTCTGGTAGCCAGATGGCTTGCAAGTTGGCCTTAGCTGCTGACACATTTTCCGTTAATTAACCCGAAAATCCTTTGTTTTCGGTTCAATTTTGGTGATGGGCAGTTAACAAAAAATATTTAGAAACTTAGGTTTTAGGCCTATAATATATATACTTTTAACTCGTAATTAAATTTTATAAACCAAATTTTAGTTTTTAGGCCTATATTGTTAGTTAATTTGATAAAAATAAGTCTTTTTTATTAGAGTTTTTAATGACAATATCTTAATTATTATATGTAATGTAACTATAGAAGTTGAGGACCGCTTCTATAATTTTAGACAATCCACAAGGACCATTAACATAATTTACTCTATATATTATCAATACTTTATAATTTATCCGTAACTTTTTCATCTAGTTTTTTTAAAAATATTTAGAAATTAATAAAGTCGTATTTATTTTAAATAATAATTTTAATTAGAATACGGTTACTTTGTTAACTTAACAACCGAAGCGAAAAATCTGGTTAACCTGCTATTTCAGATTCACGAATTTCTTTGCCTTCGGATGCTATGCGTGATAACACACCTCATGTTTTAACAAGTAAATGAACCCAAAGTACAAATTACATCACGTGCAATATAGATTTAAAAATCACCTAGGATTTATCCAACTCAGGAAACACAAAAAAGAACGCACACTCCAGTACTATAATCTAAACCAATATTTAGCTATTTCGGACGTTTTGAGGAAATTAACAACTAGAGGCAATAGTTAAAATTAATTAATCGGGCAAACTAAGTAACACAAGAATAAAGTTAAATTAATTTTGTTGGATTTTTCAAATTAAATAAAAAAACTAATACTAGCAAACACGAATTAAACTAAATAACTAACGCAAACAACTAATGACAACTAAATAAAACGAAGCAAACTAATGACAATAGAATCAATGCAGAATCAGAATTAACTTAAGCAAGTAAAGAACGACAATAAATTAAAGTTACGAAACTCTTATATTACGAAAGCGTGACCCACCTACAATTAGAAAACTACGATTAATTGGCGGCGGTTTAAATTGATTGATTAAAGATAAATAAGTTAATAACCAATTATAAAAATTCACATAAGCCTCCATTATACATTAAAATTTACAGGATAATTGATCTCTCCAAATGATTGATACCTCCAAATAACGATTAAATGATGACAAAACACTTGAAGACAACAAAGTTAATTAAACTGAATTCCAATATTAACCAACAATCTTATTATCGCAAAAAGATGCTAAAAACTATAGAATTCAACTAACCAACTTTATCTCTTTTAGAATCAAACATTTGGAACCTAACAATTGTAATGTTGATGAGTAAAAATGTTCGCCTATCTTCCATTACAACTTCAAAACAGATGCCGTCTCCTCTTCTTAATAAGATAGGTCGTGTTGAGAACAACCTCATCCCAAAAGTGTCTAGGTACAGAATTTAATAGAAAAACAGAATGTGTGACTTCAAGTAGATGTCTATTTTTCCTTTCAGCCACTCTGTTTTGCTATGAGCAATATACACATAATGTAAGGTGAACAATCCCTTCTTTGTTAACAAAGTGTCGAAGCTGAATGTGGAAGTATTCTTCGGCATCATCAGTTTTCAAAACTTGGATCATAGTGGAAAATTGATTTTGAATCGATTGATGAAGTCTTACAAAAATTTATCCAACTTCTGATTTTCTTTCATTAAAAATAGCCATGTAACATGTGTGTGATCAATGCATGAATGTTACTAACCATCTTGTACTGGAGTTCTTTTTTACTCTAGATAGTCTTCACACATCAATGTGTATTAAGTAGAAAGGATGAGAGGCCTTATACGTACATACGGAATAGAATTGAAAGCTAGAATGATGTATATGCTAGGATAATTGATACGTTTTACATTACAAAAGAATTTGGATTTTATTGAACAAATAGGGATCAATTTTTTCAAATACATGAAATTTGGATGACCTAACCTATGATGCCAAAGAATGACTTTTTTCTAGCTTGTCTAGAAAGATTAAAAAACATGAAACCGAAAGGACTATGTGAATGTTCAGCTTGCAAGAGATAAAGACCGTCCTTGACTCTATCAACGCCAATCTTCTTCGCCGAACTCGAAATCTGAAATTCACATGCATTAGGAGAAAATTTATATATATACATACACACATACACACAAAGACACACACATACACACACACACATAGAGAGAGAGAGAGAGAGAGAGAGAGAGAGAGAGAGAGAGAGAGAGTGAGTGAGAGATCTGAACCACTAATAGAAAATTGACTTTTACGGACGGAATAAGAAAAACAACCATGGAAGATGCAGTACGATGGAACGTGGCTGGAACTTTTTATCTTAATAGGAGAATTAAAATAATAAACTACAACATATTGACAGAACCCTAAGGAGGACTTGGAAAAAATAAGGGGTACAAGATAACTAAAAAAATGGAAAAGATAAAGATAACAAATAACAAGATAAGACTTCCAGATTAGGTGCAAATCTAAATTTAATCCTTTCTTCTTTTTAAAAGACAAGTTAATGCAAGGAGTTAAAACCTGTGGAGTCGAATTAAAGACCTCATTTAGAGAATCCCAAGGCTCAAATCACTAAGTTATCCATACCAATTGTGAGGGGGTAACTTATGTGTGTAAGGTGAGGTTAATTAGGAAAAAATTAAGAAACAAAAGTCGTCAATACTTGCAAATCTGAAGCCAAACTAGCACATAAGCATTACGGGTACTCGCCGCTAAAGCCGTATGTCGCCGCTAAAGGCGTCGCCGCTAATACCCGTCGAAATAATAGGTCTCTTTCCCCCCACTGCCTTCACTCTTTTCTTTTTGGCGCCCACAAGCTGCTCCTGCGATTTCCGGCGTTCTCCGGCCGCCGCTGCTACGGTTCGCGTGTACCCTCTTCCCCCAACTGCATTTCGGACTCTCTTCCCGCAAAGCCCACGACATTCTCCTTCTAGCTCCTCCCGTGTTCTCCCTTTTTAGCTCCGGTGACTCTCCGATCGACGGTTCCTCCGGCGACTCTCCCTTTTTTGCTTTTGGTACTCTCGATCTCTATCTCTCACTCACACACACACAACCGTTTATATGTATTTTTTTTAGGTAAAAATACTACAATGTGCTTATATTTTGTATATTTGGTGTGTATTATGATAATGTTAGTATGTATTAGTGAGGCGTGCAAAACACACCTCAGGTTTTAATAACTAAATGAACCCAAAGTATAAATTACACAACTGGCAGTGTACCAATCGTGTGCAATATAGCGTTAAGAATCACCCAGGATTTATGGAACTCAGGGAACGGAATAAAGATCGGAGACTCAAATATACAACCTAAACCAATATTTAGCTATTTTAGACGTTTTGAGGAAGTTATCAACTAAAGACAATAATTAAAATTAACTAACAAAAATAACTATAAACTAAGTAACACAAGAATAAAAAGTTAAACTAATATTTTTGGATTTTTCAAATTAAATAAAAAAAAATTCTAGCAAACACGAATTAAACTAAATAACTAAAGCAAGCAAGTAACGACAACTAAATTATACGATCCAAACAAACTAAATCAAAATCAAATCAAACTAACTTAAGCAAGTAAAGAACGATGATAAAATTTACGAAACTCTTATATTACGAAAGCGTCACCCACTTGGAATTAGAAAACTACGATTAATTGGCGATGGATTGAATTGACTGACTAAAGACAAATTGGTTGATAACCAATTCTAAATTCAATTAAGCTTGGATTTTGGTTTAATTTACCGATTATTTAATTACTTCAAGTTAAAATATTTAATCTTGATAACCACGTGATGAAAAACAAAGCAACCCGCTGAAACTCCAATATTAACCAATTAATCTTATAATCGCAACACAATGCCTAAAGATAATCGATTAACACCGAAATCCAACAAATTGACTTAGTCACTTTAAAAATCAAACTTTATGATTTGTCAACCCTATTATCGCAACACAATGCATAAGAACCAACCACTACTACAATCAGACCCTTTTGCGACGGCCAAATCTGTCACAAATCCGTCGCAAACTCTTATTTGCGACCGATTTGCGACCGAATATGGCGGACGCAAAAAGGCTCGTCGTAAATATCTTTGCGACGACATTGCGACTGATATTTGTGACGGATTTGCGACGGGCTTTTATTGCGACGGATTTGCGACGGGCTTTTATTGCGACGGCCTTGCGTCCGTTTATCTTTGCGACGGACCTTTTGCAACGGATTTGCGTCAAATTCGTTGCGGCGGATTAGCGACGACTATTATTATTTGCGACGGATTTGCGATGAAGTTTTTGCAACGGATTTGCGATGAAGTTTTTGCAACGGATTTGCGATAGCTTCGATCACAAATCCATCGCAAATTCACTCTGATTTAATGGTCTCTACTGTCGCAAATCCGTCGCAAAAACCTGAAAAAATTTTGTTGTTTATTTTGTTATTCTATATTTAACCATTTTTTCCTGTGAATAAAAACTCAATAATCTAAATTTTTCCTGTGAATAAAAACTCAATAATCTAAAACACCTTTAAACCAATATTTCGTAATACTAAATCAAACCATTGCAGTACAAAATAACATAGTAGATTACAACTTAATATCTCAAATTAAAACCAATATATTCCATAAGACAAATGTTTAACAGTTGCTCGGATGATTCCTTGGGACGCTCCATTCTTTCTAGCTCCACTTCGTCACATCGTAACATTCTACAACAGAAAAGTAATTAATTTGTAAGAAATTAGTTTTCATATAAGTTTCAAACAAAACACAAATTGTAAAATAGCTAAAGAAAAAAAACAATATAAATTCCTAAAACATGTTAAAACATTATGTATCACATTAAAGAAGAAGTCCTAATACAAAAAATATGTATCACATTAAAAAGAAGTCATATTATGGAACAAGTTCTAACCCAAAATATCCATATTTATATGATGTAAAAAATCATGTTATTTTAATGAGTAGAAACATACGAGTAACAAATAAATAATGATTACCGGTTTAAGAAGGCGGATTTTGAAACCGTGCAAACAACATTTCAATTTTCTTGTCCATTTGGTTTCGATGGTCCTCTAGTTCTTTGGCCATTCTTTCCTCTAGAGCTGCTCGCTCTCGTTCTCTTTCTCTCCTTTCAATTTCTCTTTCTTTTTCTCTTTCTGCTCTTTCAATCTCTCTTTCTTCTTCCATCTCCTCTACCTTCTTTTTCAGTCTTTCAATCTGCGAGTCATAATATATCTTTTATAACTATGTATGCATGTTCAAATGATTTTTATAAACTTATTTATATGTATGTGTGTGTGTATAAGTAATAAATATACCTCGTCATTTTCATCTTGTGAATGATGACTACTTGTGCTAGATATAGAAGATGTTCCTGTTAGAACAAAAACAGGATCCGACGCATCGCTCGCCCCATACAGTCTCCCCTTCTTCCTCCCTCCAGCAGCCACTTCCCATATGGGTTGTTCATGTTCTAGGTGCTTCTCACCAAATGTCTCATTTATCAATCTATCATAAGTTTCCTATAATAAAAAATAGAAATTAAAATTCATTCATATTTTATATGGTTAACCATATAGAACTGATGAAACTTACAATATGTACTCGTGCCCTGTTATCGACCCATACCGGCTCGATCTCCTCCGACCCTCCCTCCCCTGGCCTTGTTCCTTTCCTTGTGTGCGTGTGTGTAAAAAACTCTCTAGATCCAACTGGGCGATTCAATTTAGCTTCCTACAAAAGTCATGTATTTAATATTTAACATATTATATGTTAAAATATAACAAATTAAATGTATCTTACCATGGCTACTCTAGTAGCGGTATAGCCACGAGACCCACAGGTATGGTAGCCACCTACTAGTTTTGATCTGTTTACTTGATTTTGTTTTGATTTCTTTTGCCATTCGTCTTTAGTCCAACGCTCTACAAGTTCTTTCCAATATTCTTGTTTGATCCAAGTTGGGTTATAAGAACTGATGACAGATAAATCATCCCCAACTTGAACATTGGCAGCCTGTACCATTTTAAGTGCTCTTTGCCGGGCTCTACACATTGTGTCACTTAATCGTTTATGAAGTTGTTTATAAAACCGATCTTGGATTCTCACTTCGTGTTCGCTATTCCAACAAAAGTACCCCTACACATAAATAACTTATTAATAAACATTCTTTCATTTATAAAGTTATAAACAATAGTATGTACACACCTGGAAACGTTCCCACATTCTTTCGCGAGCCTCCATAGGAACATCAACCCAGTATCCCCAAGCACCGCCGTACATGTTTCTGAAAATACTTGTGATAACACGACATACTTTTTCTTGTTTATCAAAGCTACACAATAGATAAAATGCATGACAATTAGCATTAGAATCAACTATGTATATATATACATACACACACTCGCACACGTACTCATCTCCATTTAGTGAATACGATCCGCTCGTGCAGGTAATGGAATCGGCAGACTCGACCCTCGTGGTACTTGTGACTCCTCTTCTTCCTCCTCACTAAGGGTCATATCCTCTAATCCAACTTCTTGAGTAACACTAATGCTTCCCGATCCTTGCCTTATTACTCGTTCACCACCACTTCCTCGTCCAGTTCCACGACCTTGACTCCTACTAGCAGAACTGCGTCCCGTCATGATATCTGCAAAAAAAATCAAATTAAAAGAAACATTTTCTAATAAAAACATGCAACTATAAATCGTAATTACAAATTGATTACACAAAATATATGCTACCAAGTATTTACTTATTAGTCCGACTCGTCTTCTTCATAAGCAACTTCAATATCATCATCTGTATCTAAATCATTGTCTTCAAACTCATCTTCCTTCTCCTTATCATGATCTATATCATCATCTTCCTCATCATCATTAATAACTTGTACATCTCCTTGTAATAGAGAAACAACTTCCACATCATCATTTGTATTTGTATAGATAAACCTATCATTCTCTTGAAAGAATTGCTCCCCGTCCATATCATCATCATCACCACCGTCTACTTCATCAACATCTTCTGCTAATTCATAGATGCCTCTAGGTTTCGTCTTAACGACAGCCCACCAATCTTTTATTGAAGGATATGGTACATAATACACTTGGTGTGCTTGTGATGCTAGGATAAATGGGTCATCAAAGCATCCCCTTTTCAAGTGTTTGACATCAACCAAATTATGTTTATGGTCGATCCTTACCCCTTGAATGGGGTCAAACCAACTACATTTGAACAAGACAACGATGCAAGGTCCTAAAGGGCTATGATATTCAACCTCGATGATCTCATCCAATAGTCCATAATAGTCGCTTTCAGGTTGGTTATATGTAGCCCCTTTCACCCATACTCCACTGTTTTGTGTGACTCGTCCACTAAAAGCTGTATGTGTGTGAAACTTGTAACCATTCACCATATAGCCCTTATTCGATTGAACATTAGTGAGTGGTCCATGTGCTACATCTTTCAAATGTGCATTCCTTTGATTTGAACTAGACGTAACCTAGTGTTAAAAAAAGAAGAATATATGTTATGTTTATTATAACAATACTAAAAGTATTTACATTAATTTTGTGATATATACTTACCTCAGTATACAACCATTTAGCAAATAAGTTCTCTCTTCTTATATCAAGTTGCCCATCATCAATCAAAGGTTCTGTTTCTCTTATCCAATTGTCAAACGACCATATTGAATCATGGACCTCTTCACAATTAAGTAAGACATATGTATGAATCTTATGCACCTCATCAGTAGTCAAGACTCTATGTTTTCCACCATTCTTATATAATCTTTGTGATAGAACTTTGAATATGCTTAATCGAGAGTCAGTACTTGAAACACAAGGAATTTCAGGGGCAAAATTTCGAGGCTCACGGTTCAGCCGTGTTTGTACACTTGGTGGCAAATATAGATTGCAATAGGTAGTGAGTTCATCTACAAGATATGATTCAACAATAGACCCTTCAACCCTTGCCTTGTTTCTAATTGTTCTCTTCAACACGCCCAACTTCCTAAAAATATAATGTTGAAAACAAATATAAGCAATTATAGGTTGTATTATCTCACTATAAAAACTTATTAAGTTAATGCAATTACCTTTCGTAAAGATACATCCATCTATATTGCACCGGACCACCAAGAATAGCTTCATTTGCTAAATGTATTACAAGGTGTTCCATTGAGTCAAAAAAGCCTGGTGGGAAAACTTTTTCCAACTTGCAAATGGTTACAACAATACTTTTTTGAAAATTTTCTAAGTCCTCAATATGTAACACCTTTGAGCATATAGCACGAAAGAATGTACACAACTCTGTTATTGTGTCCCATATTGCATTTGGTACCACCCCTTTTAAGGCAATAGGTAGCAACCGTTGCATAAACACATGACAATCATGGCTTTTGAAGTTATAAAAGCTTCCTTCTTTAACGTTTACGCATGCCCCTATATTTGAAGCATACCCATCGGGAAATTTAACATCCTTCAACCATTCGCATACTTTCTTTACTTGTGGTTTCGTTAAACTGTATGATGTTTTTGGTTTCATAACTTTGCCATTGTTTCCCTTCCAAATATGTAACTCTCGTCGATTGCAGATCTTTTCTATATCCTGCCTTGCCTTAATATTATCTTTAGTTTTAGGAGTATCCATTACGGTGTTGAATAGATTCTCAAAAACATTCTTCTCAATATGCATTACATCAAGATTGTGTCGAATTAACAAAGTGTGCCAATAAGGAAGCTCCCAAAAGATGCTTTTCTTCACCCAATTATGGGTAACTCCATAACCTGAAGGTTTTGGATTATTTTTCGAGTGTGGACGACCCTCATAAACAGTTGGAATTTCAGAAAGTTGGTCTAGAATTTCTCCACCTGTTAACATGATCGGTGTTGTGATAGACGGCAATACAGCAGTTCGAGCCTGAAATCCTTTTTTATCACGACGAAATTGACGATTTTCTGGTAAAAATCTTCGATGGCAGTCAAACCAACATGATTTTCCTCCTGCAGTTAATTGAAATGCTTTCGTGTCACCCATACAATATGGGCAAGCTAAGTGACCATGTGTGCTCCAGCCTGACAACATGCTATCCAATACCATGCGTCTATAACCATTAACATCATCCCCGTCATTAGCTTCCATTGGAGTAGAAGATTGTCCCATATCTTGGTTTAATGTTTCACCGTGTGCATCCCATGTATAATAATTAGGCATGAACCCTCTTGAAAGCAAGTGGTTTTCAACAACTTCTCTTTCTCTATAATGAATGTTTTTGCATCTAGTACAAGGACATTTGATTTGAAACAATATCTCTCCATTACTAGTTAACTTCCTTTCAACGATTGATTCGTTAGAATAGGCAAAGTTTATAAACTTATCCACGTTTCACCATAATCCAAATTAAAAAATCCATCACTCTTTTTCAACTCATACATCCATTGTCGATCCCTAATCCATGACATAATCAATAACTACAATAACAATTGAACAAAAATCATAATCTTATAAACTATTCATTGATGTTTGCAAACATTATTTATGCATAACATGTACAACTAGAGTACTAGAATATAATTTTCTAATTAAATTGTTCAAGTGTTAATTTTTGTTGTTTTGAATTTAAAAATTAATGTATACTAATAGATAAGTTATAATTATAAATTAAGAACTAAATAGTAGTATATGTGTGTCCTTAACTAGGGTGTAATTGGATCGAGCAACACCAAACTCAAGCTCCAACTAGATATTAAACTCGACTCAAGTTTGATCAAGCATTATATTTCAAATTTTGAGTTCAGCTCAATAAATTACTTGACACTTGTGTGCTCGGCTGGCTGGACTCAGCTCGACTCAATTAGTTTTGGGGAAACAAAAAAGAAAACGTGACCTTACGACAACGTTGTGACACATTTTGACAATTTGATTTGTATAATAGGATACTAAACAAAATATGCATACCAATAATAAAAAAGAAATTGCAATTACAACTGCAAAGACAAGACCATAAAAGCATAAGACATCTCTTATTAGTCCTAATATTACAAACAAAAAAAAAACAGAGAAATGACAGGTATGTCTAAAAATTATGTGCAAAAATCAACTTAAGAATGTGACTGTGACATGTGACAAAATCAAAAGAAAAGATGGAGAGTGAGAAGTATTCATGTCATGTGTCAAACATTGAATGCATTAGATTGATTTTTAGACACATAAAATAGGTCTATGAAAAATTTCAACTCAAATACAGTAACATAAGAAAACTAACAAACAACCAGTAAATTTATATACCATAACAGGCAAATGAATGATTTACAATTTAGTTGCAAACAAATGATAATTCTTGCAGAGAAATGGAAAGAAACATGAGTATGGGTATGGGTATATATTTAGAAAGTAAATAAATGAAATAAATAAGGAGTGTGTAAGTCTACGAGGATAAATGTATTTCATTTTCTGGTAATGATTTTCGTATTTTTTTTTCTTTAAAACGATTAATAAAACAAGCTTTTTAAAAGCCATATCTATTACTTTTTTAATCAAAACCCATTAAAAAAAGTACATAATTACATTATTTTTAGACAATAATAAACAGAGATAAACGCTAAACCACTAGTTTGTTAAAAATATACATCCAATCTTTTTCTTCACAACGGATTCGTGATTGAATTCATGGATCCAATCCAAAATACAGTCTCAACTTTGGGTGGCCCCATGCGCCTTCTGCCTTTCTAAGTCATTCAAGTTGAATAAATTTTGTACAGCCATTGCATACATAGAAGCAAGATGACTTAAATTTCAAGACGGGCAAAAGCAATGAATACTCACACTTGTAAAGATGCAGCAGAGTGAAAGTAAACAATGCTATAGGGCTTCTGGATCAAGGGCTCAAATTCCTGTAATTCAACATTCATGAGATGATACACATTCTCTACACCATGGGTAAAATAATTAACCATATTTAGTACTTCCCCCCTTCAGAAAAAGTGCAACAACTTCCTTTTAGGATTGTCCTAGTCTCCTAGATGATGCAAAACTTCCTTTTCTGATAAGTTTTTAGTTCAAATTTACATTTTTTTGCAATCTTAATCATTAAATAATACTTGATAATTTCATTTTGGTCCAACTTCCTTCATTAGTTCATTTAGGGGGCACCTTAGATATTAGATCAGTAGCCAAACATTTTTATGAAATTACAGAACACTACAAACATTTTTACGAAATTACAAAACATTACATTTTTTTGGGACGAAGGGAGCACGATGATGTTATCCCCCCAAAACAGAAAGAAAGATTAAAAGTTCGGACTCAACTAGGTGCTGAGTTTCGGACTTCCCAACACACACAAGCTTTCTGTTTTTGCTGTCCAAATTCACACATATGCTACACACTCTGTTAATTAATATATGTATCAAACTAAGAAGGATTAATGGCGAAAACAGGGACCAAGTAAGTACCAATATGAAAATCACTACCAAGATGAAAACAAGAAGAAAATCAGTACCAATATGGAGATCGAGGAGGAGAAGAGCAGCGGCCCGGTGATGGAGCGAAATAGCGCCGGTGAGCGCCGATTGTTCCCGGTGATGGAGGTTGTTTCTAGGGTTGCTGAGCGTCGATTGTTCCAGCGGTTCCTATTTGTGGTTGTGGCTGCTAGGTTCCTATTTGTTCCAGCGGTTCCTATTCTTTACATACATAAGGCCACAGGGAGTGGATGCCACCGATGCCACCCAAAATTGCCGCCACGTCAGCGCCACGTCAGTTTTGCCATTCTTTGCCATTTTGATGCCATTCTGAGGGACTCGTTGCCATTCGATTTTTTTTTTTTTTGCATTTAAAATTCATAAAAAAAATATTGAAATAAAAAATAACATTTAATTAATAATATTAAAATTAAACATAACATAATTAAGACATTAAAACTAAAAAAATTCAAAAACATACTTAAAAATACTTAAAACATTCAACTTAATAATTAAGACATTAAAACTTAATATTATTAAAATTAAACATAAATGAAGAACATTAAATTTAAAAAATAAAATAAGAACATTAAATTTAAACATTAAAATAAAAACTAAACTACCTGAAGTCTTGGTCTGAATATTCGTTTTCAAAAACATCAACCGGATTAATGTTGAGATCAATGTTTTAAACACTCCAAATATGCTCAATGTTTTTTCTTTTTTGAGAATTTGAAATGATAAAAATGAAAAAATTTATATAATATTCTGGTTGTGTTAAGTTGAGAAAAATGAAATAATATGTATGTATATATAAAAAGTAAAGAAATATAAATAATTATATATATAAAGAGAGTAATGAGAGAATAGATATGAGATAAATGAAATGATGTATTTTTGTATATATATATATATAGAGAGTAAATGAAATATAAATAATTATATAATAATAATAATAATAATAATAATAATAATAATAATAATAATAATTATATATATATATATATATATATATTAAATATTAATATATTAAAAATGAAAGAGAAAGAGCTCGGCATTTGGATGCCGTTGCCGAGCAAAACATTGCCGTTGCCATGGCAAGGGGGCGGTGTACCACTCGGTACCGTGGGCATTGCCGAGTCTTGGCAACCCCACTCCCTGCAGCCTAAGTAACTATACATTAAATATATATTAAAAATAACTAAAAAATAAATTATTTGTTTATTTATAAACTTAATAAAATATATTAAAAATAACTACAAATCATTTGAACAATATTAAGTATTTAAAAAGTAACATAATATAGTATTAACAAAATCATATTTTTTTTTATAAGAATTAACATTTATATGGTATAATTTTAAGTTTACAAACATATTATATAACTAATTATTTTTTAAAAATTATCCACGTAATACGTAGGTTCATAAGTTAGTTAATTTACATAAGCGATTTCGTTCACTTTTATTCAGCTTTTAACCCAAGAATAAAGAAAACAAAAAAGGTCCATCACAAAACCCTTGCAAATTTTCAGTCTTTACGACGAATTTGTGACGGATTTACGACGGAATTAAACTTTTTAATTTTCTAAAAAATAATGTCTTATCAGAAATTATGTGTACTCATGACCACACATTAATATATGCATTTTTATAAGCATAAAAAATTAAAAGAAAAAAACCACACAATTTGTATACGTGAACATTCAAAACAACGAATCATAAACTTTGTAACGTATATAAAATCAATACAAATGTACACGAACATGTCTATAAGCATGTATATAAAAGCACATATCTTATCCAAACTCATGTTTTACGTATTTAATTACATAATCAATGTTCTTTCCCGTTTGTTTGAACTTTTTAATATGAGAATAAAGAAAACAAACATAGGTCCGTCGCAAATCTCTCGCAAATATCCAGCCTTTGCGATGGCTTTGCGACGGAACTAAACATTTCATAGTTTTAAAAAAATCATATCTCATCAAAAATCACGTGTACTCACGACCACACACTAATATATGTATTCTAATAAGCGTAATTTAATTTTAAAAGAAAAAAATTCATACAGCTTGTATATGTGTACCTTAATAAACAACGAATCACAAACTTTGTAACATATATAAAATCATAAACAAACGTAAACGAACGCATCTATATGCACGTATATAATAATAAATATCTTATCAAATCTTAAATTTTATGTATTGGAATACATAACCCATATATTCGTACCCGTTTTTAAGTTTTTTAACCCGAGATTAAAGAAAACAAAAAGAAAGTCCATCGCAAACCTGTCGCAAATTTCCACTCTTTGCGACAGATTTGCAACGAACCTAAATTATTGTTTTTTTAGTAAATTATGTGTCATTAAAAAGCATGTGTACTCACGACCACACATTAATATATGTATTTTTCTAAGCATAAAAAATGTTCGAAGAACAAATCACGCAACTTGTATGTATATACTTTTCACGAACAACCAATCATAAACTTTGTAACTTATATAAAATTAATACAAATATACATGAACATATATATAGCCACATAAATAAAACCAATATAACCTATCCAAACTCAAGTTTTATTTACTTAATTACAAATCAATGTTCATATCTGTTTTTTAAAGCATTTTAAATTGAAAATCAAGAAAAGAAACAAAAGTCCGTTGCAAATCTCTCACAAACTACCAGTCTTTGCGACGGATTTGTGTCGGCAAATGTGCGATGGATTTGCGTCGGGAGTGTTTGCGACGGATTTTTGTAAAAAAAGATTATTTATTATTTTAATAATATTTTTCGTCGGAATTGCGACGAATTTTGCGATGAACTTTTTTTCTCTCGCAAATCGATCGCTGGTCGGACACAAATTAGTATTTTATTTGCAATGGATTTTGTCGGTCGCAAAATATTTCTGCCGGTCGCAAATCTGTCACAAATGGGTCAAAATTTGCGACGGATACAATCCGTCGCAGATTTCCGTCGCAAAAGCCACTTTTTGTAGTAGTGAACAAACGCATAAAATTCTAGATTAACAATCAACTATCAAATCATTATCGCAACACAATGCATAGAAGAGATAATTGACTATTAATTTTTCATTTAAAGCATCTTTCTTTTTAAAACGCATATTTAATTAACACTTTATTATCGCAAAACAATACTAAAAGATTAATAATAATCTAATTTTTAACAAGAAAATATGAAATAATCAAGAATCCAACAAATATAAACCAAAATCCATTAATCAATCCAATAATTTACCATTTAATACATAGAATCCATCATCCCAAGTGGGTGAACAAGAAAACTACTCACTAGTCATATCAAAAACCGAAATTAAACTCAAAGAATAATAACCATTACGAAATCAGGAGGCTTAAGGAACGAGTGTACCAAATCCGTAACTACAATGAAGAAATTGAACTCCAAAACTTGAACCGAATGCTTGTAATTCCAGGAAATCCGAAACCTTTCACTAAACTATGATTAATTACTTGAAAAGCTATGAAAAACTCTGAAACTTGTCTCTAAAACCGTGGAAAAATCGCACCGAATGCTGATAAATCAAAGAGAATCGAAACTTTCAACTAATCTATGAGTAACTATGTTGGAAATCGAAGAAGAACGCACATAAGAGCTCTGAAAATCGTCTCTTAAAACTCCGAAAATCGATATCTTCGGCTGCTGCAAACTAGGGTTAAAAAAAACGAATTTCGTGGGCTAGGCTTCTTACGCGGCCGCGTAGGGTTAAGTCACGCGGCCGCGTAGTGTTAAGTCACGCGGCCGCGTAGCTGTGTT
Organism: Centrapalus pauciflorus; assembly: GCA_020465985.1. Lineage (NCBI taxonomy): Eukaryota > Viridiplantae > Streptophyta > Magnoliopsida > Asterales > Asteraceae > Centrapalus > Centrapalus pauciflorus. The sequence goes on along the minus strand of JAANYP010001710.1, from coordinate 349,808 downwards.
GACTAGTGTTACACCACCCGGCTACATGGTCTTGTAAAAATCTGTTTACGCGGCCACGTGAAAGAAAGCTACACGGCCGCGTAGGGCACTTTTCAGCAAATCTCCGAATTTGATCAGGGAAGCTAAGTGGACTTCAATTCCTCGTTCTTTTGGCCTCGATTTTCGTTCCAATGTCGATTTAGCGGCTTCGGACCTGCGAAACATAAATATTAATAAAATCAGTATCGTTTTCGCACATTTTGGTCTCAAAACCACCCAATATGCAAGGGAAATGATACAAAATATATGTATAAATATGCACATATCAATTAGGTAAAAAAAAGTATAGATTTGTTAAACTTAGGTGTAAATTTATTTAAATAATTTATAAATTTGTTAATTTAGTGTTTGTTGATTTTTGATAAAATTATATTATTTCTATTTATTTTAAGGTACAATATTTGTATGTTTGTTGATTTGTTGTGTAATTATTTGTATATAAGTTTTTAGATTTGTTGTGTAAGCATAAATTTGTTAATTTAGTTGTGATTGTTGATTTATATAATTTAAGATAAAGTTGTAGATTTATTAAAATTAGGGTAAATTATTTGTATTTTGTAAACATATTTGTAGATTTGTTGTGTAATTAAGTATATATAAATTTGTTAATTGTTTATAAATTATTTAAAGATTTTATTGCATACGTGTCTATACCGGTCATTTGTATCCTTAAAACTTATGAATGTGAATTGAAGAGCTTAATGTATCATACTAACTGTTCGTCTAATTGCAGACTTGTAATCGACTTCACTCAGTACTTTGAAAACTTGCACTCGACAGGTGAAGTTGAAGTTAGTGTGCCAACTGGTACCGTCAATGAATTGTCTGAAGGCGAGACTGATTATGATGAAAGCGATTCTGATTATGATAGTGAAATGTCTGGCGGTAAGACTAATTATGAGGAGAGGGATTCTAATTAGAACACTTATTATTGTAATTATATTTGATTAGAACAGTTAATGTCTGGCGGCAAGACTTATTATTGCATTGTATTCCATTTAGTATTTGTCTATTCTATATCGTTTAACTTTTCAGGTATGGATTTTCTTTGGGATATTCTATTTTATTTGATGGCTGATGTCATGTCTCGAGGACATGATGGAGATGGCCGAGAGGATCCACCACCTTCAGGTGGCCGTGGTCGTGGTCAACACGAGATGGATGGTAATTAAGTCTTTAAATATATTCATTCATTTATAATGATTTTTTGTGACTGATATTCTTTAATTATAACTGCAGTTGTACCACCTCGGCGTAGAGGCAATGCTAAAAACCTTAACCTCACACCGACCTGGGAGAAAAACGGGAGAAATCCCTTACCGTTACATTTCGATAACTACACTAGTACCACTGTTGGTGAGTTACATGATCTCTTCATCCGCGAGGCTAGTTCTTATATATGGCGTGACATAGCTTTGGATAGAGATACGTGGAAAAAGGTCTCTGCTGCCGAGAAGAATGCTATGTACGAGCATCTACGGGTAAATTATATTTTATGTATATTTCATATATTGATTTCTAATTGCTTGTTAAGTAACTTTCTAACTTTATTTTTATTTTTAGCCGTATTTTGATATTCAAGGGGTGATGGAAGACCCACTGCAATGCAGGTTAAAAGAAGGCCTTGAACATATGCTTTCTACTCGTTAGAGAGGCCGCAAGACAGATGCCAAAACACATTTTCTTAGTGTAGGAGGGTATGATGATACAGAGAGAGCTAGAGCCACCCCTCCTGAAGGTATGTCCGAAGGAAATTGGAATAAGTGTGTTGACTTTTTCACGTCCGACAAGCATAAAAAGCGTTCGGAACAAAATAAGTTAAATCGTGCAAAACAAGTCATCAAAAATCATGGTGGGACAAGCTCATATAGTAGCACATCCTACAAAAAAGTAAGTCACAATTAAGAATGGATTGACATAGTCCCGTCAATACTAGTAAACCGTCATATATATAGTTGGTGTTTTGAAACAGTCATATATATATGATATATACATGTAAATGATGATAATGGGTCGATATGCATTATATTTAGTTGTAATTGGTTGAAATGTATCATATATACTTGTATTGGATTGATATAGATTATATTTACCTATAATGGATTGATATAGCTCATATATACTTGTAAACGATTGATATGGATTATATTTACCTATAATGGATTGATATAGTCCCGTCAATACTAGTAAACGGTAAACGGTCATTTATATAGTTGGTGTTTTGAAACGGTCGTATATATAGATGATATATACATGTAAATGATGATAACGGTCATATATATAGTTAGTGGTTTGTTACTTTAGTATTTTAGTTATGTTAGTTTGTTATTTTAGCTTATATATAAGTTGCTAAAATAGTTGTTTATTTTGTAGCCGGATAATGTAGATGCGTTTCTTCGAAACCCAAGGTTTAGATGGGCACTTTCTGATATGATAAAGTCATTTTCGTTTCAAAATGACATGGGAAGCGAGGAGGGTCAACATCAAGATATGGGGAACGAAAATGAATTGACGATGAAGATAATGACGAGTAGTTTGCTAGTTTAATGGGTAACAAACAATTAAACGGGTTATATATATATGGATTTTGTAGTTGACGAATGTTTTGTATATATGAAATTTATGTATTACTGTTTCCAGGTTTATTAAATTATAAACTGCAAAAAACAATTAAAACAGGTTTTATTGAATGTTAAAAAATTAAAAGGACCGGTAGCGGCGACACTAGTAGCGGCGACGTTAGGTAATACCGGCGACACCATTAGCGGCGACATCAATAGCGAGCAATAGCGACAACATTATAGTGGCGACATAATCAGCGGCGACTTTTCGAGGTTTTTGCGGCGACAAATGTCGCCCCTAATACCCTTATTTCTTGTAGTATGGCATTCCCCCAAAAAAAAGGTCATAAAATAAAGCTATATCCATAGAAAATATACATACTCATAAGGCAATCAAAATAGCATCCTGAGATCAAGCCCCAAATCACAGCAGTTGTATACCAAGCTGTAAAAATGAACCCAAAACCCGTTAACGATCACAGGAGGAAACGTCCTCGAACATTGATAGAATCAAAAGGAAACAGTCAAAAATGTTGTTGCATAAATGGTATTGGGATTGTAGTTATATTTAACAACTACAACTCGATCCATGGAATTTTCTGAAAGTAAAGTTTTGGAGTAGAGTGTTAGGCAATTAATAAAAGACAAAAAAAGCTTACAGAAAATCATGGGATCAACACTACACGGGTGCTGAGTGTTGGAATAATCCAGAATAAATAATTTTCTTTGGTGTTTTTTTTCTAAAGTATTTGGGTTTTTCTCTTTTCTTATTTGCATGTTGACTGAATCAAGGCCATGTAGGCCATAATCACGAAGCATTAAAATAGATGGTGAGTGGGTAGTTTGTTTCCTATATTATAGCATGTAGTTTAGATAAGAAGACTCTCTCCTTTTCAATTTTTTATTACGGTTGAATAAATCAAAAAGGTTTTGCCCCAACTCTCTCTCTTTCTCTCTCGTTTTCTTCCCCTTGAAACCTTTGTTGATCTGTGTGTTAATCAAGTCTGCTCTCTACACTTGGTATTAGAGCCACCAATACCTACGCAAGATGGGAGACAACCCTGAGAAGGAAAGTCTGCTTACCCTTCACTATCCTATGTTATCACGAACCAATTACGCTGCTTGGGCGATCAAAATGAAAGTGTTCATGCCAACTCAGGGGGTATGGGACGCTGTCGAACCCAGAACTCCAAATACGGTAATTGATGTGAAGAAGGATAAATTGGCACTTGCAGCCATTTATCAAGGGATTCCGGAGGATTTGTTACTTTCGTCAGCCGAGAAACAAACACAAAACATGTGTGGGGTACCTTGAAGACAATGTTTATCGGAGCAGACAGAGTTAGGACCGCAAATGTTCAAACATTGAAGGCTGAATTTGAAATTCTCAGCATGAAGGAGATTAAGGTTGTCGATGATTTTGCTATGAAGGTGAACAACATAGTAAGTAATATTCGAGCCATAGGTGAGAAGGTGGAAGAGACTTATGTGGTGAAAAAGTTAGTGCGTGCCGTCCCGAGCAAGTTCTTGCAAATTGCTTCAACTATAGAGCAATTTCCAGATCTAGAGAAGATGACCGTTGATCTTACGTGGATTTCGAGATACCGATACTTGGATTGTTACTAATAGGAATCGAGATACCGATACTTGGATTGTCACTAATATTTAGCCATATAGAAATGATGAGGACGATTCTAATCCTAAATATTTAAACTATCTAGCCGATTACTAAAGATTAAAAAACTATAAAACTAAAGCAGGGAAATATCATGTATATTAAAAGGAGCACTCACTTGGATACGTCTTTTAGGATTAATGGAGTAAAAAGGTGTAAAAAAAACACTTTGGTTGTTTTTGGTCAAAGAAAAGTAAATTAGAATTAAATCCAACTGTTTTAATCTTTAAAGTTCAAAAGTTTGAAACTTTGATGTAAAACCGATTCATGGACATATTTAATCTTTATAACCACGTGATGAAAAAAAAGCAACTCATCGAAACTCCAATATTAACCAATAAATCTTATAATCGCAACACAATGCCTAAAGATAATCGATTAATACCGAAATCCAACAAATTAACTTCGTTACTTTAAAAATCAAACTTTACGATTTCTCAACCCTATTACACTACAAGAAAATAGGGTTTTAGCGGCGACATATGTCGCTGCTAATGCCTGTGTTTGTCGCTGCTAATGCCTTTAGCGGCGACATGTCGCTGCTAAAAAGTCGCTGCTATTGCTTTAACACTAAAAGTCGAGTGTCGCTGCTATTTGTGTCGCTGCTAAAGCCTGTCGCCACTATTGCCTATTGTCGCTGCTAATAGCGTCGCTGGTAAAGGCTTTAGCGGCGACATGTGTCCGCGTATTTTGGGTGTCGCTGCTAAAGAGTTTGTCGCTGCTAAAGGTGTCGCCGCTATTGACCCTTTTTCTTGTAGTGTTATCGCAACACAATGCATAAGAATTATCAAACGCATAAAATTCTAGATTAACAATGAACTATCAAATCATTATCGCAATACAATGCCTAGAAGAGATAATTGACTTATTAATTTTTCATTCAAAGCATCATTCTTTTTTTAAAAACGCAGATTTAATTAACACTTTATTATCGCAAAACAATGTTAAAAGATTAATAAAAATCTGATTTTTAACAAGAATACATGAAATAATCAACAATCCAACAAATATAAACCAAAATCCGTCAATCAATCCAATAATATACCAACTAATACATATGTGAAGAAATACTGCAAAAATTCGTAAAACTAGGCTGGAAATCGAGAAAAATAAGATTTTGCTTCGTTCGGGCCGATTCTGTGTGTTTTTAAGGATTTTGCGCCGCCTACGACCGTGTGCATTAAGTCCTACGATCGTAGGCCTCTTTGACCTAGTCAACATCGTGACCTAGCCCACGGTATGGTCGTAGGCTTCCCTCTTCTACGGTCGTAGGCTCCAAAAATCACCAAATTCACCTCTTTTCTTCTTGGAAAAATTCATGAGAACTCGTCGGGGCTTCAAACTTTGTCGGTTTTCCTTCGATGTTTGTTCCTTCGTTAATAAAACCTCTTTTGTCCTATGAATCACAAAAATGAATAAATTAGATATCTTTTTCAAGAATTTCGAGTGAAAAACCAACCATAATTAATGCAAGGTAAATGATGCCAAAAATACGTATAAATATGAACATATCAGGCTATCATCTCCTAACATTACTGATCCCATTTTCACTTCTTGATAGTCACATAGTAGGTCTTTATTGAATGTCATATGGTGGGAACAACCTGAATCCAAGATCCATTCATTTGTACCTGGCTTAGAGGACACAACACAACAAGAACATCAGCACTATCATACCCATCACACATGGGATCTGTAGTCTGGACATTCATTCTGATTTCTTGAGGAGTGATTGTCAGTGAACCTTTTCTTCATGGGCAGTCCCTGCTGAGATGGGACTCAGATTGGCAATTGTAGCATCTTCTCTTCCCTCGTGACTTGGACCTTTCATTTCCCTTTTTCTTGTATTCTTTCTTCTCTGATGTGCGTCTAACAAACAGGGCCTTCCATTGATTCCAACTTCTGATCAAACCTCTTCTTCAATTCTTTTGAGTTAATGGCAGCCAAAACTTCTTCCATTGATAGGATGTCTCTCCCAAACATTAGTGTATCAAGAAAATGTTCATACACATTTGGGAGTGATGTCATGAAAATTATGGCTCTATCTTTATTCTCAAGGTCAAGAACCAACTTGTTAAACTCATCCACATGGTCTTGCAGAGAGTTACTACACTACCTGGACATTTGAAACGTGTATAACCTTTTCTTTAAGTACAACCTATTTGCCAATGATTTAGTCATATATAGATTTTCAAGTTTGGCCCAAACTCCTGCTGTTGTATCCTCTTTAGAAACTTCACGTAGGACTCTATCTCCTAAACTTAGGATGATAGCACTATGAGCTTTCTCCGTTATCTCATTCTTCTCCTTTTCTGTCATTGTGTCTAGCAGACTGGCTGGACCTCCCTGTTGAAATTATAAGCTAGATTCTATTATATTATTTATTTCGAAATAATAATTATTTCGAAAGTTAGTTAAATGACAGTTAATATATGTCAGTTAAGAATATGCAACCAATGTTATCCTAAGTGTTGCGATGGTTCAGATATGATATTTCAGTTTGTAAATATTTATATGTAAAACTCTGTAAATTAGTTGTTGTTGAAAATAATAGAAGGTGTTGTGTGATTCTTAGTGAAAACAACATATTCTTTGATCCTTAGTGGATTATTATTTCATGTTTCTGTCTGTTCTTTCCAACAATTTGGTATCAGAGAATGGCAACGAGTACTGGGAATGTCACTCAACCGCTTTTACCGAAACTTAACAGTCGTAACTATCATCAATGGAGTATACAGATGAAAGTACTTTTCGAATCACAAGATATGTGGACTGTTATTGAACGAGGAATTGGTGAACCTGCTTCTCAAACGGGTTTAACACCCCAACAAATTTCTGACATCAAAGAAACGAAGAAGAAAGATAAGAAAGCACTCTTCTTGATATATCAAGCGGTTGAAGATACTGTATTTGAGAGAATTTCTTCATGCCAATCGTCAAAGGATGCATGGGAAATGCTTTACAAAACGTATCGTGGGGAAGACAGGGTAAAGACAGTTCGTCTTCAAACTCTAAGATGTGAATTGGACAATCTTAGAATGAAGGACACAGATACAGTTGAGGAATTTTACAATCGAGTGATTGTATTGGCAAACCAGATGAGTGTTAACGGTGAACCGATGGAGGATAAAAGAATTGTAGAAAAGATATTAAGGAGTCTGACTAGAAAATTCGAATATATTGTTGTGGCCATCGAAGAATCCAAGGATCTGGCAACTTTATCTTTAGAAAGTTTATTAGGAACTTTACAATCCCATGAGTTGAGATTGAAGCAGTTCGAAGATCCAGTGGTTGATCAGGCGTTTCAGACTCAAGTTTCTGCAAGAGGAAATAATTTTGATAAAGGAAAAGGTACGCAACAATGGAAGAATAAAGGGCAGAAAAAGAATCAAGGGAAAGACGTTGACACAGAACAGAAGTTCTGTAGAAAGAAACAAGCAGAAGAAAAGGAATCTACATTTATGCATGAAAATAGTTCAAAAGATGGTGATACTATGTTCATGACATATTCCGATTCTGAGATGAAATTTGAAGAAGTATGGTATGTGGATAGTGCCTGTAGTAATCACATGACAGGGAACAAGAATTTATTTGTTACATTAGATGACAAAACTTTCAGAGTGAAGTGCGTACTGGTGATGAAAGAAAATACACTGTTCATGGAAAAGGAGATATTTTGGTTAACACAAAAGCTGGCAAGAAGAAAATTATGGATGTGTATTTCGTACCAGCCCTCAAGCACAATTTATTGAGTGTTGGGCAATTAATAAGGAAAGGGTACGATGTACATTTTGTTGATAACTCCTGCATTATCAAAGATCCAAGTGGTGTTCTGTTGGGAAAAATCAAGATGACTTTAAATAAAATGTTTCCATTGATGTTCAATAAAGAAAGTCTGTCAGCATTTAGCATGCCTGTTGAAGATAAAGAAAGAATCTGGCATCTACGTTTTGGACACGTAAATTCAGGATCATTAACTCATATGAGTAAAAATAGAATTGTACGTGGGTTACCTACTTTGAAGGATGCAAAACAAATATGTGAAGCATGTGCTCTGGGAAAGCTTTCAAGAAATGCATTTCCAAGTAAAAGTGAATGGAGAGCAACAAACCCACTGGAATTGATTCATACTGATGTATACATCTGGACCAATGAGAACACATTCTATTGGAGGAAAAAGGTATATGCTTACATTTATTGATGATTTTAGCAGAAAAACTTGGGTATATTTCTTATGTGAAAAGAGTGAAGTTTTTGAAAACTTTAAAAGTTTTAAGGCTGTCACTGAAAATCAAAGAGGACTCAAAATTAAGACTTTGAGATCTGACAATGGTGGGGAGTTTACATCATCAAAATTTGAAGCTTTCTTGAAGGAGCATGGAATTAGGCATCAGAAATCTACTCCTTATAGCCCACAACAGAATGGGATTGCAGAGAGGAAGAATAGATCTATAATGGAACTTGCAAGAAGCATGTTAAAGCATATGCATTTACCAAACAAATTCTGGGCAGAAGCAGTTGCATGTGCATGTTATATATTGAATCGTTCAAGCACTCGAAGTTTGCAAGGAGTCACACCTGAAGAAGCTTGGAGTGGTTTCAAACCTTCTGTGGCCCATTTGAGAGTTTTTGGTTGTTTAGCATTTTCACATATACCTCAGATACATCGTGGGAAGTTGGATGATAAAGCCGAAAAATGCATATTCATTGGTTATAGTGAAGCATCGAAGGCATACAAGTTGTATAATCCTGCAACTTCCAAGGTAATAATCAGCAGAGATGTATTATTCATGGAAGATAAACCATGGGACTGGACAGATGTGAAGGAGTCTATATCAACGTCAATATTACTTGGAGAAAATAAAGACATCACTGTTGATGAAAGCATAAACCAGGTACATTCTGATATTTCACCTATTTCGTCACCCTCTACTTCTATCCCATCCACTTCAAACTCCCCTCTTAGTTCTCCTGAATCTCCACCTTTGAGAATGAGAAGTTTGGATGATATCTATGCAAATACTCAGCAGGTTGGAGTTAGTGAGTTTATGGATTTTGCATTATTCTTTGATGCAGATCCAGTGGAGTTTGAAGTAGCTTGGGATGATCAAAAATGGAGAAGGGCAATGGATTCTGAGATAGAATCCATAATAAGAAATGATACTTGGGACTTAGTCAATCTGCCTCAAGGAAAGAAATCCATAGGTGTTAAATGGGTTTACAAGACAAAATTAAATGAATATGGTGAAGTTGAGAAGCATAAGGCAAGGTTGGTTGTAAAAGGTTATAAGCAAAAGCATGGAATAGATTATAATGAAGTCTTTGCTCCTGTTATAAGGATGGAAACCATACGATTGGTTATTGCTTTGGCAGCTTTGGCAGCCCAGAATGATTGGAAAATACATCAAATGGATGTAAAATCTGCTTTCTTGAATGGTTCACTGAGTGAAGAGGTGTATATAGATCAACCTCCAGGTTATATTAATGAAGATGAAAGACATAAAGTATGTCGATTAAAGAAAGCCTTGTATGGATTGAAGCAAGCACCCCGTGCTTGGTACAGCCGAATTGATCAATATTTTGTTATGCATGGTTTTAAGAAATGCCCATATGAACATACTCTCTTCATCAAAAAGTGCAAGGACAAAGGTGAGTATTTGTTTGTCTGTTTGTATGTGGATGATTTGATTTTTACTGGGAATAGTCCAGCATTAATAGAGGATTTCAAGCTGTCAATGAAGCTTGAATTTGAAATGACTGATATGGGCTACCTTCACTACTTCCTGGGAATTGAAGTAAAATATAAAGTTGAAGGAATTGCAATCTCACAGAAGAAATATGCATTGGACATATTAAGTCGTTTCAATATGGAGGAGGCAAAGCCCTGCTCAACTCCAATGGATTTTGGTCTGAAATTATCAAAAGAAGAGAGGGAAGATGCTGTTGATTCAACAATATTCAGGAGCTTGGTTGGTTGCCTGATGTATCTAACAGCCACAAGACCAGATCTGATGTATTCTGTGAGTACTCTAAGCACATTCATGGAGAATCCAAAGCAAAGTCATTGGGATGCTGGAAAGAAGGTATTGCGATATGTTAAAGAAACTTTTGATCATGGTATTTTATATGAAAAAGTGAAGAACCCAAAGTTATTGGGTTATTGTGATAGTGATTATGGGGGAAGTGTTGATCGGGAGCAGTTTCATGGCAATCCAAGAAACAAACAGTAGTAGCTCTATCTACTGCAGAAGCAGAATACATGATTCTGCAGGTTGTCAAGCAATTTGGATGAGAGGAATTCTTGAAGAATTAGTTCAGCCTCAACTCGATCCAACAGTTATATTTTGTGATAATAAATCTGCTATAGCACTTACAAAGAATCCTGTGTATCATGGAAAGAGCAAGCATATCCGAATAAAGTATCACTTTATTCGTGAATTGGTAAAAGCAGGTGATGTTGAAGTTGTTTTCTGCAAGACTGTTGATCAAGTAGCAGATATCTTCACAAAAGCTTTAAAGGTTGGAGACTTCACTAAAATGAAGAAGCGTCTGGGAGTCATACAAATCTAGCTTAAGGGAGGCTGTTGAAATTATAAGCTAGATTCTATTATATTATTTATTTCGAAATAATAATTATTTCGAAAGTTAGTTAAATGACAGTTAATATATGTCAGTTAAGAATATGCAACCAGTGTTATCCTAAGGGTTGCGATGGTTCAGATATGATATTTCAGTTTGTAAATATTTATATGTAAAACTCTGTAAATTAGTTGTTGTTGAAAATAATAGAAGGTGTTGTGTGATTCTTAGTGAAAACAACATATTCTTTGATCCTTAGTGGATTATTATTTCATGTTTCTGTCTGTTCTTTCCAACATATTCTTTTGCCACCAATTGTTTAATGCTTCAATAAACCTGTACTATATATACCTATATGTACCATATGATATCATATCATATCAAACTTGAAAAATGGCGTTTGGTATGCCTCAGATCTTTCAAGCAAAACAAATCCTACAAAGATCTTCGTCAAAGGGAACCAACACATTATCATAGGGGTGTTGTACAGATTAGGTGGGAGAACAAGAAAAAAAGCGGTTTGTGATTCATGTTTCATTGTTAAGCTGTTCTACAATCCAGGAACTGCTACACCAGTCAGAGGCAGAGTGCGTTTGCAAACGATCATCCAATGGGTGGCCTCAGAATTCATGGTAGTAGAGAAAAAATTATTGATTGAATATACAAGCTATTGTTAACAGGATTCTGTACAGCAGTGATCTCTAGAGGTTACCAAAGGTTTTTTTAAAATGTCTCTCATGTCATGCCCTCATTTAAACTATATTTATTATTATGTTCTCAAATGAATATTGCAGTCCATGGTTTCTTTAGAGCTTGCAAGTTGGAAAACAAAACCATGTGAGGTCACATTTTTGTGTCTACTGTCACCATCATGTTGGGATTTCTTACACAAATACACAAGATTTACTTACTAAAATATGAACTTCATTAACAATCTTTCAGAAATCACACTTACAAATGATTACATTGGACCTATATATAATAATCTAAAGGGTGCGTTGAATAGTCGCAACTCTTCGTGGTACCCTTTCATGAAAAGTCACAACCTTTATGAAAAGGTGCAACCCTTCAAGTATTCCTAAATACTAATTAGGTCCTTCTACTTACTATAATTTACATATTCATACATCATACTTTACATAATTAACATACTAATATAAGATTGATCGGGATTAATCCATCATTCACCCCCTTAATCACAATCATCTTGTCTTACAGCAATGTAGGTTCGTCTTCGCTTAGATAGATGAGATGTGCTTCTTGCTTCTTGTCTTTCTCTTTCCATTTTGAACATTCGTATGCAAAGTGACCAAATTCTCCACATTCATAACATCTCATTCTGTTTTTGCTTCGTTCTTGATTCGTACCTCTTTCACGTTCTTTTCTTTCTTTATTGAAGTTTCTTCCTCGACCTCTTCCTTGTTGTTGAACTCTTGAATTTGCCATTAGAAGCTTTCCTTGTTGATCTTCTTTTGGTTTATCTTGACTTTTGAGGCGTTCTTCAGAAGTCATTATTATTCTTCCTTTCAACATGCTTTGCTGCTTTTTTACCTGCTTTCTTTCTTGTGATCAATAAATGTGACCAACCTTACTTCTTACTTTTGATCGTATGATCAGTTTCTTACTTGTTTTGAAACACGATGGTTTCTCTTACTGTGAAACACGATGGTTTCTGAAAATACTATGATTTTCACGTACTTGCAAACACATTGGTTTTTTCAAAAACACGGTGGTTTTCTCTTACTTCTTCCTGGGAAACTCTAGGGTTTCTGAAAACACGATGGTTTTCTCTTACTTCTTACTGGGAAATGCTAGGGTTTCTTGAAAAAACACTATGATTTTTTCTTTACTTGGAAACACTAGGATTTCTTGAAAAACACTAAGGTCTTTCTCTTACTTACTTAGTGTGAAACATTAGGTTGTTTTCTTACTTACTTAGAAACACTAAGGTTTCTTACAACACTAAGTTTCGGGTTTTAGACAAACTAGCCGGTCACGGTTGTCTAACGTACTCGTACTCAACTTACTCCAATTTTGGTGTTACACGGATTTTTGTAACTCCTTGGTTTCTTACTTACTTTCTTACTTACTTTTATTATTATTACTTTTTATACTAACCACAATTATTATTTTAAACAATTCTACGTTTTTAAAGAAAAATTGTAACAGACTAATATTAAATTTTTAATCTATTATCTTAAATAAATTAAAAATTTACTGTCTAAAATAATAATAATAATAATAATAATAATAATAATAATAATAATAATAATAATAATAATTAAAAGATGAAAAAGAAAAACAAAACCTGGTTGGGCTTTTGTTAATTCCTCTTACTGATTTTGGGCCTTTATCTTCTTTGGGCTACTTCCTTCTAAATCCTTCTGGGCCTCTTACTGCCTTCTTTAAACGTTGAATTGTTGAGATTATTCTCTCAATGGGTTTGCCCTAGTGAACCGGTGCTTCTTCTCTTTTTTTTCCCTTACTGTCTTCCTCTCTTGAAGCCTCAATCGGTGCAACCTTCTTGAACCGATGTGATGCGCCTTTCTGTGATGCTACCGTTGTTACTAACCGGTGCAACTTATCCCCTTTCTGTTGCCTTATTCCTAATCGACGCCTATGTATCAATCGTCGGTTATGGTTCTATGGTGGCGATTGGTGGTTTCTGGTGGTGGTAGATGATGGTGTTGATTGCGATGTTTCGATTTCTGGAATTTCTGGAACCCTAAACGTTGCCTCTTACGATGGTGGCGTTCGGTGGTTCTCCGCGACGGTTGTTTGCTTATGACCGTGGCGTTTGGCGGTTGTGTGGTGGTGGTTTGGTGACGTCTGACCGTGGGTTGTTTCTTACGGTTGGCTTCAATCAGGTTTACTCCTTCTGATTTTGGCTTTTTAATCTATGCTATATCCGATTTCTAGGGCTTGCTATTTCTAAAATTGCGGTGAGGCTTACTGTTTGTTTGATGCGTCGGTTTGGGTGGGATTTTTCTTACTGTGTCGTTCTTGCTGGTGTGGAATCGGACTTACTGAATGATTTCACGTTGATGTCGGTTTGGTGGTAGAACTCTGTGTTCCGCCGCCCCGTATCAATTGCTTACCCTTACTCTTGCTGAACTTACTTTGACGTTGTTCTGTCGTTCTGAAAACCAAGCGTCTTTGGTGAATTTCTAAGACTGTTGCGCACTTCTCCCGTTCCTGATGGTATATGATGAGGATCGATCAAACCTCGCTCTGACACCAATTGTTGGGATTTCTTACACAAATACACAGGATTTACTTACTAAAATATGAACTTTATTAACAATCTTTCAGAAATCACACTTACAAATGATTACATTGGACCTATATAAATAATCTAAAGGGTGCGTTGAATAGTCGCAACTCTTCGTGGTACCCTTTTATGAAAAGTCACAACCTTTATGAAAAGGTGCAACCCTTCAAGTATTCCTAAATACTAATTAGGTCCTTCTACTTACTATAATTTACATATTCATACATCATACTTTATATAATTAACATACTAATATAAGATTGATCGGGATTAATCCATCACATCAATCAGTAAAGGATATTTTTTGGTTTATGTAGGGGAGCAAGACAGGAAGAGATTTATAGTTCCTCTTTCATTGTTATCCCAGCCTTCATTTCAAGAACTACTACGCCAATCGGAAGAAGAGTTTGGTTATGACCATCCAATGGGTGGCCTCACAATTCCGTGCAGTGAAGACATATTCACTGTTCTGGCTTCTAGTCTAGACGCATTGTGAATTAGATTTTACCGCATTCGCCGATGTGGGTTTGTAAAACACTAACCATTAGGACCATAATATTTGTTACTTTGTAAGCAGAGAAATCATGTTGGGTTAATCGGTTTGGTTCGTGGGTTGCCGGGGTCACGGGTCAATGGATTATGAATATCCATGTTCTTCCAAATAAACGGGTCAAATGGTGGAGCTGATTTCAAGAAAAATACTCGCTCTCTTTGTGCAGGTTGTTCCAAATTTAGAGGAAATAGTGTGCATGGGGCACACGTTTACGTTAGTGGGTCAGCTTAGCTTTTTTTTTTTTTTTTCCTTTTACTTTTTCTTCTATTAAAGCAGTAGATCAGGGGGAGTCTTTTTTGAGACAGAGGGTATTTTCTTTGAGGTATTGTACTTCTATTTTACCGAAAATATACATGAGAAAATTGTTCTAAAAATTTTATTTCTGCACTGTTCATATTTGTTGGTTCAAAAAGTGTTGTTGATACTTTTGGTTTTAACAAATCATGTATCCAAGTTGTATGAAATTTCAAGCATGGATATTCAACATTTGGATGCTAACACTTGTGATATTGAAGAGCATAAACACTAGCGAATATTTCATACTACTTTAAAATAGATCTCCTTCTTAAGTGCAACATGCAACCCAAACACCCATAACTTGGGCAAATTAAATGAAGATATTACAAGAATCTAAATTTGTTCTCGAGTTTAGAAACTAATCAATAAAACAAATATGTTGAGCATTAGCGTTTTACCAAAGTTGATACCGTATATACATACGTACATATATGTTGAATACACTACATGCGTTCTACTTAATTTATCTCCTATTAGATTACTGCCAAATTAAGCGCACTCATAACTCTCAAATTGTATGTAAAATACTCGTACTTTTGTAGTGTGGTTTAATTCCGACCCCTATAAAATTTTTTTTCTACCGGGTGTACGCGCGTGTGCTTTGTAAGGAAATCAGAGGTACAATAATAGAGAGATAAAACCACACTGATCGATGTGGCAATTTTCTGCTCATTATTCACGAAGGCAAAAATACTGAATTTTACTGCAACGCCCCGTTGTCCAAGATAAATAACCTGATCGATGCTGGTTAATTATTGTATAATTCCATGCATGTCAAAAGATTTACCTGATGACCCAAAAATTAACTAAACCATAAGTGAAAAATGTCATTCAAGCGCATAGAAGTTAAACCATATATTGGATAATTTTTTAAGCATCCCACTAGCTACCAAAGCTTTTATAAAACGTCTCACATGTCATGCCCTCAATGAAGTCCAACCAACCTGACATTGTTGGTCTACATCGATACTAACTATGTTAAATGTATGGTAGCATTAGAGCTATCAAGTTGGAAAACAAAGCCATGTGAGCTCAATTGTTTGTGTCTTCTATCACCATCAATCATTAAATTGCCTCTTTACGACATTTTATAAACTAGAATACCCCTCAAGACTTATATAAAGGCAACAACAAGTAACACAACAACACACATCTCACAAATTCTATTTGACTTCTTTCAGCATAAGAAACTCGTAAGGGTTTTCCTTCTTTCTTAATTTATCGCCTTTTAATTAGAAGAATGGCCATTCTTATGCCTCGGATCATTCAAGTGAAACAAATTCTTCGCCGATCATTATCAAATGGAAGAAGCACCTCATTATCAACTGACATCCCAAAAGGCTATTTTGCGGTTTACGTTGGGGAGCAAGACACGAAGCGATTTGTGGTTCCTCTTTCATTGTTATCCCAGCCTTCATTTCAAGAACTACTACGCCAATCAGAAGAAGAGTTTGGTTATGACCATCCAATGGGTGGCCTCACAATTCCTTGCAGTGAAGACATATTCAGAGATCTAGCTTCTAGTCTAGGCATGTTGTAAAGTAGATGTTACAGCTTTCGCTAACATCAATTTGTAAAACACTAACCAGTCCTTTTGTTAGTTAGTTAATTAGAAAGAAATATATATGTCTCAAGTTGTAAGAAATTTCAAACACAGATATTCAACATCTGGAATCTTGCACTTGTGACATTGGTGAGTATAACACTTGGCTATCATCCATTACGACTTTAAAACTTATGCATTTCCCCATGTTAAGTGTGATCGCTAGAAAAACTACCATAACATTGGTGGACAGCCAAAATTAAAGGTTTTGAAACTCTAATCATGTGCATTCACTCCCCCTTAATGCATTGAACTCCAAGAGCATCCGGAAGCAGTTGAAACTTTTTTCCTTGGCAATGCTTTATCAAAAATGTCGACAAAGTTCTAACTTGATAATTCACCATCCTCAATTGGATCTTTTTGGGAAAGGGATCCGGTATAATAAAAGATTTGCACAGGATCGTATAATCAAAACTAAGCCTTTATTAACATAATCTATAGAATTCACACTTTACAATGTTTCGATAAGGTTCCTATGTATATATATATATAAGTCTAAGAGATGCGATTTAATAGTTGCAACTCTTCAATACCGTAAAGGTTGTGTCTTTTCGGAAAGGACACAACTGTTCGGTTTATCTTAATACTAGTTTAGGTCCTTATACTTTCTTTAATTACAATAATAAATACAATATCTAATCTATTTACATAATTAGTCTAAACAATCATACTTAATTTATCAGATCTATGATGAAATAATGCTTAAAGTTATGTGTCTAGTATGATTGTGATAATTGTTAGAAATATTAAGTGTTATTAAACTTAAAATATCTATGTTTAAGTATATGTATTTTAATTGATGTAAATCCGGTACATGTATATATATAAAACCGGATAAGACTTAATGTTACGTAGTTATTTGGTAGTTACAATTCCCTCCAAAATTAACTACCCAAAGTGAACCATCACAATGGTTCATATGTACCGGTTAGTACTCTATATAAGGAGGAACCACTTATGTAATTTCAGTGTGTGTGATTAATAATATTAAAGTTAGTTATATTCTGTTTTTATCCCTCTGTTCTTTCTGCACTCTCTCGAACACACTGCACACACAGAACAGAAACATTCTGTTTCTGTCTTTCGGTTTTTTGCACTCTGGCAAGTCAACTAAGGGCATCAAGTTTCAGTAATAATAGAAGACCAATCATCCGTGATCCATACTCTAACAATTGGTATCAGAGCAGGCTTCGGTTGGGACTGAATGGAGACACTGAAAGAGGATCATGGATGAGAGAAAAATTACGCAGAATGAGGGAGAAGAGGCTGCGGTTGCAGCGCTGTGAAGAAGAGCGAATAATCAAAGAATTGGACAGAAAAGAGAGACGTTCAATGTGTTACAAATGTCGAACCAGAGGGCATTATGCATGGGATTGCACAGCAAGTGGATTATCGAAAGGAAAAGAAAAGGTTCTTGAACCCACTAGTGGTGAATTATCCGAGAACAAAACAGAAGCAGAAGAGGAAGAATACACCCCTTCCTCTCCAAATCTGAAAATGGAACCCCTGAAACCATATGTCCAAAAATACAAGGAGAGGATATGTTTTGATGGTGAATATCTTGTACAACGATCGGACAACAATGGTTGGGACAATATCTGGTATGTAAACACTAAGATCTCAAAACACATGACAGCAAATAAAGAATTGCTTAACAAGTTAAAAGGATGTTTTATTGTTGATACTCAGGAACACGAATCAAGTATATTGTTTACACATGGTATTGGAGTTGTAAAATTGGTAACAACTCACAATGAATACGGAATACCATATGTAGCATATGTTCCTGAAATTAACATCAACTTGCTTAGCATGAAACAATTGATCATGCAAGGTTTTGAAGTTGATTTTGAAGGTTTAACTTGTACGGTGTCTCATGTGTTTGATCCTGAAAATAGAGTGAAGAGTGTTGTTGATGAAAATGTTTTTAAAAGACAAGATGAATATCTTGAAAAATATTTTGAGGATCTTGACAAATCCATTGATGTTGTCAAGACACAAGAAAATCAAGAAGATGATTGGGAAGTAGTTTCTTTGAAAATTGAAAGTATTGAAGAGTTTATAAAATTTTTGGATTTGATAAACAACAATCACTTTGTCATGGCTCATAAAGATTTGTTTAAAAAGGCATTTGAAAGAGCTTTAGTTTGGTATCATGAGAATGTTACCAAATCAAAATTGGATTTGTCATTTAAGTTGTTTGGAGCAAAAGTGTGTTTGTTTGATCTTTACAAGATTGTTGAAAGCAATGGAGGCTTTGAGTGTGTTACATCAAAAAATAAATGGGGTGGAATAGCCAACGGGTTAGGCTTTCCAATTGATTTCCAAAGTGGTTTGAAGGAGATCTATATTGCATGCCTAGTACAACCTCAAGAGTATTATAAATTCATCAAGGAAGCCGAGAAAAGGCATTGGGAACATTCAAGAGATTTTAATGACATGGGCACAACTAAGAGTGTAGTTGGCCAAGATGAAGCAAGATTTGAGGGACGTATAGCACGAGGATGCAAAGATGTTGATGTGAACACAAAAGATAAAAGGTTGGTGGGTGAAGGATCAAGCAACAAAGAGGAGGATACCATTAATGTGGTTTTGAAGATGGCAAGTCAAGTGATTGAAGATGGAGACAACAAAGAAGA
The DNA here is from genome assembly GCA_020465985.1 of Centrapalus pauciflorus. NCBI lineage: Eukaryota > Viridiplantae > Streptophyta > Magnoliopsida > Asterales > Asteraceae > Centrapalus > Centrapalus pauciflorus. The sequence goes on along the minus strand of JAANYP010001710.1, from coordinate 330,591 downwards.
TGATGACTTTGTTGTCATTGTGTAAAGCTCAAAAGGTTGAAGATATATTTTGAAGTTTATAACACTTAGGGGGTGGATGTTAGAAATATTAAGTGTTATTAAACTTAAAATATCTATGTTTAAGTATATGTATTTTAATTGATGTAAATCGGGTACATGTATATATATAAAACCGGATAAGACTTAATGTTATGTAGTTATTTGGTAGTTACAATTCCCTCCAAAATTAACTACCCAAAGTGAACCATCACAATGGTTCATATGTACCGGTTAGTACTCTATATAAGGAGGAACAACTTATGTAATTTCAGTGTGTGTGATTAATAATATTAAAGTTAGTTATATTCTGTTTTTATCCCTCTGTTCTTTCTGCACTCTCTCGAACACACTGCACACACAGAACAGAAACATTTTGTTTCTGTCTTTCGGTTTTTTGCACTCTGCACACACAGAAATTAGTGCACCGATAGAAGGATGGCAAGTCAACTAAAGGCATCAAGTTTTAATAATAGAAGGCCAATCATCCGTGATCCATACTTAACAATAATATGGATTCTTTATGATAGCAATGGCCGCCGACTTCTTGTTGTAATTAGGCTTAATGACTCTCTTGCCCTTTTCTCATTATCAACAATCATTTAAATAATACAAAAGGAATAATGGGCCTGAACCCAAAATACTAAATAACAAATAATTATAAAGATCCGTTAATAGTCCCTCGCAGTTTGAGGGGGAGAACGAACACTCAAACTGGAACGAAAATCTGCAAATAGCTGATACGGAAGCCCCTTAGTGAAAATATCAGCATACTGAAATCTAGACGGCACGTGTAGAACGCGAACATGACCGGTAGCGACTTTATCACCAACAAAATGAATGTCAATCTCAATGTGCTTGGTTCGCTGATGCTGTACCGGATTCGCTGACATGTATACGACACTGACATTGTCACAGTAGACTATGGAAGTCGTTTGGAGGGGAAAGTGAAGTTCACAAAGAAGATTCCGTACCCAAGAGAGTTCAGCAACAACATTACCAACACCTATGTATTCTGCTTCGGCACTAGATCTGGATGTGGTATCTTGGCGTTTGGTGGACCAAGAGAGAAGATTATCACCCAAGAACACGCAATAACCAGATGTGGATCGACGAGTAGCCGGACAGCTTGCCCAGTCAGCATCAGTGTAAGCAGTTAGCTGGGAGGTGGTCGAACGGAAAAGCTGAAGCCCAAGATCAATTGTTCCACGTATGTAGCGCAAGACACGTTTCATAGCATTAAGGTGTGGTTCACGAGGGTCATGCATGTAGAGGCATAGCTGCTGAACTGAATAAGCAATATCCGGTCTAGTGAATGTGAGGTACTGAAGGGCCCCGGCAAGGCTACGATAAAGAACTGGATCAGACACGGGGGGCCTTCAGGTCCCTTCAGGTCCTAGTTTGCTGTCACTATCAACCGGTGTGCGACACGGGTTGCAGTTAGCCATGTGAGCCCGTTTTAAAATTTCCAAAGCATACTTAGATTGAGACAAGAAGAGATCTGAAGATGAACGTACCACTGATATTCCAAGAAAGTAGTTAAGTGGACCAAGATCGGTCATAGAAAACTCACGATGAAGTAAAGCAATAACTTTCTGTAAGAGAGGCGAGGAGGAAGCAGTGAGAATGATGTCATCAACATAGATGAGCAAGTATGCAATATCTGATCCCCGACGAAAAATAAACAGAGAGGTATCGGTTTTGCTGTGAGAGAAGCCAACGCGAGTGGCAAAATTCGCAAAACGTTGAAACCATGCCCGTGGGGCCTGTTTGAGGCCGTATAATGATTTCTGTAACAGACAGACATGATCAGGATGTGTGATGTCTTTGAATCCCGGGGGTTGATGCATGTATACAGTTTCGGATAAATGCCCGTTGAGAAAGGCATTTTTTACGTCAATTTGGTGAATGGGCCAGTTGTGACATACCGCAATGCTCAGAACGGTACGTATGGTGGCTGGTTTGACAACAGGACTAAATGTTTCGTGACAATCAATACCCTGTTGTTGATTTCGACCATTGGCTACCAACCGAGCCTTGTAGCGATTGAGGGAGCCATCTGCATTGAATTTATGTCGAAATAACCACATGGAGCGAACTATATTAACACCTTTTGGTCGTGGTACAAGTTTCCACGTACTGTTTTTAATTAATGCATTAAATTCATCTGTCATAGCATTGTGCCAATCGGGAATTTGAAGAGCTTGAGTATGAGATGTAGGGAGGGGAGCAATGTGAGAAGCAATATAAAAGTAATTAATGATCACTGTTTAAGAAAAAAAACATATCACCATAATTATGTTTCGGTCACAGTTTAAGACACACAAGCACGTGACTATTAATATTTAAAGGTGACAGATTAAGTTTTTATATGTGTCTAAATGTAAACAATAGTAATAGTAAAATTGAAAAGATATTATTATAAGTACATTCAAGTCACCATTTAATTTGTTTTGTGACTAAAAGCTATCAATCTCACACTAAAAAAAATCAATATAAGGGGTTTTTTTTGTCACGGATTAAGCAAATTTGTGACTATTAATATTTAAAGGTGACGGTTTATTGTTTTTATGTAACTAAGAATAAACAATAGCCATGACAAAAAGATGTTGTGACTATATTTTTCTAATGATCATGGTTTAGTTTATTTCTTATTAGTGTGTAAAAGTAATAGTTTTCATGATAAAAGAAAAACACAGTGACTATAAGTACTTTATGGTCACATGAAGAATTGGTTTGTGTGACTAAAAGTAATCGGTGGTCATGGTTTAAATGAAAAAAATGTCCCTATAAGTATTTTATCGTCACAGTTTAATATATTATTGTGTCTGAAACTAAACATTAACCATGGTAAAAAAACAAAAATGTATTTATAAGTATTTTGTGGTCACAATTTATTTTGTTTTGTGTGGTTAAAGGTTATCAATTGTCATAGTTAAAAAAAAAACTTGTTAATATGAGTATTTTGTTTGGTCTTGGTTAATTGTGTTATGTGTGTCAAAAACTAAACATTAACCATGATAAAAGAAAAAATATCGTGACTACAAGTAGTTTATGATCACGACTTATTTTTTAATAAGTTGCTAAATGTTATTAATTGTCACAATAAAAGCAACAAAATGTGGCTATAACTACTTTATGGTCACGATTTAGTTAGTTTTGTGTGGTTAAAGGTTATTAATTGTCACAGTTTAAGAAAAATGTGGCTAAAACTACTTTATTGTCACGGTTTAATTTTTTTACACGTGTCTAAAAGGAACAATAGTGATTTTAAAAGAAATATAATGTGACAAGAAGTGTTTGATGGTCACCAAAGGGCCTTTGGCCTCGCGGTAAGAGGGTGGAGATACATGTGAGAGGTCACGGGTTCGACTCCCGTCGGAGACAAGTTGATATTTAGGTGGTGAAAGTAAGTCTTGTGGTAAATGAGTAGTTTAGGAGTCGGAGTAGGAGTAGAATAGTTTGCCGTTAAAAAAAGTATTTAATGGTCACAGATTGTATTGTTGCATGTGTCTAAAAGTTACCAATTGCCACGATTAGGAATAAATAAGTAACTATAAATACTTTATGGTCACGGCATTGTTTATTATATGTGTCTAAAAGTAAGCAATTGTCATGAATAAACGAATTATTATGTGACTAAAATAATGGTATGGTCACGGTGTAATTATTTTTGTGTGTCAAAATGTATCAATTGTCACAGTTTAATACTTTATGTATGTCCAATTGCAACCAATTGTCACATTTTAATAAATTATGTGTGTCTAAGTGTACCCTACGGTCACCGTTTAATTGTTTATGCATGTCTAAATGTACCAATGGTCACACCACTTAATAGTTTATGTGCGTTAAAATATTACCAATTGTCACGGTTTCATTCATGTGGTGTGTTTAAATGTCTCAAATAGTTACGGTTTAACTGATTATGTGTGTCTAAATTTATCCAATGGTCACGATTAAATATTTGTGCAATCTTTAAATAGGTGGCCACGGTTTATTTGTTTATACGTGTCTGTAAGAATGTTAACGCCACTGATTAATTGTTTATGTGTGTCTGAATGTATCCAACTGTCATGGTGTTAAAATAAATTGTGACTAAAAGTATTTTACGGTCACGGTTACTAAAAAATATAGACCACAACTATATAGAAATTGTTACCATATAGCCACGGTTTTATGCTATGGCCACAGTTTTACATGTGATTTAGTCACGAATATTAAATGTAGACATAAGGTACCAAAAGTGATGCGACCTTTGGTCACGATTTGAATGAAAAATAAAACAGTGGCCAAAGGTCTATGTCCACGGTTTTTTAACGTGACGGAAGACATATTTTGTACTAGTGGACGCTGAACGGGTTTATGAATGCCGGATCGAGAGCGGGTGACCATGGGGTGAGAGGGGTTTGCGAGAGGTGGGGGTAGGGTGGTCTCAGGTTGAGTAGATGAAGAAGGGGAAGTTGGGTTGAGTTGAGGTTGAGTTGGAGAGTGATTGAGAGAATTGGTCGGAGGGGTAGTAGCGTTAGGGGATGTAGAGAGTTGTATGACTGTGGGAGGTGGAGGTGGAGTGCTTTGAGGAGACGTGAGAATTGTACGAGCAATAGGGCAAGGACTATCGAGAAATGAGTACGATGGGGGGTAGAGGTAAGTGAGGTGTATGGAAATTGAGATTCATCGAAGGTTACGTGACGAGAGATGATGACTTTATTGATGATAGGTTGAAAGCAGCGATAACCACGATGATCAGAGGTAGCCAAGAAAGATGCAAGGGGTGGAGCGATGTTGTAATTTATGAGAGGGAAAAGTGTGCGGGTAACATAGACAGCTGAAAATTCGAAGATGGTTGAAGGTTGGTTGTTTGTTGAATAGTTTAGTGAAAGGGATGTCATTGTTTATTGCAGAGGAGGGTAGAATGTTTAGTAAGTGAACAGCCATAAATAGGGCTTCAACCCAGAAATTAGGAGGAGGGAGGCTTGAAAGAGGAGGGTGCAGATATGATTATTGATTGTGCGAATCATGCGTTCAGATTTCCCATTTTTTTGGGAAGTTTTTGGGCATGAAAACCGAAATTGGATGCCATTATTTTTGAACAAGGTGTGTTGTTGGGAGTTATCAAATTCACCGCCATGGTCACATTGGAAAGCTTTTATTTGTTTATTGAATTGGGTTTGCACATATGCTTGAAATTGAACAAATTTTGAAAACGCATCTGATTTTTGCTTAAGAGGATAAACCCAAAGAAAATGAGAATAATGATCAAGAAAAAGAACATAATAGTTAAAACCACCAACACTCGGAATTGGAGAAGTCCATAAATCCGAATGAATAATATCAAAAGCATTATCAACCACAGTACTAGAAGAAATAAACGGAAGCTTAACATGTTTGCCAAGTTGACAAGCATGGCACAAAGTCAAAGGCTTTGTATTATTACAACGAATTAAATTGCAAGAAACTAGTCGACGTAGCACGTCCTCGCCGGGATGACCGAGTCGTTGGTGCCACGTGGAATGACTGAAGGAAAGAAAAGCAAGCTAGGTATTGGTGGTGAACGGGTACACATCTCCATTGCTATCACAGCGGTGGAGTTGCTTCTTGGTCAGATAATCCTTCACAGAAAAACCAAACTCATCAAATTCAACTGTACTTTTATTGTCACCAGTAAAACAACGAACAGATATAAGGTTTTTGACTATTTGGGGAGTGACAAGGACATGTTTTAAATGAAGGGGACGAGGGGAAGATGACAAGATGCTATGACCAGTATTAGTAACAGGAATGGATGCTCCGTTGCCAACAAATATAGATGAAATTAATGCATTATTATTAAAAACATTAGTAAGATTACTTGTACCTGCCGAGAGATGTAAAGTAGCGCCCGTATCCATGTACCATCCAGAGTCCTCACCCGGGGAGGGTGGCTGCACACTAGTACAAAATATGTCATCCGTCACGTTAAAAAACCGTGGCCATAGACCTTTGGCCACAGTTTTATTTTTCATTCAAATCGTGACCAAAGGTCGCATCACTTTTGGTACCTTATGGCTACATTTAATATTTGTGACTAAATCACATGCAAAACCGTGGCCATAGCCTAAAACCGTGGCTATATGGTAACAATTTCTATATAGTTGTGGTCTATATTTTTTAGTAACTGTGACCATAAAATACTTTTAGTCACAATTTCTTTTAACACCATGACAGTTGGATACATTCAGACACACATAAACAATTAATCAGTGGCGTTAACATTCTTACAGACACACGTAAACAAATAAACCGTAGCCACATGGTATATTTAAAGACGCACAAATATTTAATCGTGACTATCGGATAAATTTATACAAACATAATCAGCTAAACCGTAACTATTTGAGACATTTAAACACTCCACATGAATGAAACCGTGACAATTGGTAATATTTTAACGCACATAAACTATTAAGTTGTGTGAACATTGGTACATTTAGACATGCATAAACAATTAAACCGTGACCGTCGGGTACACTTAGACACATAATTAATTAAAATGTGACGATTGGTTGCAACTGGACATACATAATGTATTAAACCGTGACAATTGGTACTTTTGACACACAAAAATAATTACACCGTGACCATATTATTATTTTAGTCACAGAATAATTCGTTGATTCATGACAATTGCTTACTTTGAGACACATATAATAAACAAAACCGTGACCATAGACCATTTTTAGTTACTTATTTCTTCCTAATCGTGGCAATTGGTAACTTTTAGACACATACAACTATACAATCTGTGACTATTAAATACTTAGTCACATAATATATCCTTTAAAATCACTATTGTTCCTTTTAGACACGTGTAAAAAATTAAACCGTGACAATAAGTTACCTACAGCTACATGTGTTTTCTTTTATCGTGATTGTTTTTTACTTTTAGACACACATAACATTTATAATAGTGACCGTAAAATATTTATAGTGTCATGTTGTTTTGTAAACGGTGATCGTTGATCCCTTTTAGTCATATAAAATAAAATTAAGTGTGACCATAAAATAGTTACATTCTTTTCCTTTAAATCAGGACCTTTTGTGACGGACAAATCCGTCGCAAATCCTTATTTGCGACGGATTTGTGACGGAATATGTCGGACGTAAAAAGCCTCGTCGTAAATATATTTGCGACGGAGTTACGACAGATATTTGCGTCTAATTTGTGTCGGCCAATAGTTGCGAACGATTTGCGTCGGACAATAGTTGCGTCCGATTAGCGTCTCAATCAAATCCATAAAATACAAAATCGAAAAATTCCAATACAAAATAACATAATATATTACAAGTTTATATGTCAATATTAAAAGTTAAAACTCAAAAAAGAAGTTGTTCGAATTATTCCTTGACGTGCTTTTTCCTTTCTAGCTCCTCTTCATCACACCACAAACAATCTACAATAAAAAAAAGTATTAATTTGTAAGAATTTACTTTCGATATAAGCTACAATCAAAACTCAAATCGTAAAACAACAAAGAATATGCTACAATCCTAAAACATGTTAAATTAAATGACCAATTAATTAACATATAACTATATTAAGTAATCTGTACAGTTAATTAACATCCATATGTGATGTATATAATCATGTAATTTGAATGAGCAAAAACATACAAATAGCAATTACCGGCTTAAGAATGGGTGTTTTGAACCGTGAAAACAACATTTCAATCTCCTTGTCCATTTCGTTTCGATGGTCCTCTAAATCTTTAGTCTTTCTTTGCTCCAGAGCCGTTCGCTCTCGTTCTCTAGCCCTTTCAATTGCTCTTTCTTGTTCAAACTCGACTCTTTCTTTTTCTCTTTCAACTCATACATCACATCAATTGCTCTTCTTGTTAAAAAAATCAATACATACGAAGGTCAAACCAAAAGCTTTTAATCACATAATTCTATGGCAAAGGACAATTATTATTCACTTATGCTAACTAAATTTTTGAAGAACATTATAATAAATCAATGACTGGAAATAAAAGATTTTAATCCATTCATGAATCTAACACATACCAATGGTGTAAAAACTATGAATCCTCCTCATATTTAGCCTAAAAATCTCAGCCATCACACCCCCAACACAAATTAATTTGCAAATCCACAAAATTTAAAATTTCATCAAAATGAAAGGCTCTGAATTTTAAGTCCTTGATTCACCAAAAAACCCCCCCAAAAATCACACCTCCCGATTTATGCAATCTTAAACATGTTTCTATTTATAATTTTTTAAGAATCCATTTCTTTAGAAAGGGGGTGAAATAGGATTAGAATATTATGCAATTTCCACGAAAAAAAGAAGAAAACCAGAAAACCCTAACATTATTTTTACATTGAAAATTATAGCCCTTTGACTATTCTTTCTTTTCTTGAGTTTGATGATACGTAATGAGTCCACAACACCTTGAATTTTCATCATCGTTTAATAAAATCCTTCAGAATCAGTCCACCTCTATCTTCCATTCTCTCCCCAATCACATATTTATTTTTCAATCAATCTTTACAACCATGAAAACCCACAAAAACAAACAATCAAATCCCTTCAAGGAACCACAATATTACATTTATTCCACCATCAACAACAAAAAGGTAATAAAAAAATATCAAAAATTTTGGGGGAGAAGAAGATTGAAGAACGTCTTTTCGATCAATCTCTGTGTGTGTTTTGCTTTATCTTGTTCTTGTTTCATAACTACTTTTAAAATCTGAAACAATCAAAAGCAAAAACGAGATTAGAAGAAAACCTGATGTTTTTGGTTACGCGGTGGCGGCGATCTGCACCCGTCAGCGACGGTCGAGCATTGATGCGAGCTATGGTGCGGCGGTGCTATACTCAGTCCAAGCGGTGCGGTCAGCGACGGTCGAGCGTTGCACCAGTGAGTCCAAGCGGTGGTAGCGATGGAGCTAAGGTGCGGCGGCGCTAGAGTTTCGCGGCAGCTATCGGTGGCAATGGGGAAAAGGAAGCAGCAACGGCGGTTTCCGCTAGTGTTCGTGAAAATATATATAAGTTTTAGGTTGTGAGACGTGTGGATTTTTCTATACTTTTGGTTTTTCAAAAGGGGCTAAAGTCGTACAACAGCAGTGTACTTTTTAAGGTGTATCGATATAGTACGTGTACTTTTTATATTATTAATATGATACCTTTACTTTTTTATGATCGGTTATTTCGTCTAGCTTTGCGCAGTTGAGGGAGAATCGTCGGTACGAACTTGTTCACCGTTGGATCTGCGTGAATTTTGAGGAGAAGCTTCACAACAAATAGTTCTTCGATGGAGATCGTCATTGGAGATTTCTACAGAGGTTTGTAGGTGTTTGAAGTTGGCTGTGCTGTGTGATTTCTCCTACCAGGTTATCACAAGGACGAGAGAGTGTATTTCATGCTTCAATAATGAAAATTTGAACATTAATAAAAAGAAAAGTTTCACTCTTAACAGGTATAGCTAGTAACTGGTTATCAAATGTATCATATTGGTATGAAAAAATATAGTGCACGTATCAAATTTGAACGATTCAGAAAGTACACGTGTAATATGAATAATTAAAATAATACACGTATCATATCGATACATTTTAAAAAGTACAAAACTATTCCACGGCTTTAACCCTTTTCAAAATTTTGGGCTGCATTTTTCTTTTTATTTTTAAAATTTTTTGTTTGTTTTTTTAATAAAATTTTTTATGATTAAAATAGATACAAGTTTTAGGTCTGTCGCTAATCGCTCACAAAATTCAAAAATTTGTGATAGATTTGCAACGGACCTAAACTTATTATTTTTTTTAAAAAAAAGCAACTATCATAAAAAATCACGCATATTCACTACCACACACTAATATATACATTATTGAATGGATAAAAAAATTTAAAATTTAAAAATAGGAGAACTCGTATATGTGTTCTTCATTAAAAACGAATCATAAACTTTGTAACGTATATAAAACAAATACAAATGTACACGAACGTACGTCTAGGCATGTGTATAAAACAGATACTTATTCAAAATCATGTTTTATGTATTTAATTACATAATCAATATTCTTACTCGCTTTTTTAGGATCTTTGACCCGAAAATAACGAAAAGTAAAAAAAAAATCTGTCACATCCCTTGCAAAATTTAACAATTTGCTACGGATTTGCGATGGACCAAAACTTATTATTATTTTAAAAAAATCGACTAGCATAAAAAATCACGCATACTCACTACCACACACTAATATATGCATTATTAAATGTATAAAAAAATTTAAACTTTAAAATACGAGAACTCGTATACATGTTTATTCATTAACAACGAATCATAAACTTTGTAACGTATATAAAACAAATACAAATGTACACGCATGTATTATAGGCACATTTATAAAATAGATACTTATTCAAAATCAAGTTTTATGTATTTAATTACATAATCAATATTCTTACTCGTTATTTTTGGCTTTTTGACCTGAAAATAATGAAAAGGAACAAAATTCTGTCGCAAATCCCTCGCAAAATTTAACAATTTGTGATACATTTGCGACATACCTAAACTTATTATTTCATAAAAAAATCGACTAGTATAAAAAATCACGCATACTCACTACCATACACTAATATATGCATTATTAAATGGATAAAAATTTTGAAATTTAAAATACGAGAACTCGTATACGTGTTTCTTCGTTAAAAAGAATCATAAACTTTGTAACGTATATAAAACAAATACAAATGTACACGAACGTATGTATAGGCATGTGTATAAAACAGATACTTATTCAACATCAAGTTTTATGTATTTAATTACATAATCGATATTCTTACTCGTTATTTTAGGCTTTTTGAGCCGAAAATAACGAAAAGTAACTAAAATGTGTCGCAAATCCCTCACAAAATTTGACAATTTGTGATAGATTTGCGACGGACCAAAACTTATTATTTTTTAAAACAAATTTATGTTGCAAATCCCTCGCAACATGTCAAGATTTACGACGGATTTATGTCGGCAACTTTGCAACGAATTTACGTCGGTGATCTTGTGTCAGACTTGCGACACATGTGAATAAACTTTTTTTTATTTTTTCTATTAATAATATTTTTGTCGGATTTGTGATGGAATTTGCGATAAACTATTTTTCTCTCGCAAATCTATCGCGCATCGGTCGCAATTTAATATATTTTGCGACGGATTTTATCGGTCACAAAATTTTTCTAGCAGTCGCTAACAGGACGTAAATCCGTCGCCTATCAAATTTTGTGATGGATACTTTGCGTCGCAAATTTCTATCGCAATAGCCACTTTTTGTAGTAGTTATTACAATTAATTACTTTTAGCCACATATATTAAAATAAGACGTCACCATAAACTTTAGTCACGGTTTGTTTTCTTTTATCGTGATTAACGTTTAGTTTTTGACACATATAAGACATTTAACCATGACCGTAAGATACTTATACTGAAACGTTGTTTTTTAAACTGTGACAATTAATAACTTTAACCATACAAAAGAAACTAAATTGTGACCATAAAAAATTTATAGCTACACTTTGCCTATTTTATTATGACAATGAATTACTTTTAGTCACATATTATAAAATAAGACGTGACCATAAACTTCTTGTAGTCACGGTTATTTTCTTTCATCATAATTAATGTTTACTTTTTGACACATATAAGACATTTAACCATGACCCCAAAATACTAATAGTGATGAGTTTTTTCTTATACTGTGACAATTAATAACTTTTATCTACACAAATCAAACTAAATCGTGACCATAAAATAGTTATAGCCACATTTTGCTGCTTGTATTATGACAATTAATAACATTAGGCAACTGATAATAAAATAAGACGTGACCATAAACTACTTGTAGTCACGATATTTTTTCATTTATCATGATTAATGTTGAGTTTTTGACACACATAACACAATTAACCATGACCACAAAATACTCATATTAACAAGTATTTTTGTAACTGTGACAATTGATAATCTTTAGCCACACAAAATAAAATAAATTATGACTATAAAATACTTATAGTTACATTTTTGTTCTTTTATCATGGTTAATGTATGTTTAGTTTGAGACACAATAAAATATTAAACCGTGACGATAAAATACTTATAATCTCATTTTTTTTTAAATTATGACCATTGATTATTTTTTGTTACACAAAATAAAATAAACCGTGACCTTAAAGTAGTTATGGTGACAATTTTTTTCTTTTTCATAACTAATTGTTACTTTTAGCCATGGGTAATTAAATAACAAATACTAAGCTACTATTAAATATAAAATATATATCAAAAGTGTAAAATACTTATAGTCACAATAAATTTCTTATTACATGAATATTGTATACTTTTACACACACATAAGAAACTACTGTGACTTTAAAGTACTTATAGTCACAATAATTTTCTTATTTGATGACAATTGTTTGCTTTTGGACACACTTATGAACTAAATCATGACCATTAAACACTTATAGTCACAATGTTTTTTTTTTTTTACCATACGTGGCTAATGAACTCTACCCTTTGGTCACACAAAGCGATTTCGTGACCATATAAGTTAGCCTTTTGTCACAGTTTATTCATGTGACTAATTCCACCATATAATTTAGACTCATACAATTAGACTTCAGGGTGTCCATTTGGTTACCGAAAGAGATTTCCGTGACCATATACATATGTATCGTGACAGTTAATAACCATCACAAGAATATTATAGACATCAAACAAATAACTGTGACAAACGATGACATTTGGTAACAATGTGGCAACCGTGACAAGTCTTTGTCACGATCCTTATGTTAAACCGTGGCTTAAGGTTTGAATGTGATTTGCAATGGTCACAGTTATTGAGATAATCTGTGGTTATCATAATAATACAAGTTCATATATGACCCTTTAGTCACGTCAATATCAAAAAATGTGGCTAGGCAGTTTGGATAAAACCGTTACCATAGGTCATTTTTGTACTAGTGAATATGAGGGATTAATTCAACTAAGTACATAATTAAATTATGATTAATGACACTAATCATACACTAATACAATTACTTAACCTTAATTATGGAAGACTAAAACAATTCATTAAAACAATGCATCCAAAAGTATTTATGAATTTACAAAAAAAGGGAAATACAAGAATACATTTCTAAATACTTTTATACAAAAAAAAAAAAATACACTAAAATACCTCATATAGAGGCCGGCCATAGGTAGAGGACACAAGGACCAAAAGAATGTATTTTTTTTTTACTCAACATTTCACCATCAAATCCTCCTCTTTCATTTCAAGCAAGATTTTTCACTATTTTCATCATTTCACCACCTTTTTCACCTCTATAAATAAGACCCCAACTTCATCTCATTCTTCACACCTTCAAAGCAAAAATCTCTCCTTTCTTCCTCTCTTCAAAACCGGCCACAAGGCCCTCACAAAGCAAAATTTGTGCAACTTTCTAATTCTTGTAATTTTCAAGTGTTTTTGAGTGAAATCTTCCAAGAGTTTCAACTTCTACTTGGTTTCATCCTTCTAATACCCCAAAGTAAGTAAATACTAACTTATTTCATCATGCATTTATGTTTATAAAAGTCTTGCATAATATATATAATCACCAACAACAACAAGTTTCATAAAACTCAAGTTTATAAGTTTCTAGTTCTTATTTTTAAGTTGTTTCTTTAAATGTGTTTATGAATATATGAACACATTATAAACATGTTAATATTATGAAAACATGTGTTATATATGTGTTATATAACTTTTATAACTTTTATACAAGTAGTCTTTCAATAAACAACAAGAATCATAAGTTGTTTCAAGTTTATAAAACTGTGGATTTTCGGCAGAAAATTTATATCGACTTTGAAAAATCATAACTAATTCATAACTTAACGAAATGAGTTGATTCTTGTCTCAAAAGTTAGATCTATGTCTTAACTATAGATCTGGAATTTTTCATAATTTATTTTGGAGTTTAAAACCTCCAGAAATTATTTAGGAAACCGAAAGTTTGACAGCTCAAAAATGGTCAACATAGGGTTTTTAACGAGCTTTTTCACCAACCTAAACATCTCGAAAAATGGCATTTCTTGATTCTAAAAATCATTTGTATATAGTAGTTTAATGTCCTAGAAAACCAAAGCCTAAAACGTTTTGGAGTTTGGTCAAAAACAGCTTCAAAGTAGGCCAAAAAACCTCCGAAAAAGCTAATTAAATTATATATATATATATATATATATATATATATATATATATATATATATATATATATATATATATATATATATATATATAAACTTGACGTTATAAGCAGGTTTTATTTATAAACTTGTAATGTTTGGTGATTTAAGACATAAAAATCTATAAATATATATATTATCATATATTAGAGATATTAAGTCCTTATTATCATTTAGGACTCGATTAAACTCACGCGATGCATCATCCATCTATTGCTAGTTTTTCCATCGCGATCTCGGTGAGTTCTCATAGCCCCTATTTTCACACTGTTATGTTTTGGGGATGAAATACATACTTCGTTTTTATATGGACACGAAAATATCTTCATTTCTATTATATATTACACATGTGGTTCCATCAGCCCTTATATCATGAACCGTTAATTGCATTTATTTGTAAGCGCGAATATATTGTGGATAGATCTATTGGGAGTCATGTCCCCCACTCGGGTTAGTTCGGGTCGGCTAACAATGAGTGCATATATATTCAACACACGGTATTACAGTCGAGGATACTGCACAGGGCAAACTCATTTTAATTAAGCTTCGGTTGCATGATGGTTTATATGTAATACATAATATGGAAATTGTGATTTTATAAATTCAATCTCTATTATTGTTGTCCATACAAGTCTGATTTACGTGTAAACCTATGAGCTCACCAACAATTTTGTTGTCGTATTTTAGCGTGTATTTTCAGGATATTAAGACAAGTCCATCACATCGGCAGTATTTTCAAGCTTCCGCATTTAAGGAGTCGCACTCAGTTTCAAACCGTCGAAGATTATTTGCATTATTTTGGATAATTTAATTATATATTTGAATCTCTGTATCTTGCGAACTACCCTTTATCATTTTCGGGTTATGTAAAACATTTATATCTTTTAAAGTTATACCGATGTATTTTTGAAAACGTCCATATAGTGGTCGTTCGTTATGATTATGGTTACGCTTCCGCGACGTCACGTTTCGTTGCCAACCGGGGTAACGGGGTGTGACATAAAGCAAATTAAGTTCTGAGGGAGGTAATTTGCCATGATGTGGTATGAGTCCCTTACCTCGAACTCGATTCGTACCGGTGTAGTTATCGAAATGTAACCGTAAGGGATTCTCCCGTTTTTCTCCCAGGTTGGTGTGAGGTTAAGGTTTTTAGCCTTGCCTCTACGCCGAGGTGGTACAACTGCAAATGAATGAATATATTTAAAGACTTAATTACCATCCATCTCGTGTTGACCACGACCACGTCCACCTGGAGGTGGTGGATCCTCTCGGCCATCTCCATCATGTCCTCGAGGCATGACATCAGCCATCAAATAAAATAGAATACCCCAAAGAAAATCCATACCTGAAAAGTTAAACGATATAGAATAGACAAATACTAAATGGAATACAATGCAATTTACTTACAACGTAGTAACAAAAAATCAAATATAATTTACAATAATAAGTGTTCTAATCAGAATCACTCTCCTCATAGTTAGTCTTGCCGCCAGACATTTCACTATCATAATCAGAATCGCTTTCATCATAATCAGTCTCGCCTTCAGACAATTCATTGACGGTACCGGTTGACACACTAACTTCAACTTCACCTGTCGAGTGCAAGTTTTCAAAGTACTCGGTGAAGTCGATTACAAGTCTGCAATTAGACGAACAGTTAGCATGAACGACGTCAACATTTTCTGCAGAGCCATTATCAACATTTTCGACGGAGCCATTGTCGTCATTGACAACACGACCATCGTTTATTGGCATACTCCAAATCTTACGATGGTTAACATTTTCAACAACCCACCGATGGTTTTGATTTTGGTTTCCTCGAGAGAGGTTCTCGGATGTAGAACACTTGTTTGGCTTGCGAAGCGAATATGAGTTGATCATCTTTGTCCCATTCGTGTTGTGTGTCGATACTTGTGATATTGGCTACATAGTATGAACAGGGCCGTGCCGTGGATTTTGGTGGCCCTGTACGATAATTACATAGTAGGCTCTTAAAATGTGAAAATTTTTAAATTTATATAAAAATTATTAGATATTAGTAGTCTAGCAATTGCTATATACATAAAAAAACATTTAAAACAATGATATTAAGGCATGTTCATATAACTTGAACAAAATAATTAATTTCAAAACTATATTTATCTGAAAGGGCATTGCTATACGCTTATTTTTAATAAGCATACATCCTCACACTCACACATGTTTTTGTTAATGACGTGAGACACAGTATATATACTTAAGCGGACTTTAGCTTTTCACCATTTTTTCCGATCAACGGTCAATGATGAGGCCCTATCAAATTTGGGGCCCTGAGCGGTCGCACTTACTGCACACCCTCAGGGCCGGCCCTGAGTATGAAGAGGGAACCCTATTTTCTTTAGGAAATGAAGACTGCAACAACAAAAGGAGCTTATCAAACAAACTATTGGTCCATTTATTGTTCACCTTGATATGCATTAGCTTTGCTAAAAAGTCAATGGAAGAAGACCAAGATACAATTCTGCATTGACTTCTTCTAATAACTTGTGAAATCCATCATCAACACCCCCACCCTCTGTATATGAGTTTGTTTCGTCGTGATTGGTATCGTTTTCCCTGAACTTCCCCATTACATCTAACACTGGCCATCCCGTTACTTGCAACCATTGGAGTTCTGCTTTCACCGTGATAAACCCATGTAATATAACGTCGACTAAAACCAAATCTATTTATATGAAGTTTCATCATTGAAATTCTTGTTAATGTATTGTTTATACATTTTTCACACGGGCATCTGATTTGACCTCTGCTATCGACGAATGCTTTACATCTCTCAGCAAAAAGATTGAGTCCTTCTTGGAACTCGGGAAAATTACGGTTTTGAATAGTAGTCCAACTTTTATCGATAGACATGACGTAACTGAAACGTAAGATAGGGCTTAGGGACTTACTCTACATAAACTAAAATTTTAATCGGACAATGAATAGAGTATATATTCACAAGGGTAGGCTTCTAAACCCACTTTTTGAACACCTTACTTCATATGTGAATGCGTATTAGATTATTGGTCGTTTAAGGAAAATTCGACAGCATTTTCCCTTAGCTTCCAAGTATATAGAGAAATATATATACCCAAGAAGCAAAGAGAAAAATGACAACCGAATATTTCTTAAACGACCAATAATCTAATACGCATTCACATTCTCAATGAGATAACGTGTCCAAAAAGCAGTCCCAAAACGGGGACAGTCCGAAACTAATTACTAAATTAATTTCGGACGGATATTTATTCTAAGATCAAACACACACCACACACATTTACACAATTACAAATACATATTTGATTACTTAAACAAACTTGTAATTTTAATTACGAAATGAGATTCATTACATTTAACATTGAATATTGACGGAAACTATAAAATGTCACATTGAACTCTTCAATTCATTCACAAACATAAAACACTTTGTGGAAATTTTAAAGGATACAAATGAAATACAAACATGCATATGTAAAAATAATATAAATTTTAAAGGATACAAATAATTTACCTAATTTTAATAAATCTACAACTTTATCTTAAAATTATATAAATCAACAAACACAACTAAATTAACAAATTTATGCTTACACAACAAATCTACAAACTTTTATATAAATAATTACACAACAAATCTACAAACATACAAATATTGCACCTTAAAATAAATAGCAATAATATAATTTTATCAGAAATCAACAAACACTAAATTAACAAATTATAAATTATTTAATAAATTTACACCCAAGTTTAACAAATCTATACTTTTTTTTACCTAATACACACTAACATTATCATAATACACACCAAAATATACAAAATATAAGCACATTGTAGTATTTTTACCTAAAAAAATACATATAAACATTACACTACGGCTATGTGTGTGCGAGTGAGAGAGAGAGAGATCGAGAGTACCAAAAGCAAAAAAGGGAGAGTCACCGGAGGAGCCGTCGATAGGAGAGTCACCGGAGCTAAAAAAGCAGAACCCCGGAGGAGCTAGAAGGAGAATGCCGTGGGCTTTGGGAGAAGAGAGTATGAACTGCAGTTGGGTGAAGAGAGTGTACGTACGCGCGAACAACAGCAGCAGCAGCCGCCGTCGGATTCACCGGAGATCGCCGGTTGTCGCCGGAGATCGCAGGAGACTGATAAGCGGGCGCCAAAAAGAAAAGAGAGAAGGCAGTGGGGGGAAAAGAGGCTAGGGTTGGCGCTTATAATTTCGGGGGGTGTTAGCGGCGACGGCTTTAGCGGAGACATAGGGCTTTAGCGGCGACAACTTCTTGTGTTTTTAATTGTCGCCGCTAAAGCCCTATGTCGCCGCTAATACCCATAATTCTTGTAGTGATGGCCTTGATTTAGATAAAACAATAAAAGTAAAACAACTAAAATAAAAGTTTAAATATTCTGGATTATTCCAACAACCAACAACTCCTTCGGTGGAGGTGTAGCGTTTGGTCCTCACCCTTTAAGTGTGTGCTGCCCGTTCATACAAAAAACTCCTAGCTAGCTAGCAATTTGTTCATGAATATCGTTTTGGAGTGTTAGGCAATTAATAAAGGAGCAAAAAAGCTCACAGAAAATCATGGGATCAACACTACACGTCCCATAGATGAATGGTACCGACCATCAATATGTAGTGTTGGGGTGCACGAGGTCCCGGTATCTAGATCTCTCGACGTTTAACAACCATGACGAACAACTCCTTAGGTGGAAGTGTAGCGGTTGGTCATCTCCCTTAAAGTGTCTAATAAAAAAGGTGCTCACCGTTAAAAATTAAACTCCTAGCTAGCTAGCAATTTGTTCATCAATATCGATGCATATTTAGGGTATCAACTAGATCAAAGTACATATCCATCCCAACAACACTGGGTTAACCCGGGACACTCGTTATTATAAAAACCCATGTGAAAAGATTGACCAGCTGATACCTCAAAATCAACCAAACCATCAGTGAAAAAGGTCATTCAATCGTAGTTCACCCATAGAAGTACATAAACTATATATTGGACACAAAAAATTTCGCACCCCACTAGCTACCAAAGATTTTCTAATCTGTCTCACATGTCATATGCCCCCATTGAAGTCCAACCAACCGGACATTCTTAGTCTCGACTGATACTAACTATGTCCAGAATTCTTGCCACTTCATTTCCCAACTATTTTTATATATTATTACATATTCTAGTGAAGATTGTAGTCCAAAATATCCTCTAAGTGTATGGTGGCATTAGAGCTTTCAAGTTGGAAAACAAAACCATGTGAGCTCACATTTTTGTGTCTTCTGTCACCATCAATCATTAAATTGCCCCTTTACAACTATTTTACATTAGCATACTCCATGAGACTCTATATAAAGGCAACAACAAGTGTCACAACAACACACATCTCACATATCCTATTCGACTTCTTTCAGCATAAACAAACCCACTCTAAAAGATTTTCTTTCATTCTTGATCGTCCTTTAATTAGAACAATGGCCATTCTTATGCCTCGGATCATTCAAGCGAAACAAATTCTCCGCCGATCATTGTCAAATGGAAGAAGCACGTCATCATCAACAGACATCCCAAAAGGCTATTTTGTGGTTTATGTCGGGGAGCAAAACAGGAAACGATTTGTGGTTCCTCTCTTATTGTTATCCCAGCCTTCATTTCAAGAACTACTACGCCAATCGGAAGAAGAGTTTGGTTATGACCATCCAATGGGTGGCCTCACAATTCCGTGCAGTGAACATATATTCACCGACGTTGTTTCTAGTCTAGGTGCATTGTAAATAAGATATTAGCACACTTGCTAACGTAGTATTGTAAAACACTAACCAGTAGACCTTTTGTTAGTTTGTAATTAAGCAGAGAAACATGTCCGAGTTGTATGCAATTTCAATCATGAACATGATCAACATTTTTTGGATGCTAACACTTGTGAAATTGATGAGCTTAAAAAGTTGCCGACCTTCCATTTACATCATATCTTTAATTATGGGCAAAGCAATAACATTACTCCCTTTCATGACCTTGCTAGATCCATTCATGTATATAATTTATATGTGTTGACAGCGGAAGCAGTCGAGTGGAAGAATAAGAACACACAAATAATACTTTAAAACACTAATTCTTATTCATCAACTTCAAATCAGGGACCTCCATACATATATATACATTTCTAAACAAATGAATAGTTATGACTCTTCAATAATTCTGTACGTTGAGTATGGAAACTGTCATATCAACTTCCCTAACTAACCCCTATACTTGACAATAATTACAACTAACACCCTAAAGTTTAGTTTAATATTCTAACATTCCCGTGTAAACTAAGCTTTTAAACAAACAACAAGCTTAAAGTATGAGACTTGCTGCACCATATCAGTTCGTCAGAGAACTACACAATCAATCCACCAAGGATTCAGGCATAGAAGGTTGTCACTAAGAAACAAACAACTCTTCAAAACACACATAGTCACTAATCAACATAGTATAGACTTCCTTCTTTGAAGCCTACAAACACGGAACTTAAGACCTCCATTGTTGAAGTGTTCACCAAACTTACTTAGTAAGTCCAATTCCTTAACATCACCATCCCGAATCTTCTCAAATGAGAGGGTAACACCATTGTTCATGAAGTAAAAAAAGTTATATGGTCTATTTCGACTTCGCTTCAACTTCCTTTGACGACTATACCAAATATTCTTCACATCATAATCGGATCTTCCCGGCAAAGCACCAATTTTTGCCCACTTATTTCCAAATTGTTCTTGCAATTTAATCACCGATCTCATTTATTTTTCGAAGAATGAACTTTTAACAAGATTTGGTTGGAGTTTATTCTTCCACCGAAGGCGACACGATTTCCCGGAACGATTTAGAAATCCATTAAGACGAAGAAGATGAAGTTTTCTTGGTCCATACACATCTACATGTCTAATTAATGCATCATCTTCCTCCTTCTTCCATAATCCTTTATTTATCTCATAGACTTCGTTAAATTTTAATGGATTGTTAATCCATCCAACATTCCCCGTCAATCTGAAACTTCGTCTTCCCTTAGTTGAAACCGAAACATGACCATCAATCATGTTTATATTTGTGCCACTGTCTATTTTTCTTTCCATGGCACTCGTATATTTAGAAATCGAAGAATAGAAAAGAAAACAATTGATCAATCTACTAAGGATCATAAAAATAAGATGTGGTTTTCACTAAGAACGAACCCAACACCATGCTTCTCTTCGAACACACTAATTTTGCAATTCTTCGAATTCAACAGCCCTACAAATGGCCTCTGTTTTTTTTCTTTTTTCTTTTTTTCGATTCCAACAACCAACAGACGTAACAACCCAGAATCTTAATCTTCTGGCCTAAATTCGAACCCACCGATCAGGAACTTACTTTCCTCTTGTTGTTGTTCGAAATCTACAAGGATAGACCAAACATGTGAAGCCTTCTTCTTTTTCCTCTGCAATCTTCTCTTCTCTACAATCCTCCTTTATTTTTTATTGCAATAAAACAGGGACTTCTATTCGCTTAAAAAAATCACCATTCATCTAACGGACGGATTCTGCTCTCTCTTCTTTCACTTATTGATCGAACACAACAAACAACAAACTGTCTGTCAATCTCTTTGAAGCCTTACTTCCTATCTTCTTCCTCTGTTTTTCGAATACAAACAGACCCAAGCAGTGGCATTCAATCTTCTTCGATCTGTTTGTTCGATCAACAGCCCACTCGTTCTCACTTTGTTCGATCAACACTAAAAACAGGGACGTTCTTCTCCCTTCTTTCTATGATCGCATACAAAACAGACAAAGACAATTGACTTATGCCTTCTTCGTTTCTGCCCAATATCACAACAATTAGAGCCAAAGCTCTGATACGAATTGTTGACAGCGGAAGCAGTCCATTGGAAGAATAAGAACACACAAATAATACTTTAAAACACTAATTCTTATTCATCAACCTCAAATCAGGGACGTACGTACATACATACATACATACATACATACATACATACATACATACATACATACATACATACATACATACATACATACATACATACATACATACATACATACATACATATATATATATATATATATATATATATATATATAGAGGGGGTTCAATGGAAAACCACCATGCACCTGAAAACTTGTGAAAACCGCACTTCACCACCACAAATGCATCAAATTCCTCGCGCGATGCATCAAAATCCTGCGCGATGCATCAAAGTTTCCGCGTGATGCATCAAAATCCTGCGTGATGCATCACCTTACTTACCATCATGCCACCGCGTTTTTCATGAAATGCACCAAATTGGACGGTTTGCGTAGGTTTCCATAGTTTTCATGTGCATAGTGGTTTTCCATTGAACCGACCCCTATATATATATATATATATATATGTGTGTGTGTGTGTGTGTGTGTGTGTGTGTGTGTGTGTGTGTGTGTATACATTTCTAAAGACACAAATGAAGAGTTATGACTCTTCAATAAATCTGTACGTTGAGTATGGCACCTGTAATATCAACTTCCCAAACTAACCCCTACTCTTGACAATAATTACAACTAACACCCTAAAGTTTAGTTTAATATTCTAACAATATGATCAACAATTTCAGTTGTGCCATGAAAATCATTCTTTAATTCTTAAAGATTGGAAGACAATGCGTTGTGATCCTGTAGCGTTTGGTCCTCTCCCATAAAGTGTGTGCTGGCCGTTCAAAAAAAAATAAAAAACTCCTAGCTAGCTAGCAATTTGTTCATCAATATGGATGCATATTTAGGGTATCAACTAGATCAAAGTTCAAATGCATCCCAACAACACTGGGTTAAACCGTGACACTCGTTATTATAAAAACCCATGTGAAAAGATTGACCAGCTGATACCTCAAACCAAACCATCAGTGAAAAAGGTCATTCAATCGTAGTTTCACCCATAGAAGTACATAAACTATATATTGGACAGAAAAAATTTCGCACCCCACTAGCTACCAAAGATTTTCTAATCTGTCTCACATGTCATATGCCCCCATTGAAGTCCAACCAACCGGACATTCTTAGTCTCGACTGATACTAACTATGTCCAGAATTCTTGCCACTTCATTTCCCAACTATTTTTATATATTATTACATATTCTAGTGAAGATTGTAGTCCACAATATCCTCTATAAGTGTTTGGTGGCATTAGAGCTTTCAAGTTGGAAAACAAAACCATGTGAGCTCACATTTTTGTGTCTTCTGTCACCATCAATCATTAAATTGCCCCTTTACAACTATTTTACATTAGCATACTCCGTGAGACTCTATATAAAGGCAACAACAAGTGACACAACAACACACATCTCACATATCCTATTCGACTTCTTTCAGCATAAACAAACCCACTATAAAAGATTTTCTTTCATTCTTGATCGTCCTTTAATTAGAACAATGGCCATTCTTATGCCTCGGATCATTCAAGCGAAACAAATTCTCCGCCGATCATTGTCAAATGGAAGAAGCACGTCATCATCAACAGACATCCCAAAAGGCTATTTTGTGGTTTATGTCGGGGAGCAAAACAGGAAACGATTTGTTGTTCCTCTCTTATTGTTATCCCAGCCTTCATTTCAAGAACTACTACGCCAATCGGAAGAAGAGTTTGGTTATGACCATCCAATGGGTGGACTCACAATTCCGTGCAGTGAACATATATTCACCGACGTTGTTTCTAGTCTAGGTGCAATGTAAATAAGATATAGCACACTTGCTAACGTTGTATTGTAAAACACTGACCAGTAGACCTTTTGTTAGTTTGTAATTAAGCAGAGAAACATGTCCCGAGTTGTATGCAATTTCAATCATGAACATGACCAACATTTTTGGAAGCTAACACTTGTGAAATTGATGAGCATAAACAGTTGCCGACCTTCCATTTACATCATATCTTTAATAATGGGCAAAGCAACAACATTACTCCCTTTCATGACCTAGCTAGATCCATTCATGTATATAATTTATATGATCAACAATTTCAGTTGTGCCATGCAAATGATTCTTTAATTCTTAAAGATTGGAAGACAATGCGTTGTGATCCTGTATGCATGTCTATGCATGGTCTGTCACGATGTCACATCATTCGTTGATACTTGTTTATTCTTTTTCCACCAATTGTTTAATGCTTCAATAAACCTGTACTATATATACCTATATGTACCATATGATATCATATCATATCAAACTTGAAAAATGGCGTTTGGTATCCCTAGCTCAGATTTTTCAAGCAAAACAAATCCTACAAAGATCTTCGTCAAAGCGAACCAACACATTATCATAGGGGTGTTGTACAGTTTAGGTGGGAGAACAAGAAAAAAAGCGGTTTGTGATTCATGTTTCATTGTTAAGCTGTTCTATAATCCAGGAACTGCTACACCAGTCAGAGGCAGAGTGCGTTTGCAAACGATCATCCAATGGGTGGCCTCAGAATTCATTGTAGTAGGAAAAAAATTATTGATTGAATATACAAGCTTTTGTTAACAGGATTCTGTACAGCAGTGATCTCTAGAGGTTACGAATATACAAGCTTGCACATTCTATCAAGTCATTCTCTTTGATTGAAGGAAAATTTGTTTCTCATACATCGTAGAATTGTTGGATTGTATATATGAAGAGTGAACAGTATACTTGTCATCCTTGTGTTGGTTTGTCATTATAGGTTTATGACTTAAATTGTCGAGTTTGTAACTCTGTTTTATGTAACAGTTTTACAAGGTTCTTGGATTTCAATTTACAATTTGTATCATATCAAATCATTGGTGAAGCAACGACACTACTCACTATCGCGACCTCCACATACACCTTTTACAAAGAAGATACCCTTTCATAAACCTTATGTTGTCTTACACTAGCTACCAAAGATTTTTTAAAATGTCTCACATGTCATGCCCTCATTTAAACTACTATGTTCAGAATTCTGGCCACACCATTTCCCCCACTATATTTATTATTATGTTCTCAAGTGAATATTGCATCCACAATATCCTCTATAAGCGCATGGTCTCTTTAGAGCTTGCAAGTAGGAAAACAAAACCATGTGAGGTCACATTTTTGTGTCTTCTGTCACCATCAATCAGTAAAGCAAGTATCCCTTTACAACTATTTTACATCTGAATGCTTTAATTATAAGTCTCTATATAAACTCAACAATAATTAAGGCAACAACACACATCTCTCAAATCCAATTCGATTTGTTTCAGCATAAAGAAACTCTTAAATATTTTTCTGCATCCTTAAGCACCCTTTAGAGGAATGGCCATTCTTATGCGTCGGATCATTCAGGTGAAACAAATTCTCCGCCGATCATCGTCAAATGGAAGAAGCACATCATCATTAATGGACATCCCAAAAGGCTATTTTTCGGTTTATGTAGGGGAGCAAGACAGGAAGAGATTTATAGTTCCTCTTTCATTGTTATCCCAGCCATCATGTCAAGAACTACTACGCCAATCAGAAGAAGAGTTTGGTTATGACCATCCAATGGGTGGCCTCACAATTCCGTGCAGTGAAGACAAATTCACTGTTCTGGCTTCTAGTCTAGGCGCGTTGTAAATTAGATTTTACCGCGTTCACCGATGTGGGTTTGTAAAACACTAACCATTAGGACCATTAATTAATATTTGTTACTTTGTAAGTAGAGAAATCATGTATCCAAGTTGTATGAAATTTCAAGCATGCATGGATATTCAACATTTGGATGCTAACACTTGTGATATTGAAGAGCATAAACACTTGCCAATATTTCATACTACTTTAAAATAGATCTCCCTTAGGTGCAACTTGCATCCCAAACACCCATAACTTGGGCAAATTAAACGAACATATTACAAGAATCTAAATTTGTTCTCGAGTTTTAGAAAGTAAGTAATAAAACAAATATGTTGAGCAAGTTGTTTGAGCATTAGCGTTTTACCAAAGTTGATACCGTATATACATACATACATACATACATATTGAATACACTACATGCGTTCTAATTAATTTATCTCCTATTAGATTACTGCCAAAT
This sequence comes from Centrapalus pauciflorus, assembly GCA_020465985.1. Taxonomy (NCBI): domain Eukaryota; kingdom Viridiplantae; phylum Streptophyta; class Magnoliopsida; order Asterales; family Asteraceae; genus Centrapalus; species Centrapalus pauciflorus. The sequence continues at coordinate 304,235 of JAANYP010001710.1, read as the reverse complement.
TAAGCGCACTCATAACTCTCAAATTGTATGTCAAATACTCATACTTTCGTAGTGTGGTTAAATTCTTGTTGGGTTAATCGGTTTTTGTTTACGGGTCAACGGGTTACGGTTCGGGTTTCATTCACGGGTCACCGGTGTGTAGTCGAAGAACGAGTCAAGTATACGTTAGTAGAGTTGTGCAGTACGTACAAATTAATTATGCACGTACGTTGCTGTTTTGAAGTTTAGGTTGATTTAGTCTTTGCATGAAGAGTCACGTCCCATTATTTTAGGAGGTAGTTGGTTTTTGTTTTCCTTTAAATGTAATTGGTTGCTTTGAAAATTGAAGAATGGAGTAATTAGTTAATTTCATGAATATATCTCACGTACTCTGTGAATTCCAAAAACACTTGCCTAAATCAAATTAACCTCACTGCTCTGTGTTTCCAACACTTGGTATCAAAGCCAGGTTCGTTTCGAGAGTTTGTGAGTCGTTGTTGATCGTGTTTTGACACTTCACAACAGCAGCCCCGAGCTCACTTGATCGGGCTTGTTCGAGAATTGTCGAGAGACTAACCGGGTGCAGGATAGCCAGACGGGTAGATATCGAAGCGGATGGCTTTGATTTTGTTCGTGACGGAAGACGGAAAAAGGCGGGAGTGACCTTGTCTTCTTGATCGATGTAAAAGTACTCTCGGAACAAGCTTGATCAAAGTAAGTTGGGGCTGTCAAATATCAATGACGATGGTACCGACGAAAGAAGCAGGTTCGATGTCGTTCCAAGTTCCGGCCTTCCGGAAGGTCAAGACAATTATGGACGCACATGGGTTGTGGGATACGGTCGAACCAAGGGCACTAGGTGAAGGATCGGATCCAAGAAAATCGGATCCGGATGATATGGTTTTGCAAATGGCGAGTTACACAGATCCAAAAATGGTGTGGGATGGTTTGAACACACGGTATTTGGGAGTGGATCGGGTGAGATCGGCTCAAGTTGCAACATCGAAACGAGAGCTTGAAAGTTTGCGAATGAATGAGGGTAAAAGTGTTGATGATTTTGTGACAAAATTGAGCGGTTTAGCTTCGAAGACAAGGAGTCTTGGGTACGAGCTTGAAGAAGTAGACTTGGTGAAAAGACTACTTGACTCCATGCCAAAGTCTTTTCTTCAAATAGTGGCTTCCATAGAGCAATGTTTCGAGTTGGATTCAATGCTATTTGACGAGGTCGTTGGAAGGTTAAAGGCGTACGAGGAGCGTATTAAAGGCACCGAGAAGATCGAAGACATGCAAGTGGTTTGTTGTTAGCAAGTGAAGAAAAGTGTAAGAATTGTGGCAACGGAGGTTCAAGTCGGGGTGACTTCGGACGTGGCCGGGACAAAAGCCACGTCACATGTTTCAATTGTCGTGAACTTGGTCACTATAGAAATGAGTGTCCGAAACGGGACATCAGGAGGCGACTTTGATCGAGGAGGAACCCACACTGTTGTGAACAATCGAGTGGCATCAACAAACCGATTAAGGGGGTGATTGTTGGGTTAATGGGTTTTTGTTACTGATGGAGCGTAGCAAATGAAAAAATAGACTAGTATGTTGATTCAAAGAATTCCAGACTAACCTCTACCAAAAGTATGTTGATTCCGTAAAATGCCACACAAATGGGCTTCAAACAACGAAATTTGGAAAATGAGAAAGTTTTCTTAATTCATAATCTGCTTTTATACATAACTTCAACAGAACTTAAATAGAAATAGGAAACTAAAAACGGGTCAAAAAACACAGCGGGTCGACCCAGGATACGAAAATAAAAACCCAAATAACCAACAAAAATCATAAAAAGGCCCATAACATTCATTCCGGGTCGAATTTGGTCCATACGGTTGGGCAAACCGCCTTTGGCTATTTGTCACTGCGTGTAGCTCGACCCAACGGTCTTCTGGACACCTGATTCGCTCCAAACGGAGACCCGAGTCAAAAGTTAGGCCTTTTCCGTTTAGTCCCTTTTATTACAGACCCTATCATGGGCCTCCAGAAACAGGATGGCCCCATCATCGACACTTGTCTTCGAGTCAAGTATTCGTTAGTAGAGTTGTGCAGTACGTACAAATTAATTATGCACGCTCGTTGCTGTTTTGAAGTTTAGGTTGATTTAGTTTTTGCATGAAGAGTCACGTCCCATTATTTTAGGAGGTAGTTGGTTTTTGTTTTCCTTTAAATGTAATTGGTTGCTTTGAAAGTTGAAGAATGCAATAATTGTTGGAAAAACTCTCTAAATAAACACAGGATTTACCAAACTAATCTTTATTATAAACAATCTTTGAAATCACACTTTACAATCTTTACAATGCTTTCTTTATATACTAATCTAAGAGGTGTGTCTGAACCGACACAATGGTTCGACGTGCCTCTTCACGAAGGGTTGCGACTCTTACGAATAGTTGCAACTCTTCAAGTTTACTTAATGCTATTCTAGTCCCTTACACTTTATATAATTACATATATAACTCTAAACTATTACATAATCAAGATTAAACTAACATTCTCCCCCTTAATCTTGATTGTTCTTCAAGTCTTCAGTCTTAGTCTTCTGTTCTTCTGTTTGTCTTCAACACTTGCATCTTCTTGCTCGTGTAATCTCAATCTTGCAACACTTGCATCTTCTTGCTTGTGCAATCTCAATCTTGTTAGGTTCTCTAACTGTCTTTGCATTTGTGTCTCAAATGCTGCATCTGTGTCTCAAATGCTGTCTCTCTATCTGTATTTGATTTTGCTCAATCAAATCTTCGGTTTCTCTAACCTACTTTAAGAACAATGATCTTCTCTTGATCAATTCTTCTTTGAATCTCTACTTTTAAGAAAAACGATCTACTCTTGATCAGTTTTTCTTTGATTGATCATCTACTCTCGATCAATCATACTCTCTTTGGTCTTGTCTACTCTCTCTCTCTCTTTCTCTCTCTCTCTCTCACTCACACACACACACACACACACACTCTCTCTCTCTCTCTCTCTCTCTCTCTCTCTCTCTCTCTCTTTTTCTTTCTTTCTTGTTATTGATCTAATCGTGATCAATAACCATCAGTAGTGTTGGTTCTAAGTCTTCTTCAATGAGGTTTGAGACTTCTTTTCTATGATCTGGTTCTAAACAATTCTTAGCGTAGTGTCCAAATTTGTGACAATTGTAGCATTCTATCTCTCTAGTATCTCTTCGTTGATAGCTTTGATTTCCAGGGTTTCTTCCTCCTTTATCATGACCATCTTTACTTCTGTTATCTCTTGCGAATCTTCCTTGGCCTCTTCCTTGTGTCTGATTTCTTCCTCCTCGTCTATTGTTGCTTTCATAACTTCTGTCATTTCCTTGATGTGCGAGCAACAACTTCTCACTATAATATTCCTGACTATTTTTTCTAAACTTAATCCTTTCTTCGTAAGTCTTAAGTTTTCCGATAATTTCTTCTAACTTTACTGTCTTAAGATCTACAATCATCTCAATAGTTGCTACTACTGGTATAAATCTATCTGGTACTGAATTAAGTATCTTCCGTACTTTTGTTTGCTCATCAAATGTTAATCCACACGTTGCAGCCTTCGAAATAATACTCATTAACTTTCCTGCAAATGTATCTATCGTCTCATCTTCTTTCATCACTAATTTTTCAAACTCTGATTTTAGTTGTTGCGAGTGCGCTTGTTGTACATCTTCTGTGCCAATAAATCTTGATTTTAACGACTCCCAAATTTCTTTTGCTGTTGCACATCCCGCAACTTGCATTTGCAAATCTTCTGGTAACCCTTGAAATAGGTATGCTGATGCTGAACTATCCTTTTTTACATCAATCTCATTTGATGTATCTTTTTTTTCTATCAAATCCCAAACTCCATTTGCCACTAATATTTTCTTCATTCTTAATGCCCATAATGTATAATTCGTATTTTTCAAAATTGGACATTGATATGATGATAATGTTGTGACAACAACAGTATCTTTATCTCCTGACATACTATTTAAATTGATTTTTTTCTTAAACTAAAAAAATATATCTAAGAAATAATTCAACTTAATTTTTATATCTAACCACAATTATTTTTCAAATAATTTAATCTTTTCTAACTAAAATTATAATGGCAAATTTCAAACTTTAATTTATTTTCTAATAAATTAAAATCTAACTTCTAAAATAATAATAATATATATAAACAGAGAATATATATATTAAAATTAAAAGTTTGGAAAGAAAAAACCTGTTTTTGTTTTTTTTCTTTGTGTCTTTTGTTTGTTTTGTTGGTCTCCCTTCTTCTCTGGGCCTTCTCCTCTTTTCTTTAAACCCTTCTCTTTGGGCCTATTTGGTGTATCTTCTTCACAAAAGAAACGTGTCTCTGCTACTTCTCTTTTTCTTTGAACCGATTTTTCCTAATCGGTGTAGCCCTTCTCCTCTTGAACCGGTGCAACCCTGATGCTATGCTCGATGAATCGGTGCTATACTGCCTTCCTAATCGGTGCTCTGTCTCTGTCTATGAATCAGTGCTACCCCTTTGTGATTCCTCTGAATCGGTGCTATGTCTCTTCTCGGATCTGCAAACTGATTTGGGGCAAAAACAAGAACCCTAATCGTTGCCTCTATTTGATGGTGGCGATTGGTGGTTCTACGGTGATGGTTCTGCGTTAATGGTTCTGTGATGGTGGTTTCGCGGTGGTGGTTTTGCCCGTGGTGTTTCTACGGTGGTGGATCTACCCGTGGGTTTTCTCCTTCGGCGGTGGTTCTGTGATGGAGATTCTGTCCGTGGGTTTTCTCCTACGGTGGTGGCACTATTTCAGTGGAAATTTTACGGTGGTGCCTTCTCGAATCAGGTTCTATCTTTCTGATTCTTGTTGCCTTCGATTCAGTATGAAACTATGCCTTCTTAGGGTTTACAATATATAATTTTCGATAGGGGCTTACTGTCTTTTTGTGGAAAAATTTGTTGCCTTCGATTCTGTGGGGTTTTGCCTACTGTGATGAGAGAAACTTACTGAATTTCTCTAACTTGAAATCAATCTGATTTCTCTGTTTTGGTGCCGGTTGGTGGTAGAATACTTCTGTGTTCTTCTGCCCCGGGTATCAATCTGGCAATCTCTTTGCCAATCTCCTTAACGACGATGTTCTAATCGCCGGGTGTATTTCTTGGATTGTTTCTCTCGGTAAATGATGAGAATTTCAGGATCTATTGACCTTGCGCTCTGATACTAAATGTTGGAAAAACTCTCTAAATAAACACAGGATTTACCAAACTAATCTTTATTATAAACAATCTTTGAAATCACACTTTACAATCTTTACAATGCTTTCTTTATATACTAATCTAAGAGGTGTGTCTGAACCGACACAATGGTTCGACGTGCCTCTTCACGAAGGGTTGCGACTCTTACGAATAGTTGCAACTCTTCAAGTTTACTTAATGCTATTCTAGTCCCTTACACTTTATATAATTACATATATAACTCTAAACTATTACATAATCAAGATTAAACTAACAGTAATTAGTGAATTCTCACTGCTCTGTGTTTCCAACAATTCCGACCCCTATAAATTTTTTTTCCTGGCCACTCGGTGTACGCGCGTGTGCTTTGTAAGCAAATCAGAGGTACAATAATAGAGAGATTAAACCTCACTTTACTGATCATTATTCACGAAGGCAAAAGAACAAAAAAAAAAAACTCCTACCCATTACATCGATAAAACTAAAGAAAAACCCATAAAACTAGGAACACATCTAACCCTCTGTTAGTAACCAACCACTAGTTATTTGACCCCTAAAGATACCGAAGACTAATTCAAAATAATAAACTGACAATGACTACACTAAATTTTACTGCAACACCCCGCTGTCCAAGATAAATAACCTGATTGATGCTGGTTAATTATTGTATAAACCCATGCATGTCAAAAGATTGACCTGATGACCTAAAATTTAACTAAACCATAAGTGAAAAACGTCATTCAAGCGCGTAGAAGTTAAACCATATATTGGATAATTTTTTAAGCACCTCACTAGCTACCAAAGCTTTTATAAAACGTCTCACATGTCATGCCCCCAATGAAGTCCAACCAACCTGACATTGTTGGTCTACATCGATACTAACTATGTTAAGTGTATGGTAGCATTAGAGCTATCAAGTTGGAAAACAAAGCCATGTGAGCTCACATTTTTGTGTCTTCTGTCACCATCAATCATTAAATTGCCACTTTACGACTTTTTATAAACTTGAATACCCCTCAAGACTTATATAAAGGGAACAACAAGTAACACAACAACACACATCTCATAAATTCTATTCGACTTCTTTCAGCATAAGAAACTCTTAAGGGTTTTCCTTCTTTCTTAATTGATCGCCTTTTATTTAGAAGAATGGCCATTCTTATGCCTCGGATCATTCAAGCGAAACAAATTCTTCGCCGATCATTATTAAATGGAAGAAGCACCTCATCTTCCACTGACATCCCAAAAGGCTATTTTGCGGTTTACGTTGGGGAGCAAGACAAGAAGCGATTTGTGGCTCCTCTTTCATTGTTATCCCAGCCTTCATTTCAAGAACTACTATGCCAATCAGAAGAAGAGTTTGGTTATGACCATTCAATGGGTGGCCTCACAATTCCGTGCTGTGAAGACATATTCAGAGATCTAGCTTCTAGTCTAGGCATGTTGTAAAGTAGATGTTACAGCTTTCGCTAACATCAGTTTGTAAAACACTAACCAGTAGGACTGGCCTTTTGTTAGTTAGTTAATTAGAGAGAAATATATATGTCCCAAGTTGTAAGAAATTTCAAACACTGATATTCAACATCTGGAATCTTGCACTTGTGACATTGGTGAGTATAACACTTGCCTATCATCCATTACGACTTTAAAACGTATGCATTTCCCCATGTTAAGTGTGATCGCTAGAAAAACTACCATACCATTCGTGGACAGCCAAAATTAAAGGTTTTGGAACTCTAATCATGTGCATTCACTCTTGTGTTCAATAAATCTTCTTTGTTCAACACATTTACTCCCCCTTAATGCATTGAACTCCAAGAGCATCCAGAAGCAGTTGAAAGTTTTTTCCTTGGTAATGCTTTATCAAAAATGTCCACAAAGTTCTAACTTGATATTTCACCATCTTCAATCGGATCTTTTTGGGAAAGGGATCCGGTATAATAAAAAAATTTGCACAGGATCGTATAATCAAAACTAAATCTTTATTAACATATTCTATAGAATTCACACTTTACAATGTTTCGATAAGGATCCTATATATATAAGTCTAAGAGATGTGATTGAATAGTTGTGATATGTTCAGAATTATACATATTGTTGGCATCATTTACCTTGCATTTTTGTCGATTTTTCACTCCAAATACGTGAAAAAGATATATACTTCGTTCATTTTTGTGATTCATAGGAACAGAACGAGGAACGAACATCGAGGAAAATCCGACCAATTAGTTTGAAGCCACGACGGGTTCTTATGAATTTTTCGAGAAGAAAAGAGTTGAAGTAGAGATTTTTGGAGCCTACGACCGTAGGGGGCTAGGGCACGGGTTTGACCAAGTCAAAGAGGCCTACGACCGTAGGACTTCAAGGTATACGGTCGTAGGCGGCGCAAAATCCCTATAAACATAGCAGCGAAGAGAGGAGATAAGCAGCGAATTAAAGACGACTTAGGGCGATTTTCATCACGTTTTTCTTCGCTTTACAAGTAGTTAATCATAGGTTTCGATTTTCTTGGATTTTCAAGAATTCTGTTCGAGTTTTGGAGTCAATTTCTTCATTGAAGCGGCGCTTTTTTGGTACATACATTCCTTCACTTACTGTTCGTCATGTTTGTTATTTATTTGAGTTTAATATCGGTTTTTAATATGAATAGTGAGTGGTTTTCTTGTTCACCCGCTTGGGATAACGAATTCTATGTATTAATTGGTATATTATTGAATTGGGGTTTTAGTTTATATTTGTCGGATTGTTGATTATTTCATTTTTTCTTGTTAAAAATCATATTTTTATTAATCTTTTAGCATTGTTTTGCGAAAATAAAGTATTAATTAAATCTACGTTTTAAAAAAGGAACGATGCTTTGAATGAAAAATTAATAGTTGATTATCTCTTCTAGGTATTTTATTGCAATAATGATTTGATAGTTGATTGTTGATCTAGAATTTTATGCATTTGTTAATTCGTGTTGCGATAAGAGGGTTGACAAATCGTAAAGTATGGCTTTTTTAAAGTAAAGAAGTTAACTTGCTGGATTTCGGTATTAATTGATATCTTTAGGCATTGTGTTGCGATTATAAGATTTATTGGTTAATATTGGAGTTTTGATTGATGAGTTGCTTTGTTTTCATCACATGGTTATAAAGATTAAATATTTTAACTTGAAGTAATTAAATAATCGATAAATTAAACCAGAATCCGGGCTTAATTGAATTTATAATTGGTTATCAACCGATTTATTTTTAGTCGGTCAATTCAATCCATCGCCAATTAATTATAGTTTTCTAATTCCAAGTGGGTGACGCTTTCGTAATATATGAGTTTGCAAATTTTAATTTATCATAGATCTTTACTTGTTTAAGTTAGTTCCGATTTGATTTTGCTTTTGTTAGTTTGGTTCGTATTATATAGTTGTCATTACTTGTTGTGTTGTGTTTGTTATTTCAGTTTATTTAGTGTTTGCCGGTATAGTTTTTATTTAATTTTAAAAATCCAAAAAAAATTAGATTAACTTTATTCTTGTGTTACTTAGTTTGAATTAGGTATTTAGTTAATTGTTTTTATTGTCTTAGTTTTTAATTCTATCAACAATGTCTAAAATAGCTAAATATTGGTTTAGGTTGTAGTATTGGAGTCTCCTTTCTTTATTCCGTTCCCTGAGATCCATAAATCCTGGGGAATTTATAATTTTGGTTCATTTAGATACTAAAACCTGAGGTGTGTTTTGCACGCATCAAGTTGCAACTCTTCAATGAACCTTTTCGTAAAGGTTGTCTCTTTTCGGAAAGGACACAACTCTTCGGTTTATCTAAATACTAGTTTAGGTCCTTATACTTTAATGATTAATTTATCAGATCTATGATGAAATAATGCTTAAAGTTATGTGTCTAGTAAGATTGTGATAAACTAGATTCTTTATGATAGCAATGGCCGCCGACTTCTTGTCACAATAAATCAAACTTCCATGTTCCTTATAGCCAAAATCAGTAAAATTCTCTCTCCGGATTGCTTGCGATTTGGCTTTAGTTGCTGACACATTTTCTGTTAACTAGGAAAAACACACTTCCATCTTCTTCCTGATAACCAAAATCAGTAAAAGTTCTCGTAGCCAGATGGCTTGCAAGTTGGCCTTAGCAGCTATCACATTTTCCGTTAACTAGAAAATCCTTTGTTTTGGGTTTCGGCTACAGTTTGCAATTTTGATGATGGGCAGTTAATAAGAAATATTTAGAAACTTAGGTTGTAGGCCTATAATATTTAACATTAACACCTAAAATGTATATATTTTTAACTCGTAATTAAATTTTATAATCCAAATTTTAGTTTTTAGGCCTATATTGCTAGTTAATTTGATAAAATTAAGTCTTCTTTCTTTTTTTTATTAGAGTTGTTAATAACAATATCTTAATTATTATATGTAATGTAACTATAGAAGTTGAGGACCGTTTCTTTAGACAATGCACAAGGACCATTAATATAATTTACTCTACATCTTGTCAATACTTTATAATTTATTCGTAACTTTTTCATCTAAGATTTTTTTTTTAGTATTTAGGAATTAGTAAAGTCGTATTTAGTTTAAATAATAATTTTAATTAGAATACGGTTACTTTGTTATCATATAACCGAAGCAAAGCAAAAAGTCTGGTTCTCACGTTCACGAATTTCTTTGCCTTCCGATGCTACGATCAGATGCGTGCAAAACACACCTCATGTTTTAACAAGTAAATGAACCCAAAGTATAAATTACATAACTGATAGTGTACCAATCGCGTGCAATATGGCTTTAAGAATCACCTATGATTTATCCAACTCAGGAAACAAAAAAAAGAACGCAGACTCCAATACTACAACCTAAACCAATATTTAGCTACTTCAGACGGTTCGAGGAAATTAACAACGAGAGGCAATAATTAAAATTAATTAATTGGGCAAACTAAGTAACACAAGAATAAAGTTAAACTAATTTTTTTGGATTTTTTTAAAAAAAAACTAATACTAGCAAACACGAATTAAACAAAATATCTATTGCAAACAACTATTGACAACTAAATAAAACGAAGCAAATTAATGACAACAAAATCAATGCAGATTTTACTTAAGCAAGTAAAGAACGACAATAAATTAAAGTTACGAAACTCTTATATTACGAAAGCGTGACCCACTAAAATTAAAAAACTACGATTAATTGGCGGCGGTTTGAATTGATTGATAAAGATAAATCGGTTAATAACCATTTATAAAAATTCACTTAAGCCTGGATTGTAGATTAATCTACAGGATAATGATCTCTCCAAATCTCCAAATAACGATTACATAATGACAAAACACTTGAACACAACAAAGTTAGTTAAACTGTTAACCAACAATCTTATTATCGCAAAAAGATGCTAAAAACTATTAATTAGTAATGAGAATTCAACTAACTGATCTTTAAGCGGATTTGGCAAATAAAATCAAAGAAAGAAGAAAGCCTAAGTTATACCAAATACCACTCGCAATCGAGATACCGATACTTGGATTGTCACTAATATCTAGTCATATAGAAAGGATGAGGATGATTCTAATCCTAAATATTTAACTATCTAGCCGATTACTAAAAATTAAAAACTATAAAACTAAAGCAAGGAAATATCTGATATATTAAAAGCAACACTCACTTGGATACGTCTTTAAGGATTAATGGAGTAAAATGGTGTAAAAACACTTCAGATGTTTTTTATTAAAGAAAAGTAAATTGGAATTAAATCCAACTGTTTTAATCTTTCAACCTCAAGAGTTTGAAACTTTGATGTAAAACCGATTCATGGACATATTTTATTAATTTCAAAAAATCAAGTATGGAGTTCTCCGGTATTCCCCAATTTCTTAAAATAAACAAAAAAAATGTCTTTTACGATTAATTAAGTCAACTAAATCTAACTTTTAGAGATTAAAACTGTCTACACGTCAAGCACTCGGAAATAACTCTAAATGTACAATTTAGCCGCATAAACATTAATCAAGTCTAAGGAAATCAAAGATTAAACTAATCCAATGATCACAATATTGCTAAGGATTAATTTACATACAATGATTTCACAATTTATTAATTAGCCACTATCTCATAATCACAATAATGCTAGAAATAACAACCAATTAATAAATCACATAAATTTGACTAAGTTTATAAAAATCAGAATTTATAATTACTAATCATTATCACAATAATGCTAGAAAATCAACACTGATTACCAACATTAATCGTATAAATAAAAATATAAATCAATGAATCAAACAATTTTCAACCAAAACCATCAAAATTCTCCACTAATCCATATAAAAACGTAACCCAAGCAAGTGTTTAACTAAAAATTACTCACTAATCATGCTAATAACAATTAAATTAACGAAATCAGAAAGTTTAACGGAAAGAGTGTACCAAAACCGTAGCTAAAATGACGAATTTGAAGAAGAAATCGTAACCGAATGCTTTAATCTACTCCAATAACCGAATGCTTTAGCTAATCTAACCCTAAGTATGATACAAAATCGAAAACCCTACTTACACCTACTAATCGCACCTTAAAGTGTGTGAAAAATGCGGCTATACTAAGATAAAAACGAAGATTTCCCTAAATTGGTCGCTGCTGTCTTTTTATATATATCTGACGTGTCGTGGTCACGACAAGATGTCGTGATCACGATCTTGGGTCGTGGTCATGATCCTAGGTCGTGGTCATGATGTGTCAGATTTCAGCAAAATGCAACCGTAGATTCATCGTTTTCACTTCATTTTCCATCCTTTTGGCAACATGACAGCTTCAAACCTACGAAATATAAAATATGAAGCAAATGAGTACCATTTCTACATAAATCGAAGCAAAAACCGCCAGAATGTAAGGGAAAATGATACAAAAAATATATACAAAAGATGTCATATCACTAACCAACTTTATCTCTTTTAGAAATCAAACTTTTCAGATTAAAAAGCCTTATTATCGCAACACAATGCCTAAAAACTAAAAACACATTAAGTTCAAGATCAATAATTAATCATAAAGTCAATATGGCAACATAATGCCTAGAAAACACAATTAATTATCAATTTTTCATCCAAAGCTTGAATCTTTATTAAAATATAGATTCAAGTACTCAATCAACAATTTATTTTCGCAAAACAATGCTAATATTCATAAAAATCTGATTTTTAATAAGAATATACGAAAAACATCAAAAATCTAGAACGATAAACCGACAATCAATCCAAAACCATGCCAACTAATACATAGATTTCATCATCCCAAGCGGGTGAACAAGAAAACTACTTACTAATCATATTAGTTAAAGTTGGTTATATTGAAGGGTTGCTACTCTTCAATATGTCTTTTCATTGTCTATGTAATGTTCTCTGTAAATCGGTGTATATTATTATGGAAAATGGGTGTTTGTGTATATTTCTTGCCCGTGCGTTTCTTTATTTTCCTTTTCTTGTGTTTGCTGCGAACAAAGACTACCTCATTAAAGTACAAGGCACCATCGTGTTGGTACTATCCTTAAAAGCGTAGTTGGTTCACAATTCTAGCCATACAAATTAACCACCATGTCTAAGATGTTAGTTTAATCTTGATTATGTAATTAGTTTAGAGTTAAATATGTAATAGTATAAAGTATAAGGGCCTAGAATAGCATTTAGTAAACTTGAAGAGTTGCATCCTTTAGTAAAAGTCGCAACCCTTCGTGAAGAGGCACGTCCGAACCATTGTGTCGGTTCAGACACACCTTTTAGATTAGTATATATAGATTTCATTGTAAAAATTGTAAATTGTGTATTTCAAGATTGATTATAATAAAAGATTAGTTACGGTAAATTCTGTGATTGTTTTTAGAGAGTTTTCCCAACGTTGGTATCAGAGCAACGTCAAACGATCCTGAATTCTCATAACATAGAAACAGTCGAAGACCCCGGCGATTAGAACATCGTCGTTAAGGAGATTGGCAAAGAGATTGCCAGATTGATACACGGGGCAAACGAACACATTAGTGTTCTACCACCAACCGGCACCAAGTTACACTACAAAAGAGAGCGCTTTAGTGGCGACACATGTCGCCGCTAATACTGCTCTGATTGTCGCCGCTAAAATGTCGCCGCTAAAGCTTTAACATTAAAAGCCAACTGTCGCCGCTAAAAATGTCGCTGCTAATACGTGTCACCAATAAAGGCCAGTATCGCCACTAATGCCTGAGTTATTTTTTTTAAAATTTTGTAAATAATTTATAAATACCTGCTATTATATATAAATTCAAACAAACTAAATACAAATTCGAACAAACTAAATATCATTAATATATACAATAGTTCAAATTCCATAATAATATATAAACAAACAACGTTACAAAACGTTTGTTACATAATAAGTTTCAACACTAACAACTAATCATTGTCGTTATCCTCGTCATTATCCTCGTCATGCTCATCATTATTGCTTTGGCTAGAGAACTTTCGATAAAGTTCCATCATAGCATCTTTAAAATTCGGGTTGTTATAGACTGCGTCAAAATTTTCCGGCTACAATATATATATATATATATATATATATATATATATATATATATATATATATATATATATATATAAATACAATAGTGAACTTGATTACAACTATCATAACACTTAAGAACTATATATATCTATCATGACGTGTAACAATGAATATGACTTATACCGACTCACAATCATCACTTACAAATATACATCTCTCATTAATTTCCATTATAAGTATTTTAAACTAATACATACTCATCATGGCGTGTAGCAAGTAAATATGACAGATTATAACCAAAAGTCATAAGTATATATGTATCATACTAACTCATTAATACCAATTACAAGTATTTTTAACCAATATCGACCTATTCTTACCAATCATGGCGTGTAGCAAGTAATTAAATAAGACAAATTCTAACCAAAAGTCATCGGTACAAGTATAGATGTATCATACTAACTCATTAATACCAATTAGAAGTATATATAACCAACATCGACCTATTCATAATAATCATGGCGTGTAATTACAAGTATCATACTTTTATACCAATAATTACACAATAAATCTACAAACATATAATTGCACCTTAAAATCTACAATACAAGTACATTGCTTTCTTTTTACCTAAAAAATACATATATAAATTTTTACTTATAATTTTAGTAAATCTACATTATTTTACCATAAACATACACAAAATACACATAAATACACACACTAATATATAAAATACATATAAATACACACACTAATACACAAAATACATATAAATACACACACAATAATATACTAAATACATATAAAAAGTTTATAAATAAAAACACAATAATTCTAAAACTATTTTAACAAATACTTAAAAAACCTAATTTTGATAAATCTAAAACTTTTATCCAAGAAAATAAGTTAAACAAACCTACAAATAATTTTTACAAATCCATAAAATTAAAACCTAATTTTGATAAATCTAAAACTTTTATCCAAGAAAATAAGTTAAACAAACCTACAAATAATTTTTACAAATCCATAAAAATAAAAACCTAATTTTGATAAATCTAAAACTTTTATCCAAAAACAAATACACATACCAACACACCAATACATACATTAATATACTAAATACACAAAATACAAACAAATACACACACTAACACTCAAAATACATAAAAATACACACACTAACACTAATACACAAAATACATACAAATACACACACTAATACTCAAAATACATACAAATGCACACACTAACCTTAATACATACAAAATACGTACCTTGCACAGAGAGAGCCGGCGGCGACAAAGAGAGCCGGCGGCGACGGAGAGAGAACCGGCGGCAGAGAGCGAGAGAGATGAGATCAAAGACACCTAACACATCAATACACACACATTACATATCTTTACCCAAAAAATACATAAAATACAAACAAAAACACAAAATATCGGTACCTACCGGAGGGAGGTAGCAAAAATCGCCAAAAATGGAGAAGAAGAGAAATGGTAGGTGAAAAGTGAAGGAGAGAGAGGTAAAAATAGGAGGCCGAAAAGGGGCGCGTTTTTTTTGGGTATTAGCGGCGACATGGTGTCGCTGCTAAAGCCATTTAGGGGCGACATGAGGTCCGCTTTTTAAATGTCGCTGCTAAAGCCATTGTCGCTGCTAGAGGGTGTCGCCGCTATTGCCTATAATTCTTGTAGTGTTACAAGATATCCGTTTGATTTCAAGAGAGACGAGAATCTAGACAAGATTCAATTTAGAGAAATCAGAGAGTTTCTCATTACAGTAGGCAAAACCCCACAGAACCGAAGGCAACAAATTGAAGGCAAGGAATTTTTCCAGAAAAAAAACAGTAAGCCCCATCACAATTTATTGCAATAGAAATTAGTAAACCTAAGAAATCAGTCAAAGGGGATATACCGGTACGTATAAGCCTCATACCGAAAGCAATAGAAGCCTTTATCAGAAAGTTAAAACCTGATTTCGAAGAAGCCACAACCGTCGCCACACATCACCAGAAACCGCCAATCGCCACCATAGAATCCATAATAAGCGATTGACACATAGGCAACGATTAGGGTTAGGATTCGCAAGCATCAACACCGATTAAACAGAGGTATAGCACTGAATCGCAAGAAACCGATTCAGAAGAGGCATCCATCTGAGAGAGAGGCACCGATTCAGAAGAGTAGCACCGGTTCACATAAGGGGAATACACCGTTTGAGAGAAAACGGTAGAAAAGAGAAAGAAGAAGCAAAGCAATATTTCAAAGATAGTTTGCACCGGTTCAAGAGGAGAGGGGTTATGCCGATTAGAAGAAATCGGTTCAAAAGAAAGAATACAACGTTTCAGAGAGGAAACGTTTTCACAGAACAGAGACAAAAGATTAAGAAGTGCCACCGTTTAAAGAAAGCCCAGAAAGGTGAGCCCAAGCAGAGAAAATAAGCCCAGTAGTTTAAGGGGAAGAGCCCAATAAAAGAAAAAAGCCCACCAGGTATTTTATTTTCATTTTAATAGACTTTAATTTATTAGAAGAACAAATTAAAGATTGATATTTGCCCGTTACAATTTGTGTTAGGAAAACGTTAAATTGTTTGAGAAATAATTGTGGTTAGACAGAAAAATTAAGTTGAATTATTTCTTAGATCTATTTTTGAGTTTAAGAGAAAATCAAAATTAAGAAATATGACGGGAGATAAAAGTGTATAAGAAATATGACGAGAGATAAAAGTGTAGATACAGAGATAGACCGGAGTTCAAGAAAGAGAAAGAGAAAGAGTTATTGATCGGAGTAGATCAATAACAAAATAAGAAAGATAGAGATAGAGAAAGACACAAAGAGTTATTGATCGGAGTAGATCGATAACAAAATGAGAAAGAGAGAAAAAGAGATAGAAATAGAGATGCAGAAAGAGTTATTGATCACGATTAGATCAATAACAAGAGAAAAAGAAAGAGAGAAAGATAGAGAGAGTAGACAAGGTCGTGATTAGACCAAAGAGAGCATGATTGATCGAGAGGTCTCGATCAAAGAAAAACTGATCAAGAGTAGATCATTTTTCTTAAAAGTAGAGATTCAAAGAAGAAAATTGATCGAGAGTAGATCGTTTTTCTTAAAGTAGGTTAGAGAAACCGAAGATTTGATTTAGCAAAATCAAATACAGATAGAGAGACCGCATTTGAGACGCATTTGAGACACAGATTCAGCATTTTGAGACACAAATGTAGAGACAGTTAGAGAACCTAACAAGATTGAGATTGCACAAGCAAGAAGATGCAAGTGTTGCAAGATTGAGATTACACGAGCAAGAAGATGCAAGTGTTGAAGACAAACAGAAGAACACAAGATTGAAGACTTGAAGAACAATCAAGATTAAGGAGGAGAATGTTAGTTTAATCTTGATTATGTAATTAGTTTAGAGTTAAATATGTAATAGTATAATGTATAAGGGCCTAGAATAGCATTTAGTAAACTTGAAGAGTTGCATCCTTTAGCAAGAGTCGCAACCCTTCGTGAAGAGGCACGTCTGAACCATTGTGTCGGTTCAGACACACCTTTTAGATTAGTATATATAGATTGCATTGTAAAGATTGTAAATTGTGTATTTCAAGATTGATTATAATAAAAGATTAGTTACGGTAAATCCTGTGATTGTTTTTAGAGAGTTTTCCCAACATAAGATCCTGTATGTAGGTGCTAAGGTGCATGTGATAATGTCTCCTGTCTAATTTTGATTTTATGTGTTCTAGTGAAGATTGTAGTTCACAATATCCTCTATATTTGTGTGGTGGCCAAATTAAAGCTTGCAACTTCTTGCAAATTGGAGAACAAAATCATGTGAGGTCATATTTTTGTGTCTCCTATCACCATTAATTATTAAATTGCCCCTTTACAACTATATTACATTCAAATACTTCTCAAGACTTTATACAAAGCAACCAATAAGTTACACAACACCCATCTATTCAACTAGGTGTAAAGAAACCCTTAGAAATTTTTATTCGTTCTTGATAACCCTTTAGAAGAATGGCAATTCTTATGCCTCAGATCATTCAAGCGAAACAAATTCTCCGCGGATCATTGTCAAATGGAAGAAGTGCATCATCATCCATTGACATCCCAAAAGGCTATTTTGCTGTCTATGTTAGGGAGCAAGACTGGAAGCGATTTGTGGTTCCTCTGTCATTGTTATCCCAGCCTTCATTTCAAGATCTACTACACCAATCAGAAGAAGAGTTTGGTTATGACCATCCAATGGGTGGCCTCACAATTCCTTGCAGTGAAGACATATTCAGAAATCTGGCTTCAAGTCTAGGCGCGTTGTAAATTAGATATTACCGCCTTCCCTAACTTCGATTTGTAAAACACTAAACAGTAGGACCTTTAGTTTGTTTGTAAGCAGAGTAACATGTCCCAAGTTGTATGAAATTTCATGCATGAATATTCAACATTTGGAACCTAACAATTGTAATGTTGATGAGTAAAAAGGTTGCCTATATTCCATTACAACTTCAAAACAGATGCCGTCTCCTCTTCTTAATAAGATAGGTCGTGTTGAGAACGACTTCATCCCAAAAGTGTCTAGGTACAGAATTCAATAGGAAAACAGAATGTGTGACTTCAAGTAGATGTCTATTTTTCCTTTCAGCCACTCTGTTTTGCTATGAGCAATATACACATAATATAAGGTGAACAATCCCTTCTTTGTTAACAAAGTGTCGAAACTGAATGTGGAAGTATTCTTCAGCATCATCAGTTTTCAAAACTTGGATCTTAGTGGAAAATTGACTTTGAATCGATTGATGAAGTCTTTAAAAAATTTATCCAACTTCTGTTTTTCTTTCATTAAAAATAGCCATGTAACATGTGTGTGATCAATGCATGAATGTTACAAACCATCTTGTACTGGAGTTCTTTTTTACTCTAGATAGTCCCCACACATCAATGTGTATTAAGTAGAAAGGATGAGAGGCCTTGTACGTACGTATGGAATAGAATTGAAAGCTAGAATGATGGATACGCTAGGATAATTGATACGTTTTACATTACAAAGGAATTTGGATTTTTTTGAACAAATAGGATCAATTTTTTCAAATACATGAAATTTGGATGACCTAATTAACCTATGATGCCAAAGCATGACTTTTTTCTCGCTTGTCTAGAAAGATTAAAAAACATGAAACCTAAAGGAATATGTGAATGTTCAGCTTGCAAGAGATAAAGACCGTCCTTGACTCTTTCAGCGCCAATCTTCTTCGCGGAACTCGAAATCTGAAATTCACATGCATTAGGAGAAAATTTATATATATACATACACACATATACACAAAGACACACACATACACACTCACACACACACAGAGAGAGAGAGAGAGAGAGAGAGAGAGAGAGAGATGTGAACCACTAATAGAAAATTGACTTTTACCGACGGAAGAAGAAAAGCAACCATGGAAGATGGACTACGATGGAACGTGGGGTCTGATACGAGAGTATAGTACTGCTGGAACTTTTTATCTTAATAGGAGAATTAAAATAATATACTACAACATATTGACAGAACCCTAGGGAGGACTTGGAAAAAATAAGGGGTACAAGATAACAACAAAAATGGAAAAGATTAAGATAACAAATAACAAGATAAGACTTCCAGATTAGGTGCAAATCTATGTTTAATTCTTTCTTCTTTTTAAAAGACAAGTTAATGCACGGAGTTAAAACCTGTGGAGTCGAACTATAGACCTCATTTGGAGAATCCCAAGGCTCAAATCACTAAGTTATCCATACCAACTGTGAGGGGGTAAATTATGTGTGTAAGGCCGGTGAGGTTAATTAATTAGGAAAAACTTAAGAAACAAAACTCGTCAATACTTGCAAATCTGAAGCCAAACTAGCACAGAAAGCATTCCCCCAAAAAAAGGTCATAAAATAAAGCTATATCCATAGAAAATATACATACTCATAAGGCAATGAAAATAGCATCCTGAGATCAAGCCCCAAATCACAGCAGTTGTATACCAACCAGTAAAAATGAACCCAAAACCCCTTAACGATCACAGGCGGAAACGTCCTCGAACATTGATAGAATCAAAAGGAAGCAGTCAAAATGTTGGGAAAGGGGATCTATTTTGATAAACAAAATTGCACAGGATCGAATAATCAAAACTTGATCTTTATTAACATAACATCGAATTCACACATTACAAATTTTGATTAAGGAACCTATTTATAAACTACTAAAAGGTGTGTTTGAAAGGACGCAACCTTTCATAAAACCTATTCGAATAGTTGTGTCTATTCATGAAGAGACACGTACACCCTTTCGGTTCTATTTAATGACTATTCTAGTCCCTAATCTTTTACTAATTACAATAATAATACAATGACTAATCTAAATTACATTTTAGTCTAACAATCATGATTAATCTATCATTCTCCCCCTTAATCTTGATTGTTGCTTGATAAGTCTTCAACTCCAAGTAGTTGTCTCATTGTGACGAACTTGATTCTTGGTAGTGCTTTTGTAAGTATGTCAGCTCTTTGTTTTTCTCCGTTGACGTGCTCGACTATCAAATCTTCTCTTTCAACACATTCTTTGATGAAGTGGTACTTGGTGTCAATGTGTTTGCTTCTTCCATTGTAACATCCCAAAATTTAAGATTATGTAATTCACATAATTTATTTGGACTTAATGGTTGTATTAAAGGATTATTATGTTAATTTAAGTCAATTTCTATCATATATCAGTTAAATGAGAAAATACGAAATTCAGGGGTATAATGAGCAAATAGATAAAAGTGGGGAATAAAAGAAAGAAAACCTTTCATTTTCAAACACTCACTCTCTCACTACTCTCTCTCTCTCTACCGATTTCTCTCTCTACTCTCTCTTTCTCTCGGCTTCATCTAAGGAACACACAAGAATCAGTAATTTCAAGTGCAAAAAGTTGGATTCAAGTTGCAATTTAGGAGTTATAACTGCTACAACAAACGATTTGAGGTAAGAATCACTCAAAACTTGTAATTTTATGATTTTTGGTTCGGTTTTTATGAAAACCGATTTTTAAGATTGTTGTTGCAAATATTGATGCATGTTGAATCTGAATATGGAGAAGTTTAAATCGAGTGTTAGTGATGCAATGTACAAAATTTCAGATTCAAACTCCACTTCTAAGTATGATTTTTGAATTAGTGTGTGTTTTTAGTGTGTGTGTTCTTCGAGACATGTAGAAAATGGACACAAATGGGTTGTTTTGGTACATAAGTGTTATGATATAAGTCGAAATAGTGTATTTAAGTTCATATCTGCAATATTAGACTCAAAACATGCAAAATTGGTCCAAAATATAAGTTCTGGAAAATATTGGAAAATTTCTAAGTATGAACTCGGATCCGTATGGACCGAATTCGGATGGTCCGAATTCGGGTCCTGTTCAACCATTTCAGACCAAAGTTCTAATTTCGGACTAACCTAATTCGGACCACCCATTTCGGATCATATACAATTCGGACCTTGCCATTTCGGATCAATGCCCATTTCGGACCACACTTATTTCGGACCAAGGACCCAATTTCGGACCATCTACAATTCGGACCGTCCGAATTCGGATGTGGTCCGAAATCAGATCCATTTACACTATATTTTCAGAATTTAAGATTTAAGCAATTACCGACACAAAATCACTATTACACTTACTTTACAGATCATTGTGGTGTTATCAAAACACACATTGATTCAGAGACAAATTGCAGTATACCAATCACTGTGAGTAACAGATTGTCATTCTAACATTTATTGTTTTTGCATTCATGTTTATATATTCAATGGCATGTTCACATTGTTCATATACATCATTTGGCACTCGTACATGATTTGTTGTTATGATGCACACTCGTACTTGACATGTAACACACATGTAGCCAGCGTTCATTTGAAAGTGCATCTATTTACATCATGCTTGCACTGCATGATTATTACTTCACAATCTGATGCGACCTGGACTGGGGCTGACAGCAGGCCACTGTCGGGGACTGATCATCCCACTCGTTATCCCGTCAGGTTCGACACATCCCCGATCAGCATTTGAACTTCCAACCCATGCTTGCACTACATGGTTTACACATACATTGAGGCACATACATTGAATTGAGGCTTACACTGCCTGTTTTCACATACATGGGGCTTACACTTTTCACATACATGGGGCTTACACTGCCCATGGTTAAGCATTGCTTGTAAAGAAATATTTGTTGTATGCATAATCTGTTATCTCACTAAGCTTTAGCTTACAATTGACTAACAAATGTTTTCAGGCAAAGGCAAAAGTGTAGCAGGACCTTCCACTTAAGCAAATCAATTCACATCCCGGAGACTTAGAAGCTATTGGTACACTGACGTAGTAGCTTTGGGCTGGGATTTATGACTTGTAATACAATTATGATGATGTAATAGATAGTCTTAATCACTGTAGACATATACTTTCATTGCTTTAGTGTGGATTTGCTCAATTCTGATTTAAGTATTCAATTTCAATTATCATGTTTTATTAATGGGTTGTTTGTCGATCCTGGTGATTGCTATTATAATATCAAAATAAGAGGGTGTCACAGGTTTTGTAAACACTTAGGACTTACAAATAAATGTTCTAAATATAAGTTGTTATATTTCAGAACATGTCAGGAGACGATATGACTCCTCAACAAATGTTCCAGATGATGCAAGCTCTCATGGAACAGAACAATGAACTACAATCCAAACGAATGGCTGAGCAGGCTCAGTCATTTGCAGATCAGTTAAGGGCCAGAGATGAGGCCGAAGCGAAACGAAAGACCGATAAAAGAAAGAACAAGGAACAACAACAGGATGATCAAGAGGAAAGACAAGACACTGGGTCTTCTAACAGATCAAGGGGTTGCAAATTTAAGGACTTCAGAAGTAACGGAGCGGTTACTTTTGATGGAACTGGAGATGCTGTCACAGCATTGGAATGGATCACCACCACAGAACGAACTTTCAGAATCAGCGATTGTGCTGACAATGACATGGTCCGCTTTGCAACTGCAATGTTTGCAAGGGATGCTGTTATGTGGTGGGATGCTATGACACATGTGTTGACAATGGAGGTAGTGTCACACATGTCTTGGAACGAGTTCAAGGAAGTATTCTCACAGCAATACTGTCCTACAGATGAGAAGCGTCGTTTAGAGGCGAAATTTCTGAACCTGACTCAGGGAACGAAAACGGTTACACAATATGCCGTTGAGTTCACCTGACTAAGTTTGTTCGCACCACATCAAGTGGATACAGAGGAAAGAAAGATAGCCCGGTTTGAGGCCGGATTAGACTATGAGATTCGCCGAACCATGAGTGGGGTTCGGTATACAACTTTTGCTGGTTTACTAGAGGCTGCTCGGAATGTTGAGCAGATCGTCTTATTATCTGGGTATGTTATCGGGTCAGCCGCCGCAACACCGACTCAACCGTTGCCGCCAAAAAGGCAGCGAGAGTCTGGATCCTCCCGATTCTCTCCTCAATCTCATTAATAATCTTCATCACCCAAGAAAGGAAGGGCCTTTTCGGCCAGTTCTGAAATGAGGGACTGCAGGAGGTGCAGAAAAGCACACTCTGGGGAGTGCAAGACCCAAGATATGTACTGTTTCTGTTGTGGGCAGAAAGGCCATCACTGGGAGCATTGTCCTCAAAAAGATGATGCGTGCTACAACTGCCACAGACTTGGCCATTTTGCAAGGGATTGCCCGAAACCCCCACGAGATCAAAGTGTTCAGCAATCAATAGCAAGATCTTCTGTAGCTTCCACCGCTCGCAGGGATCAATCTCAAAGGGCTCCAACAAGGGCATTTCAAATCACAGCTGAAGAAGCAAAGGATGACCCGGAGGTGGTCACTGTTACGTTCTATGTTAACTCAATTCCTGCACGTATCTTGTTTGATTCCGGAGCAAATCATTCGTTTGTCTCCACTACATTTGCTCGTCAATTCAATATGCCTACTTCCAAATTACAATTCGTGCTTGATATTGAGACTGCTAGCAACATGTTAGTTAAGGCAGACAAAGTATATAGGAATTGTACATTACTTGTAGAGGATGTAGTGTTCAACATAGACTTAATTCCCATGGAGTTCGGGGAATTTGATGTTATTGTACGCAACTGGTTGGTTCATAACGAGGCCCAGATTGTATGCAAGAAGAGAATGATCAAGATCACCACTCCCGAGGGCTGAGACATATGCATTTATGGTGATAGACACAAAGGCGACTTATGCCTTATTTCAATTGCAAAAGCCCGAAAGCACGTTGCCAAGGGTTGTCCTGCATATTTAGCCTACGCTGTCGATGCTAAGGCTGAAGTTCAATCTCCTTCCACCGTTCCCGTTGTTTCAGAATTTCCAGATGTCTTTCCAGAAGATATCTCGGGATTGCCACCTGATCGTCAAGTGGAATTCCGCATTGACCTCATTCCCGGAGCTGCTCCAATAGCAAAAGCTCCGTATCGTTTAGCTCCTGCAGAAATGCAGGAAATGATGAAGCAGTTACAGGAGTTGCTTGACAAAGGCTTTATCCGCCCAAGTTCATCTCCTTGGGGCGCTCCTGTTCTGTTCGTCAAGAAGAAAGATGGCACATTACGTATGTGCGTCGATTACCGCGAGCTCAACAAAGTCACAATCAAGAACAAGTATCCGTTGCCCCGGATTGATCATCTCTTCGACCAGTTACAAGGCGCAAGCTACTTCTCGAAGATTGATCTACGTTCGGGATATCATCAACTTAAAGTACATCCAGACGACATTCCAAAGACGGCTTTCAGAACTCGTTACGGACACTACGAGTTTCTGGTAATGCCATTTGGTCTCACAAATGCGCCGGCTGCTTTCATGGATCTCATGAATCGAGTCTGCCGGCCAATGCTCGACAAATCGGTCATCGTGTTCATCGATGACATTCTCATCTATTCAAAGACCAAATAGGATCATGCAACACATCTGCAAGAATTGCTAGAGTTGCTGCGCAAAGAGCGACTTTATGCCAAATTCTCTAAATGTGAATTCTGGTTGAGGCAGGTACGTCTCAACATTCGAAACAAATTTCATGATCCTTATACTCAATCATAAACTCTTTGTTAACATTCTAAATATTCAATTCAGATCCAATTCTTGGGGCACATGATATCTGGTGCTGGGATTGCTGTTGATCCTGCAAAGATCGAAGCTATCCAGAACTGGGAATCACCTCGCAACGCCTCCGAGAATCGTAGCTTTCTGGGATTGGCTAGTTACTACCGCCAATTCATCAAAGACTTCTCAAAGATCGTTGTTCCACTTACCAAGTTAACTCGCAAGAATGCAACTTTCTTTTGGAAAGAAGAACAACAAACAGCCTTTGACAAATTGAAGAATCTGCTAAGCGAAGCTCCAGTATTAGCCGTGCCTGAAGGGAACGAGGACTTTGTAGTCTATACAGATGCATCAGGCATGGGTTTGGGTGCTGTATTGATGCAAAGAGGAAATGTCATAGCATACGCTTCAAGACAGCTCAAACCACATGAGAAAGATTACTCTACTCATGATCTAGAGCTAACTACTGTGACTTTCGCTCTCAAGTTATGGAGGCACTATTTGTACGGAACAAAATTTCAGCTCTATATCGATCACAAAAGTTTGAAATATATATTCAGTCAGAAGGACTTGAATATGAGGCAGAGAAGGTCAATTAAGCTGATTAAAGATTACGACTGCGAGATCTTGTACCATCCAGGGAAAGCCAACGTAGTGGCTGATGCCCTAAGCCAGAAAGCATACTGCAAGGCATACTGCTATGCCTTGGCTTCCACGATACTGACATCAACAATTATAGAAGATGTAAGGGCTGCTCAAATGCAGGCTCTAAAGGAGGAAAATGTTGAGAATGAAGATGTCAGAATTCAAACACCTTTAATGCAAGATGACGGAACCGGACTCAAAGGTGTGTACGGTAGAGTTTGGGTTCCTAAGTTCGGGAACATGCGCGAAGTAATACTTGAGGAAGCTCACCAGTATAAGTTCTCAATTCATACTGGTAGCACAAAGATGTACAACGACCTGAAAGCTGACTTCTGGTGGCCAGGTTTGAAAGGAGACATTGGGCAATTTGTAGAAAGGTGCAGAACTTGCAGATTAGTCAAAGCAGAACACCAACAGCCCTATGGTAGTATGCAACCTCTTCCTATCCCGGAATGGAAGTGGGACCATATTACTATGGATTTCGTAACAAAGCTGCCCAAAACACGTCGTCAACATGATGCCATTTGGGTCATTGTTGACCGTCTGACAAAATCTGCTCATTTCATTCCCATTCGGGAAACATATTCACTGGACCGTCTTGCCTAGATTTATGTAAACGAAATCGTCATTAGGCATGGTGTGCCTAAGTCAATTGTCTTTGATCGAGATAATAGATTCACTTCCAACTTCTGGGCTGCTTTACAAAACAGTCTTGGTACTCGTATCGCAATGAGTACTGCTTACAGACCTCAATCCGATGGGCAAAGTGAGAGAACAATTCTGACTCTGGAAGACATGCTCAGAGCCTTTGTCATGGATTTGGGTGGTAACTGGGACGATCACCTTCCATTGGTTGAATTCTCCTACAACAATAGTTATCATTCCACAATCAAGATGCCACCGTTCGAATTCCTGTATGGCAGAAAGTGTACGACTCCAACCTGTTGTTGGGAAACAGGAGAAACTCCAATAGCTGGTCCTGCCTTATTGCAAGAAACCAATGAGAAGATACAACTCATTCGACTAGTACATGAAAACGGCGCACGATCGACAAAAAAATTACCACGATCGCCGTCATAAAGCAATAGAGTTTCAAAAGAGCGATTGGGTATACTTAAAGGTTTCTCCGACGAAAGGTGTCATGAGATTCGTAAAGCGAGGAAAGCTATCTCCTCGATTCACATAATTTATTCGGACTTAATGGTTGTATTAAAGGATTATTATGTTAATTTAAGTCAATTTCTATCATATATCAGTTAAATGAGAAAATACGAAATTGAGGGGTATAATGAGCAAATAGATAAAAGTGGGGAATAAAAGAAAGAAAACCTTTCATTTTCAAACACTCACTCTCTCACTACTCTCTCTCTCTACTGATTTCTCTCTATACTCTCTCTTTCTCTCGGCTTCATCTAAGGAACACACAAGAATCAGTAATTTCAAGTGCAAAAAGTTGGATTCAAGTTGCAATTTAGGAGTTATAACTGCTACAACAAACGATTTGAGGTAAGAATCACTCAAAACTTGTAATTTTATGATTTTTGGTTCGGTTTTTATGAAAACCGATTTTTAGGATTGTTGTTGCAAATATTGATGCATGTTGAATATGAATATGGAGAAGTTTAAATCGAGTGTTAGTGATGCAATGTACAAAATTTCATATTCAAACTCCACTTCTAAGTATGATTTTTGAATTAGTGTGTGTTTTTAGTGTGTGTGTTCTAAGAGACATGTAGAAAATGGACACAAATGGGTTGTTTTGGTACATAAGTGTTATGATATAAGTTGAAATAGTGTATTTAAGTTCATATCTGCAATATTAGACTCAAAACATGCAAAATTGGTCCAAAATATAAATTCTTGAAAATATTGGAAAATTTCTACGTATGAACTCGGATCCGTATGGACCGAATTCGGACCATCCGAATTCGGGTCCTGTTCAACCATTTCGGACCAAAGTTCTAATTTCGGACTAACCTAATTCGGACCACCCATTTCGGAACATATACAATTCGGACCTTGCCATTTCGGATCAATGCCCATTTCGGACCACACTTATTTCGGACCAAGGACCCAATTTCGGACCATCTACAATTCGGACCGTCCGAATTCGGATGTGGTCCGAAATCAGATCCATTTACACTAAATTTTCAGAATTTAAGATTTAAGCAATTACTCACACAAAATCACTATTACACTTACTTTACAGATCATTGTGGTGTTATCAAAACACACATTGATTCAGAGACAAATTGCACTATACCAATCACTGTGAGTAACAGATTGTCATTCTAACATTTATTGCTTTTGCATTCATGTTTATATATTCAATGGCATGTTCACATTGTTCATATACATCACTTGGCACTCGTACATGATTTGTTGTTATGATGCACACTCGTACTTGACATGTAACACACTTGTAGCCAGCGTTCATTTGAAAGTGCATCTATTTACATCATGCTTCCACCTGGAGGTGGTGGATCCTCTCGGCCATCTCCATCATGTCCTCGAGGCATGACATCAGCCATCAAATAAAATAGAATACCCCAAAGAAAATCCATACCTGAAAAGTTAAACGATATAGAATAGACAAATACTAAATGGAATACAATGCAATTTACTTACAACGTAGTAACAAAAAATCAAATATAATTTACAATAATAAGTGTTCTAATCAGAATCACTCTCCTCATAGTTAGTCTTGCCGCCAGACATTTCACTATCATAATCAGAATCGCTTTCATCATAATCAGTTTCGCCTTCAGACAATTCATTGACGGTACCGGTTGACACACTAACTTCAACTTCACCTGTCGAGTGCAAGTTTTCAAAGTACTCGGTGAAGTCGATTACAAGTCTGCAATTAGACGAACAGTTAGCATGAACGACGTCAACATTTTCTGCAGAGCCATTATCAACATTTTCGACGGAGCCATTGTCGTCATTGACAACACGACCATCGTTTATTGGCATACTCCAAATCTTACGATGGTTAACATTTTCAACAACCCACCGATGGTTTTGATTTTGGTTTCCTCGAGAGAGGTTCTCGGATGTAGAACACTTGTTTGGCTTGCGAAGCGAATATGAGTTGATCATCTTTGTCCCATTCGTGTTGTGTGTCGATACTTGTGATATTGGCTACATAGTATGAAGAGGGAACCCTATTTTCATTAGGAAATGAAGACTGCAACAACAAAAGGAGCTTATCAAACGAACTATTGGTCCATTTATTGTTCACCTTGATATGCATTAGCTTTGCTAAAAAGTCAATGGAAGAAGACCAAGTACATATCCAGGATACAATTCTGCATTGACTTCTTCTAATAACTTGTGAAATCCATCATCAACACCCCCACCCTCTGTATATGAGTTTGTTTCGTCGTGATTGGTATCGTTTTCCCTGAACTCCCCCATTACATCTAACACTGGCCATCCCGTTACTTGCAACCATTGGAGTTCTGCTTTCACCGTGATAAACCCATGTAATATAACGTCGACTAAAACCAAATCTATTTATATGAAGTTTCATCATTGAAATTCTTGTTAATGTATTGTTTATACATTTTTCACACGGGCATCTGATTTGACCTCTGCTATCGACGAATGCTTTACATCTCTCAGCAAAAAGATTGAGTCCTTCTTGGAACTCGGGAAAATTACGGTTTTGAATAGTAGTCCAACTTTTATCGATAGACATGACGTAACTGAAACGTAAGATAGGGCTTAGGGACTTACTCTACAGAAACTAAAATTTTAATCGGACAATGAATAGAGTATATATTCACAAGGGTAGGCTTCTAAACCCACTTTTTGAACACCTTACTTCATATGTGAATGCGTATTAGATTATTGGTCGTTTAAGAAAAATTCGACAGCATTTTCCCTTAGCTTCCAAGTATATATAGAAATATATATACCCAAGAAGCAAAGAGAAAAATGACAACCGAATATTTCTTAAACGACCAATAATCTAATACGCATTCACATTCTAAATGAGATAACGTGTCCAAAAAGCAGTCCCAAAACGGGGACAGTCCGAAACTAATTACTAAATTAATTTCGGACGGGTATTTATTCTAAGATCAAACACACACCACACACATTTACACAATTACAAATACATATTTGATTACTTAAACAAACTTGTAATTTTAATTACGAAATGAGATTCATTACATTTAACATTGAATATTGACGGAAACTATAAAATGTCACATTAACTCTTCAATTCATTTACAAACATAAAACACTTTGTGGAAATTTTAAAGGATACAAATGAAATACAAACATGCATATGTAAAAATAATATAAATTTTAAAGGATACAAATAATTTACCTAATTTTAATAAATCTACAACTTTATCTTAAAATTATATAAATCAACAAACACAACTAAATTAACAAATTTATGCTTACACAACAAATGTACAAACTTTTATATAAATAATTACACAACAAATCTACAAACATACAAATATTGCACCTTAAAATAAATAGCAATAATATAATTTTATCAGAAATCAACAAACACTAAATTAACAAATTATAAATTATTTAAATAAATTTACACCCAAGTTTAACAAATCTATACTTTTTTTTACCTAATACACACTAACATTATCATAATACACACGAAAATATACAAAATATAAGCACATTGTAGTATTTTTACCTAAAAAAATACATATAAACATTACACTACGGCTATGTGTGTGCGAGTGAGAGAGAGAGATCGAGAGTACCAAAAGCAAAAAAGGGAGAGTCACCGGAGGAGCCGTCGATCGGAGAGTCACCGGAGCTAAAAAAGCAGAACCCCGGAGGAGCTAGAAGGAGAATGTCGTGGGCTTTGGGAGAAGAGAGTACGAACTGCAGTTGGGTGAAGAGAGTACGTACGCGCGAACAACAGCAGCAGCAGCCGCCGTCGGATTCACCGGAGATCGCCGGTTGTCGCCGGAAATCGCAGGAGACTGATAAGCGGGCGCCAAAAAGAAAAGAGAGAAGGCAGTGGGGGGAAAAGAGGCTAGGGTTGGCGCTTATAATTTCGGGGGGTATTAGCGGCGACGCCTTTAGCGGAGACATAGGGCTTTAGCGGCGACAACTTCTTGTGTTTTTAATTGTCGCCGCTAAAGCCCTATGTCGCCACTAATACCCATAATTCTTGTAGTGATGGCCTTGATTTAGATAAAACAATAAAAGTAAAACAACTAAAATAAAAGTTTAAATATTCTGGATTATTCCAACAACCAACAACTCCTTCGGTGGAGGTGTAGCGTTTGGTCCTCACCCTTTAAGTGTGTGCTGCCCGTTCATACAAAAAACTCCTAGCTAGCTAGCAATTTGTTCATGAATATCGTTTTGGAGTGTTAGGCAATTAATAAAGGAGCAAAAAAGCTCACAGAAAATCATGGGATCAACACTACACGTCCCATAGATGAATGGTACCGACCATCAATATGTAGTGTTGGGGCGCACGAGGTCCCGGTATCTAGATCTCTCGACGTTTAACAACCATGACGAACAACTCCTTAGGTGGAAGTGTAGCGTTTGGTCATCTCCCTTAAAGTGTCTAATAAAAAAGGTGCTCACCGTTAAAAATTAAACTCCTAGCTAGCTAGCAATTTGTTCATCAATATCGATGCATATTTAGGGTATCAACTAGATCAAAGTACATATCCATCCCAACAACACTGGGTTAACCCGGGACACTCGTTATTATAAAAACCCATGTGAAAACATTGACCAGCTGATACCTCAAAATCAACCAAACCATCAGTGAAAAAGGTCATTCAATCGTAGTTCACCCATAGAAGTACATAAACTATATATTGGACACAAAAAATTTCGCACCCCACTAGCTACCAAAGATTTTCTAATCTGTCTCACATGTCATATGCCCCCATTGAAGTCCAACCAACCGGACATTCTTAGTCTCGACTGATACTAACTATGTCCAGAATTCTTGCCACTTCATTTCCCAACTATTTTTATATATTATTACATATTCTAGTGAAGATTGTATTCCAAAATATCCTCCAAGTGTATGGTGGCATTAGAGCTTTCAAGTTGGAAAACAAAACCATGTGAGCTCACATTTTTGTGTCTTCTGTCACCATCAATCATTAAATTGCCCCTTTACAACTATTTTACATTAGCATACTCCATGAGACTCTATATAAAGGCAACAACAAGTGTCACAACAACACACATCTCACATATCCTATTCGACTTCTTTCAGCATAAACAAACCCACTCTAAAAGATTTTCTTTCATTCTTGATCGTCCTTTAATTAGAACAATGGCCATTCTTATGCCTCGGATCATTCAAGCGAAACAAATTCTCCGCCGATCATTGTCAAATGGAAGAAGCACGTCATCATCAACAGACATCCCAAAAGGCTATTTTGTGGTTTATGTCGGGGAGCAAAACAGGAAACGATTTGTGGTTCCTCTCTTATTGTTATCCCAGCCTTCATTTCAAGAACTACTACGCCAATCGGAAGAAGAGTTTGGTTATGACCATCCAATGGGTGGCCTCACAATTCCGTGCAGTGAACATATATTCACCGACGTTGTTTCTAGTCTAGGTGCATTGTAAATAAGATATTAGCACACTTGCTAACGTAGTATTGTAAAACACTAACCAGTAGACCTTTTGTTAGTTTGTAATTAAGCAGAGAAACATGTCCGAGTTGTATGCAATTTCAATCATGAACATGATCAACATTTTTTGGATGCTAACACTTGTGAAATTGATGAGCTTAAAAAGTTGCCGACCTTCCATTTACATCATATCTTTAATTATGGGCAAAGCAATAACATTACTCCCTTTCATGACCTTGCTAGATCCATTCATGTATATAATTTATATGTGTTGACAGCGGAAGCAGTCGAGTGGAAGAATAAGAACACACAAATAATACTTTAAAACACTAATTCTTATTCATCAACTTCAAATCATGGACCTCCATACATATATATACATTTCTAAAGACACAAATGAATAGTTATGACTCTTCAATAATTCTGTACGTTGAGTATGGAAACTGTCATATCAACTTCCCTAACTAACCCCTATACTTGACAATAATTACAACTAACACCCTAAAGTTTAGTTTAATATTCTAACATTCCCGTGTAAACTAAGCTTTTAAACAAACAACAAGCTTAAAGTATGAGACTTGCTGCACCATATCAGTTCGTCAGAGAACTACACAATCAATCCACCAAGGATTCAGGCATAGAAGGTTGTCACTAAGAAACAAACAACTCTTCAAAACACATATAGTCACTAATCAACATAGTATAGACTTCCTTCTTTGAAGCCTTCAAACACGGAACTTAAGACCTCCATTGTTGATGTGTTCACCAAACTTACTTAGTAAGTCCAATTCCTTAACATCACCATCCCGAATCTTCTCAAATGAGATGGTAACACCATTGTTCATGAAGTAAAAAAAGTTATATCGTCTATTTCGACTTCGCTTCAACTTCCTTTGACGACTATACCAAATATTCTTCACATCATAATCGGATCTTCCCGGCAAAGCACCAATTTTTGCCCACTTATTTCCAAATTGTTCTTGCAATTTAATCACCGATCTCATTTATTTTTCGGAGAATGATCATTTAACAAGATTTGGTTGGAGTTTATTCTTCCACCGAAGCCGACACGATTTCCCGGAACGATTTAGAAATCCATTAAGACGTAGAAGATGAAGTTTTCTTGGTCCATACACATCTACATGTCTAATTAATGCATCATCTTCCTCCTTCTTCCATAATCCTTTATTTATCTCATAGACTTCGTTAAATTATAATGGATTGTTTATGCATCCAACATTCCCCGTCAATCTGAAACTTCGTCTTCCCTTAGTTGAAACCGAAACATGACCATCAATCATGTTTATATTTGTGCCACTGTCTATGTTTCTTTCCATGGCACTCGTGTATTTAGAAATCGAAGAATAGAAAAGAAAACAATTGATCGATCTACTAAGGATCATAAAAATAAGATGTGGTTTTCACTAAGAACGAACCCAACACCATGCTTCTCTTCGAACACACTAATTTTGCAATTCTTCGAATTCAACAGCCCTACAAATGGCCTCTGTTTTTTTTCTTTTTTCTTTTTTTCGATTCCAACAACCAATAGAGGTAACAACCCAGAATCTTAATCTTCTGGCCTAAATTCGAACCCACCGATCAGGAACTTACTTTCCTCTTGTTGTTGTTCCTCTCTTATTGTTATCCCAGCCTTCTTTTCAAGAACTACTACGCCAATCGGAAGAAGAGTTTGGTTATGACCATCCAATGGGTGGCCTCACAATTCCGTGCAGTGAACATATATTCACCGACGTTGTTTCTAGTCTAGGTGCATTGTAAATAAGATATTAGCACACTTGCTAACGTTGTATTGTAAAACACTGACCAGTAGACCTTTTGTTAGTTTGTAATTAAGCAGAGAAGCATGTCCCGAGTTGTATGCAATTTCAATCATGAACATGATCAACATTTTTGGAAGCTAACACTTGTGAAATTGATGAGCATAAGCAGTTGCCGACCTTCCATTTACATCATATCTTTAATTATGGGCAAAGCAACAACATTACTCCCTTTCATGACCTAGCTAGATCCATTCATGTATATAATTTATATGATCAACAATTTCAGTTGTGCCATGCAAATGATTCTTTAATTCTTAAAGATTGGAAGACAATGCGTTGTGATCCTGTATGCATGTCTATGCATGGTCTGTCACGATGTCACATCATTCGTTGATACTTGTTTATTCTTTTTTCACCAATTGTTTAATGCTTCAATGAACCTGTACTATATATACCTATATGTACCATATGATATCATATCATATCAAACTTGAAAAATGGCGTTTGGTATCCCTAGCTCAGATTTTTCAAGCAAAACAAATCCTACAAAGATCTTCGTCAAAGCGAACCAACACATTATCATAGGGGTGTTGTACAGTTTAGGTGGGAGAACAAGAAAAAAAAGCGGTTTGTGATTCATGTTTCATTGTTAAGCTGTTCTACAATCCAGGAACTGCTACACCAGTCAGAGGCAGAGTGCGTTTGCAAACGATCATCCAATGGGTGGCCTCAGAATTCATTGTAGTAGAGAAAAAATTATTGATTGAATATACAAGCTTTTGTTAACAGGATTCTGTACAGCAGTGATCTCTAGAGGTTACGAATATACAAGCTTGCACATTCTATCAACTCATTCTCTTTGATTGAAGGAAATTTTGTTTCTCATACATCATAGAGTTCTTGGATTGTATATATGAAGAGTGAACAGTATACTTGTCATCCTTGTGTTCGTTTGTCATTATAGGTTTATGACTTAAATTGTCGAGTTTGTAACTCTGTTTTACTTAACAGTTTTACAAGGTTCTTGGATTTCAATTTACAATTTGTATCATCTCAAATCATTGGTGAAGCAACGACACTACTCACTATCGCGACCTCCACATACACCTTTTACAAAGAAGATACCCTTTCATAAACCTTATGTTGTCTTACACTAGCTACCAAAGATTTTTTTAAAATGTCTCACATGTCATGCCCTCATTTAAACTACCTATGTTAAGAATTCTGGCCACACCATTACCACCACTATATTTATTATTATGTTCTCAAGTGAATATTGCAGTCCACAATATCCTCTATAAGCGCATGGTCTCTTTAGAGCTTGCAAGTTGGAAAACAAAACCATGTGAGGTCACATTTTTGTGTCTTCTGTCACCATCAATCAGTAAAGCAAGTATCCCTTTACAACTATTTTACATCTGAATTCTTTAATTATAAGACTCTATATAAACTCAACAATAATTAACGCAGCAACACACATCTCTCAAATCCGATTCGACTTGTTTCAGCATAAAGAAACTCTTAAATATTTTTCTTCATCCTTAAACACCCTTTAGAGGAATGGCCATTCTTATGCGTCAGACCATTCAGGCCACATAAATTCTACACCGATCATTGTCAAATGAAGAAGCACGTCATCATTAATGGACGTCCCAAAAGGATCTTTTTTGGTTTATGTAGGGGAGCAAGACAGGAAGAGATTTATAGTTCCTCTTTCATTGTTATCCCAGCCTTCATTTCAGGAACTACTACGCCAATCGGAAGAAGAGTTTGGTTATGACCATCCAATGGGTGGCCTCACAATTCCGTGCAGTGAAGACATATTCACTGTTCTGGCTTCTAGTCTAGACGCATTGTAAATTAGATTTTACCGCATTCGCCGATGTGGGTTTGTAAAACACTAACCATTAGGAACATAATATTTGTTACTTTGTAAGCAGAGAAATCATGTTGGGTTAATCTGTTTGGTTCGTGGGTTGCCGGGGGGTCACGGGTCAATGGATTATGAATATCCATGTTCTTCCAAATAAACGGGTCAAATGGTGGAGCTGATTTCAAGAAAAATACTCGCTCTCTTTGTGCAGGTTGTTCCAAATTTAGAGGAAATAGTGTGCATGGGGCACACGTTTACGTTAGTGGGTCAGCTTAGCTTTTTTTTTTTTTTTTCCTTTTACTTTTTCTTCTATTAAAGCAGTAGATCAGGGGGAGTCTTTTTTGAGACAGAGGGTATTTTCTTTGAGGTATTGTACTTCTATTTTACCGAAAATATACATGAGAAAATTGTTCTAAAAATTTTATTTCTGCACTGTTCATATTTGTTGGTTCAAAAAGTGTTGTTGATACTTTTGGTTTTAACAAATCATGTATCCAAGTTGTATGAAATTTCAAGCATGGATATTCAACATTTGGATGCTAACACTTGTGATATTGAAGAGCATAAACACTAGCGAATATTTCATACTACTTTAAAATAGATCTCCTTCTTAAGTGCAACATGCAACCCAAACACCCATAACTTGGGCAAATTAAATGAAGATATTACAAGAATCTAAATTTGTTCTCGAGTTTAGAAACTAATCAATAAAACAAATATGTTGAGCATTAGCGTTTTACCAAAGTTGATACCGTATATACATACGTACATATATGTTGAATACACTACATGCGTTCTACTTAATTTATCTCCTATTAGATTACTGCCAAATTAAGCGCACTCATAACTCTCAAATTGTATGTAAAATACTCGTACTTTTGTAGTGTGGTTTAATTCCGACCCCTATAAAAAATTTTTTCTACCGCCACCGGGTGTACGCGCGTGTGCTTTGTAAGGAAATCAGAGGTACAATAATAGAGAGATAAAACCACACTGATCGGTGTGGCAATTTTCTGCTCATTATTCACGAAGGCAAAAATACTGAATTTTACTGCAACGCCCCGTTGTCCAAGATAAATAACCTGATCGATGCTGGTTAATTATTGTATAATTCCATGCATGTCAAAAGATTGACCTGATGACCCAAAAATTAACTAAACCATAGGTGAAAAATGTCATTCAAGCGCATAGAAGTTAAACCATATATTGGATAATTTTTTAAGCATCCCACTAGCTACCAAAGCTTTTATAAAACGTCTCACATGTCATGCCCTCAATGAAGTCCAACCAACCTGACATTGTTGGTCTACATCGATACTAACTATGTTAAATGTATGGTAGCATTAGAGCTATCAAGTTGGAAAACAAAGCCATGTGAGCTCACATTTTTGTGTCTTCTATCACCATCAATCATTAAATTGCCTCTTTACGACTTTTTATAAACTAGAATACCCCTCAAGACTTATATAAAGGCAACAACAAGTAACACAACAACACACATCTCACAAATTCTATTTGACTTCTTTCAGCATAAGAAACTCGTAAGGGTTTTCCTTCTTTCTTAATTGATCGCCTTTTAATTAGAAGAATGGCCATTCTTATGCCTCGGATCATTCAAGCGAAACAAATTCTTCGCCGATCATTATCAAATGGAAGAAGCACCTCATTATCAACTGACATCCCAAAAGGCTATTTTGCGGTTTACGTTGGGGAGCAAGACACGAAGCGATTTGTGGTTCCTCTTTCATTATTATCCCAGCCTTCATTTCAAGAACTACTACGCCAATCAGAAGAAGAGTTTGGTTATGACCATCCAATGGGTGGCCTCACAATTCCTTGCAGTGAAGACATATTCAGAGATCTAGCTTCTAGTCTAGGCATGTTGTAAAGTAGATGTTACAGCTTTCGCTAACATCAATTTGTAAAACACTAACCAGTCCTTTTGTTAGTTAGTTAATTAGAAAGAAATATATATGTCTCAAGTTGTAAGAAATTTCAAACACAGATATTCAACATCTGGAATCTTGCACTTGTGACATTGGTGAGTATAACACTTGGCTATCATCCATTACGACTTTAAAACTTATGCATTTCCCCATGTTAAGTGTGATCGCTAGAAAAACTACCATAACATTGGTGGACAGCCAAAATTAAAGGTTTTGAAACTCTAATCATGTGCATTCACTCCCCCTTAATGCATTGAACTCCAAGAGCATCCGGAAGCAGTTGAAACTTTTTTCCTTGGCAATGCTTTATCAAAAATGTCGACAAAGTTCTAACTTGATAATTCACCATCCTCAATTGGATCTTTTTGGGAAAGGGATCCGGTATAATAAAAGATTTGCACAGGATCGTATAATCAAAACTAAGCCTTTATTAACATAATCTATAGAATTCACACTTTACAATGTTTCGATAAGGTTCCTATGTATATATATATATATATATATATAAGTCTAAGAGATGCGATTTAATAGTTGCAACTCTTCAATACCGTAAAGGTTGTGTCTTTTCGGAAAGGACACAACTGTTCGGTTTATCTTAATACTAGTTTAGGTCCTTATACTTTCTTTAATTACAATAATAAATACAATATCTAATCTATTTACATAATTAGTCTAAACAATCATACTTAATTTATCAGATCTATGATGAAATAATGCTTAAAGTTATGTGTCTAGTATGATTGTGATAATTGTTAGAAATATTAAGTGTTATTAAACTTAAAATATCTATGTTTAAGTATATGTATTTTAATTGATGTAAATCCGGTACATGTATATATATAAAACCGGATAAGACTTAATGTTACGTAGTTATTTGGTAGTTACAATTCCCTCCAAAATTAACTACCCAAAGTGAACCATCACAATGGTTCATATGTACCGGTTAGTACTCTATATAAGGAGGAACCACTTATGTAATTTCAGTGTGTGTGATTAATAATATTAAAGTTAGTTATATTCTGTTTTTATCCCTCTGTTCTTTCTGCACTCTCTCGAACACACTGCACACACAGAACAGAAACATTCTGTTTCTGTCTTTCGGTTTTTTGCACTCTGGCAAGTCAACTAAGGGCATCAAGTTTCAGTAATAATAGAAGACCAATCATCCGTGATCCATACTCTAACAATTGGTATCAGAGCAGGCTTCGGTTGGGACTGAATGGAGACACTGAAAGAGGATCATGGATGAGAGAAAAATTACGCAGAATGAGGGAGAAGAGGCTGCGGTTGCAGCGCTGTGAAGAAGAGCGAATAATCAAAGAATTGGACAGAAAAGAGAGACGTTCAAGGTGTTACAAATGTCGAACCAGAGGGCATTATGCATGGGATTGCACAGCAAGTGGATTATCGAAAGGAAAAGAAAAGGTTCTTGAACCCACTAGTGGTGAATTATCCGAGAACAAAACAGAAGCAGAAGAGGAAGAATACACCCCTTCCTCTCCAAATCTGAAAATGGAACCCCTGAAACCATATGTCCAAAAATACAAGGAGAGGATATGTTTTGATGGTGAATATCTTGTACAACGATCGGACAACAATGGTTGGGACAATTTCTGGTATGTAAACACTAAGATCTCAAAACACATGACAGCAAATAAAGAATTGCTTAACAAGTTAAAAGGATGATTTATTGTTGATACTCAGGAACACGAATCAAGTATATTGTTTACACATGGTATTGGAGTTGTAAAATTGGTAACAACTCACAATGAATACGGAATACCATATGTAGCATATGTTCCTGAAATTAACATCAACTTGCTTAGCATGAAACAATTGATCATGCAAGGTTTTGAAGTTGATTTTGAAGGTTTAACTTGTAAGGTGTCTCATGTGTTTGATCCTGAAAATAGAGTGAAGAGTGTTGTTGATGAAAATGTTTTTAAAAGACAAGATGAATATCTTGAAAAATATTTTGAGGATCTTGACAAATCCATTGATGTTGTCAAGACACAAGAAAATCAAGAAGATGATTGGGAAGTAGTTTCTTTGAAAATTGAAAGTATTGAAGAGTTTATCAAATTTTTGGATTTGATAAACAACAATGACTTTGTCATGGCTCATAAAGATTTGTTTAAAAAGGCATTTGAAAGAGCTTTAATTTGGTATCATGAGAATGTTACCAAATCAAAATTGGATTTGCCATTTAAGTTGTTTGGAGCAAAAGTGTGTTTGTTTGATCTATACAAGATTGTTGAAAGCAATGGAGGCTTTGAGTGTGTTACATCAAAAAATAAATGGGGTGGAATAGCCAACGAGTTAGGCTTTCCAATTGATTTCCAAAGTGGTTTGAAGGAGATCTATATTGCATGCCTAGTACAACCTCAAGAGTATTATAAATTCATCAAGGAAGCCAAGAAAAGGCATTGGGAACATTCAAGAGATTTTAATGACATGGGCACAACTAAGAGTGTAGTTGGCCAAGATGAAGCAAGATTTGAGGGACGTATAGCACGAGGATGCAAAGATGTTGATGTGAACACAAAAGATAAAAGGTTGGTGGGTGAAGGATCAAGCAACAAAGAGGAGGATACCATTAATGTGGTTTTGAAGATGGCAAGTCAAGTGATTGAAGATGGAGACAACAAAGAAGATGATGACTTTGTTGTCATTGTGTAAAGCTCAAAAGGTTGAAGATATATTTTGAAGTTTATAACACTTAGGGGGTGAATGTTAGAAATATTAAGTGTTATTAAACTTAAAATATCTATGTTTAACTATATGTATTTTAATTGATGTAAATCCGGTACATGTATATATATAAAACCGGATAAGACTTAATGTTATGTAGTTATTTGGTAGTTACAATTCCCTCCAAAATTAACTACCCAAAGTGAACCATCACAATGGTTCATATGTACCGGTTAGTACTCTATATAAGGAGGAACCACTTATGTAATTTCAGTGTGTGTGATTAATATATTAAAGTTAGTTATATTCTGTTTTTATCCCTCTGTTCTTTCTGCACTCTCTCGAACACACTGCACACACAGAACAGAAACATTTGTTTCTGTCTTTTGGTTTTTTGCACTCTGCACACACAGAAATTATGCACCGATAGAAGGATGGCAAGTCAACTAAGGGCATCAAGTTTCAGTAATAATAGAAGGCAAATCATCCGTGATCCATACTTAACAATAATATGGATTCTTTATGATAGCAATGGCCGCCGACTTCTTGTTGTAACAATAATATGGATTCTTAAGAACTCGATCAGACACGGGGGGGCCTTCAGGTCCTAGTTTGCTGTCACTATCAACCGATGTGCGACACGGGTTGCAGTTAGCCATGTGAGCCCGTTTTAAAATTTCCAAAGCATACTTAGATTGAGACAAGAAGAGATCTCAAGATGAACGTACCACTGATATTCCAAGAAAGTAGTTAAGTGGACCAAGATCGGTCATAGAAAACTCACGATGAAGTAAAGCAATAACTTTCTGTAAGAGAGGCGAGGAGGAAGCAGTGAGAATGATGTTATCAACATAGATGAGCAAGTATGCAATATCTGATCCCCGACGAAAAATAAACAGAGAGGTATCGGTTTTGCTGTGAGAGAAGCCAACGCGAGTGGCAAAATTCGCAAAACGTTGAAACCATGCCCGTGGGGCCTGTTTGAGGCCGTATAATGATTTCTGTAACAGACAGACATGATCAGGATGTGTGATGTCTTTGAATCCCGGGGGTTGATGCATGTATACAGTTTCGGATAAATGCCCGTTGAGAAAGG
The DNA here is from genome assembly GCA_020465985.1 of Centrapalus pauciflorus. Taxonomy (NCBI): domain Eukaryota; kingdom Viridiplantae; phylum Streptophyta; class Magnoliopsida; order Asterales; family Asteraceae; genus Centrapalus; species Centrapalus pauciflorus. Next base: position 262,736 of record JAANYP010001710.1, on the reverse strand, counting down.
CATTTTTTACGTCAAGTTGGTGAATGGGCCAGTTGTGACATACCCCAATGCTGAGAACGGTACGTATGGTAGCTGGTTTGACAACAGGACTAAATGTTTCGTGACAATCAATACCTTGTTGTTGACTTCGACCATTGGCTACCAACCGAGCCTTGTAGCGATTGAGGGAGCCATCTGCATTGAATTTATGTCGAAACAGGGAGCGAACTATATTAACACCTTTTGGTCGTGGTACAAGTTTCCACATACTGTTTTTAATTAATGCATTAAATTCATATAGCATTGTGCCAATCGGGAATTTGAAGAGCTTGAGTATGAGATGTAGGGAGGGGAGCAATGTGAGAAGCAATATAAAAGTAATTAATGATCACGGTTTAAGAAAAAAAAACATATCACCATAATTATGTTCCGGTCACAGTTTAAGACACACAAGCACGTGACTATTAATATTTAAAGGTGACAGATTAAGTTTTTATATGTGTCTAAATGTAAACAATAGTAATAGTATAATTGAAAAGATATTATTATAAGTACATTCAAGTCACCATTTAATTTGTTTTGTGACTAAAAGCTATCAATCTCACACTAAAAAAAATCAATATAAGGGGTTTTTTTTGTCACGGATTAAGCAAATTTGTGACTATTAATATTTGAAGGTGACGGTTTATTGTTTTTATGTAACTAAAAATAAACAATAGCCATGACAAAAAGATGTTGTGACTATATTTTTCTAATGATCATGGTTTAGTTTATTTCTTATTAGTGTGTAAAAGTAATAGTTTTCATGATAAAAGAAAAACACAGTGACTATAAGTACTTTATGGTCACATGAAGAATTGGTTTGTGTGACTAAAAGTAATCAGTGGTCATGGTTTAAATGAAAAAAATGTCCCTATAAGTATTTTATCGTCACAGTTTAATATATTATTGTGTCTGAAACTAAACATTAACCATGGTAAAAAAACAAAAATGTATTTATAAGTATTTTGTGGTCACAATTTATTTTGTTTTGTGTGGTTAAAGGTTATCAATTGTCATAGTTAAAAAAAAAAACTTGTTAATATGAGTATTTTGTTTGGTCATGGTTAATTGTGTTATGTGTGTCAAAAACTAAACATTAACCATGATAAAAGAAAAAATATCGTGACTACAAGTAGTTTATGATCACGACTTATTTTTTTATAAGTTGCTAAATGTTATTAATTGTCACAATAAAAGCAACAAAATGTGGCTATAACTACTTTATGGTCACGATTTAGTTAGTTTTGTGTGGTTAAAGGTTATTAATTGTCACAGTTTAAGAAAAATGTGGCTAAAACTACTTTATTGTCACGGTTTAATTTTTTTACACGTGTCTAAAAGGAACAATAGTGATTTTAAAAGAAATATAATGTGACAAGAAGTATTTGATGGTCACCAAAGGGCCTTTGGCCTGGCGGTAAGAGGGTGGAGATACATGTGAGAGGTCACGGGTTCGACTCCCGTTGGAGACAAGTTGATATTTAGGTGGTGAAAGTAAGTCTTGTGGTAAATGAGTAGTTTAGGAGTCGGAGTAGGAGTAGGATAGTTTGCCGTTAAAAAAAGTATTTAATGGTCACAGATTGTATTGTTGCATGTGTCTAAAAGTTACCAATTGCCACGATTAGGAATAAATAAGTAACTATAAATACTTTATGGTCACGGCATTGTTTATTATATGTGTCTAAAAGTAAGCAATTGTCATGAATAAACGAATTATTATGTGACTAAAATAATGGTATGGTCACGGTGTAATTATTTTTGTGTGTCAAAATGTATCAATTGTCACAGTTTAATACTTTATGTATGTCCAATTGCAACCAATTGTCACATTTTAATAAATTATGTGTGTCTAAGTGTACCCTACGGTCACGGTTTAATTGTTTATGCATGTCTAAATGTACCAATGGTCACACCACTTAATAGTTTATGTGCGTTAAAATATTACCAATTGTCACGGTTTCATTCATGTGGTGTGTTTAAATGTCTCAAATAGTTACGGTTTAACTGATTATGTGTGTCTAAATTTATCCAATGGTCACGATTAAATATTTGTGCAATCTTTAAATATACCAGGTGGCCACGGTTTATTTGTTTATACGTGTCTGTAAGAATGTTAACGCCTCTGATTAATTGTTTATGTGTGTCTGAATGTATCCAACTGTCATGGTGTTAAAATAAATTGTGACTAAAAGTATTTTACGGTCACGGTTACTAAAAAATATAGACCACAACTATATAGAAATTGTTACCATATAGCCACGGTTTTATGCTATGGCCACGGTTTTACATGTGATTTAGTCACGAATATTAAATGTAGCCATAAGGTACCAAAAGTGATGCGACCTTTGGTCACGATTTGAATGAAAAATAAAACAGTGGCCAAAGGTCTATGTCCACGGTTTTTTAACGTGACGGAAGACATATTTTGTACTAGTGGACGCTGAACGGGTTTATGAATGCCGGATCGAGAGCGGGTGACCATGGGGTGAGAGGGGTTTGCGAGAGGTGGGGGTAGGGTGGTCTCAGGTTGAGTAGATGAAGAAGGGGAAGTTGGTTTGAGTTGAGGTTGAGTTGGAGAGTGATTGAGAGAATTGGTCGGAGGGGGAGCTTAGGGGATGTAGAGAGTTGTATGACTGTGGGAGGTGGAGGTGGAGTGCTTTGAGGAGACGTGAGAATTGTACGAGCAATAGGGCAAGGACTATCGAGAAATGAGTACGATGGGGGGGTAGAGGTAAGTGAGGTGTATGGAAATTGAGATTCATCGAAGGTTACGTGACGAGAGATGATGACTTTATTGATGATAGGTTGAAAGCAGCGATAACCACGATGATCAGTGGGGTAGCCAAGAAAGATGCAAGGGGTGGAGCGAGGTTGTAGTTTATGAGAGGGAAAAGTGTGCGGGTAACATAGACAGCCGAAAATTCGAAGATGGTCGATGGTTGGTTGTTTGTTGAATAGTGTAGTGAAAGGGATGTCATTGTTTATTGCAGAGGAGGGTAGAATGTTTAGTAAGTGAACAGCCATAAATAGGGCTTCAACCCAGAAATTAGGAGGCAGGGAGGCTTGAAAGAGGAGGGTGCGGATATGATTATTGATTGTGCGAATCATGCGTTCAGATTTCCCAGTTTGTTGGGAAGTTTTTGGGCATGAAAACCGATATTGGATGCCATTATTTTTGAACAAGGTGTGTTGTTGGGAGTTATCAAATTCACCGCCATGGTCACATTGGAAAGCTTTTATTTGTTTATTGAATTGGGTTTGCACATATGCTTGAAATTGGGTTTGCACATATGCTTGAAATTGAACAAATTTTGAAAACGCATCTGATTTTTGCTTAAGAGGATAAACCCAAAGAAAATGAGAATAATGATCAAGAAAAAGAACATAATAGTTAAAACCACCAACACTCGGAATTGGAGAAGTCCATAAATCCGAATGAATAATATCAAAAGCATTATCAACCACAGTACTAGAAGAAATAAACGGAAGCTTAACATGTTTGCCAAGTTGACAAGCATGGCACAAAGTCAAAGGCTTTGTATCATTACAACGATTTAAATTGCAAGAAACTAGTCGACGTAGCACGTCCTCGCCGGGATGACCGAGTCGTTGGTGCCACGTGGAATGACTGAAGGAAAGAAAAGCAAGCTGGGTATTGGTGGTGAACGGGTACAGATCTCCATTGCTATCACATCGGTGGAGTTGCTTCTTGGTCAGATAATCCTTCACAGAAAAACCAAACTCATCAAATTCAACTGTACATTTATTGTCACGAGTAAAACGACGAACAGATATAAGGTTTTTGACTATTTGGGGAGTGACAAGGACATGTTTTAAGTGAAGGGGACGAGGGGAAGATGACAAGATGCTATGACCAGTATTAGTAACAGGAATGGATGCTCCGTTGCCAACAAATATAGATGAAATTAATGCATTATTATTAAAAACAGTAGTAAGATTACTTGTACCTGCCGAGATGTGAAGTAGCGCCCGTATCCATGTACCATCCAGAGTCCTCACCCGGGGAGGGTGGCTAATGTCATCGTGCTAAAAGCTTGTGGAAGAGTAGTGGGCTGAGGAGTGTAGGGAACAAAGGTCCAGAGGGCCGAGGAACCACAATGAACGGGACGACAGAAGTTCCACAAGAATATGACCAGAGATATATGTTAACCATGTTGGGTGGGTGGTGGTGCAGATGAGAGAGGTAATGGGGGTCGTGGGCTATGTAGGGGTATGAGCCGCAGAGGGTGGGGTTGGGGGCCGTGGGGTATGTGGGCGTGGGTGAGTGTTATGGGTTGGGTTTAATATGGAGAAATCGACACTTGTCATCAAAGCGACACGGGCCACGTTGGTAGTTTCAACATATTTGTTTCGGAGCCGGGTTAGAGGAGGATGAGGCAAGTAGAACTGTTGGGGCGGAAGGGGTATCATGTTGGTTGGCTCGAGTTTGTTTATGATTTAGGCGGGATTCTTCTAGGGTGAGCATGGAGCGGGTTTCAAGAAGCGAGGGTGGGGATTTGCTACGACGAATAATACTTGCAACATTATCGTATTTATCTCCTAAACCAGCCACAACATACATAACCAAGGTTTTTTTCTTCTATGGGTTGGTCAATATTTGCAAGAAGATCAGCAGCTATTTTGATTTTCTTAAAATACTCAGCAATAGATTGATTACCCAGTTCGAGAGAGCGGAGTTCTTCTTGGATTTCCATAGCACGAGCTTCCTTGTTGTCGTGGAAAAGGTTGTGTAGATCGGTCCAAACAGAGTGGGAGGTCGCGTTTTTTTTTCAAGACCGTTTGCAGTAGAGAGGTGGAGATCGAGCCAGTGTTTCGGGGCTGCTAATAATAGTTCCATCAAGAAAACCCAGAACCCCAAAACTATCACAATGAGAGGTAAAAAGTTCACACCAAGCATCATAATTGAGTTGATCAAGATCCAAGACTAGGGGAACGTGAGTTTTGATATTTGTAACGCCGAAAGCTTGTCGGCATTGAACACGGAAGTGTGTGGTTGTTGTGCGTCTGTCATTTTAAATTTGTTAGAGAAAAGGGCTGTTACCGTTGGGATTTGAAGTGGGTTTTGTTGCAGCGGCCGGATGAGAGAGCAAGGGGCAGCGGCGCGTGAACTGTATCGCACGGCGGTGCAGGGCAGCAGATCGCACAAGGAAGGGGGTTGGGTTCGCGCCGACGACAGAGAAGAAACGGAGGCAGCGGCGATTAATACGGTTTTGCGGCGGCGCCTGGATTTGAGGGTTTTCACTCGAGCGGCGCCTGGATTTGAGGGTTTTCAGTCGAGCGGCAAACGGAGTTAGGGTTTGCAGGCGAGTGGCGGCGGCAGCGATGGCTGATGAGAGGCGGCGGTTTAGGGTTGTTTTGGGAGCGGCGGCCGACTTTAGGAGTTAGGGTTTCAGATGGCGGCAGCGATGGCAGCAGAGAGGCGGTGGTTTAGATGCAACAAGACGGTGGCGGTTTAGATGCAGCGGCGGCGGCCGCAGGTCGCCGGCCGGGAGGATTAGGGTTAGGAGAGGAGAAAAGGATTAGGGTTAGGAGAGGATTAGGGTTTCTCTGTAATTAGGCTTAATGACTCTCTTGCCCTTTTCTCATTATCAACAATCATTTAAATAATACAAAAGGAATAATGGGCCTGAACCCAAAATACTAAATAACAAATAGTTATAAAGGTCCGTTAATTAGGCTTAAATACTCTCTTGCCCTTTTCTCATTATCAACAATCATTTAAATAATACAAAAGGAATAATGGGCCTGAACCCAAAATACTAAATAATAAATAATTATAAAGGTCCGTTAATACTTGTCACAATAAATCAAACTTCCATGTTCCTTATAGCCAAAATCAGTAAAATTCTCTCTATAGATTGCTTGCGATGTGGCCTTAGCTGCTGACACATTTTCCGTTAACTAGGAAAATCAGACTTCCATCTTCTTCGTTATAACAAAAATCAGTAAAAGTTCTGGTAGCCAGATGGCTTGCAAGTTGGCCTTAGCTGCTGACATATTTTCCGTTAATTAACCCGAAAATCCTTTGTTTTCGGTTCAATTTTGGTGATGGGCAGTTAACAAAAAATATTTAGAAACTTAGGTTTTAGGCCTATAATATATATACTTTTAACTCGTAATTAAATTTTATAAACCAAATTTTAGTTTTTAGGCCTATATTGTTAGTTAATTTGATAAAAATAAGTCTTTTTTATTAGAGTTTTTAATGACAATATCTTAATTATTATATGTAATGTAACTATAGAAGTTGAGGACCGTTTCTATAATTTTAGACAATCCACAAGGACCATTAACATAATTTACTCTATATATTATCAATACTTTATAATTTATCCCTAACTTTTTCATCTAGTTTTTTTGAAAATATTTAGAAATTAATAAAGTCGTATTTATTTTAAATAATAATTTTAATTAGAATACGGTTACTTTGTTAACTTAACAACCGAAGCGAAAAATCTGGTTAACCTGCTATTTCAGATTCACGAATTTCTTTGCCTTCGGATGCTATGCGTGATAACACACCTCATGTTTTAACAAGTAAATGAACCCAAAGTACAAATTACATCACGTGCAATATAGATTTAAAAATCACCTAGGATTTATCCAACTCAGGAAACACAAAAAAGAACGCACAAAAAAGAACGCACACTCCAGTACTATAATCTAAACCAATATTTAGCTATTTCGGACGTTTTGAGGAAATTAACAACTAGAGGCAATAGTTAAAATTAATTAATCGGGCAAACTAAGTAACACAAGAATAAAGTTAAATTAATTTTTTTGGATTTTTCAAATTAAATAAAAAAACTAATACTAGCAAACACGAATTAAACTAAATAACTAACGCAAACAACTAATGACAACTAAATAAAACGAAGCAAACTAATGACAATAGAATCAATGCAGAATCAGAATTAACTTAAGCAAGTAAAGAACGACAATAAATTAAAGTTACGAAACTCTTATATTACGAAAGCGTGACCCACCTACAATTAGAAAACTACGATTAATTGGTGGCGGTTTAAATTGATTGATTAAAGATAAATAAGTTAATAACCAATTATAAAAATTCACATAAGCCTCCATTATACATTAAAATTTACAGGATAATTGATCTCTCCAAATGATTGATACCTCCAAATAACGATTAAATGATGACAAAACACTTGAAGACAACAAAGTTAATTAAACTGAATTCCAATATTAACCAACAATCTTATTATCGCAAAAAGTTGCTAAAAACTATAGAATTCAACTAACCATCTTTATCTCTTTTAGAAATCAAACTTTACGGATTAAAAGCCTTATTATCGCAACACAATGCCTAAAAACTAAAAACACATAAAGTTCAAGATCAATAATTAATCATAAAATCATTATCGCAACATAATGCCTAGAAAAAATAATTAATCATCAATTTTTCATCCAAAGCTTGAATCTTTATTAAAATGTAGATTCAAGTACTCAACCAACAATTTATTCTCGCAAAACAATGCTAATATTGAAAAAATCTGATTTTTAACAAGAATATATGAAGAACATCAAAAATCTAGTAAATATCAACGATAAACTGACAATCAATCCAAAACCATGCCAACTAATACATAGAATTCATCATCCCAAGCGGATGAACAAGAAAACTACTTACTAATCATACTAGTTAAAGTTGGTTATATTGAAGGGTTGCTACTCTTCAATATGTCTTTTCATTGTCTATGAACAAGAAAACTACTTACTAATCATACTAGTTAAAGTTGGTTATATTGAAGGGTTGCTACTCTTCAATATGTCTTTTCATTGTCTATATAATATTCTCTGTAAATCGGTGTATATTATTGTGGAAAAATAATTAGAGGGTGTTTGTGTATATTTCTTGCCCGTGCGTTTCTTTATTTTCCTTTTCTTGTGTTCGCTGCGAACAAAGACTACCCCAATATTTTACCCGTACTTGTTTTGAAGATCCATTCCCATTAAAGTACAAGGCACCATGGTGTTGGTATCATTCTTCACAGCTTAGTTGGTTCACAATTATAGCCTTACAAATTAACCTCCATGTCTAAGATCCTGTATTTACGTGCAAAGGTGCATGTGATAATGTCTCCTGTGATTTTCTGTTTGTGGCATGCAAATCATTCTTTAATTCCTGCAGACTGGAAGACACTGCCTTGTGATGTTATATGCATGTCTTTGGTCTGTCACGATGTCACATCCATCACTAAGTATTGTAAATTTTAATGCTTCAACTAATTTTGATATTATGTGTTCTAGTGAAGATTGTAGTTCACAATATCCTCTATATTTGTGTGGTGACCAAATTAAAGCTTGCACCTTCTTGCAAACTGGAGAACAAAATCATGTGAGGTCATATTTTTGTGTCTCCTATCACCATTAATTATTAAATTGCCCCTTTACAACTATATTACATTCAAATACTTCACAAGACTTTATATAAAGCAACCAATAAGTTACACAACACCCATCTATTCAACTAGGCGTAAAGAAACCCTTAGAAATTTTTATTCGTTCTTGATAACCCTTTAGAAGAATGGCAATTCTTATGCCTCGGATCATTCAAGCGAAACAAATTCTCCGCCGATCATTGTCAAATGGAAGAAGTGCATCATCATCCATTGACATCCCAAAAGGCTATTTTGCTGTCTATGTTGGGGAGCAAGACCGGAAGTGATTTGTGGTCCCTCTGTCATTGTTATCCCAGCCTTCATTTCTAGAACTACTACACCAATCAGAAGAAGAGTTTGGTTATGACCATCCAATGGGTGGCCTCACAATTCCTTGCAGTGAAGACATATTCAGAAATTTGGCTTCAAGTCTAGGCGCGTTGTAAATTAGACGCCTTCCCTAACTTAGATTTGTAAAACACTAAACCGTAGGACCTTTTGTTTGTTTGTAAGCAGAGTAACATGTCCCAAGTTGTATGAAATTTCATGCATGAATATTCAACATTTGGAACCTAACAATTGTAATGCTGATGAGTAAAAATGTTCGCCTATCTTCCATTATAACTTCAAAACAGATGCCGTCTCCTCTTCTTAATAAGATAGGTCGTGTTGAGAACAACCTCATCCCAAAAGTGTCTAGGTACAGAATTTAATAGAAAAACAGAATGTGTGACTTCAAGTAGATGTCTATTTTTCCTTTCAGCCACTCTGTTTTGCTATGAGCAATATACACATAATGTAAGGTGAACAATCCCTTCTTTGTTAACAAAGTGTCGAAGCTGAATGTGGAAGTATTCTTCGGCATCATCAGTTTTCAAAACTTGGATCATAGTGGAAAATTGATTTTGAATCGATTGATGAAGTCTTACAAAAATTTATCCAACTTCTGATTTTCTTTCATTAAAAATAGCCATGTAACATGTGTGTGATCAATGCATGAATGTTACTAACCATCTTGTACTGGAGTTCTTTTTTACTCTAGATAGTCTTCACACATCAATGTGTATTAAGTAGAAAGGATGAGAGGCCTTATACGTACATACGGAATAGAATTGAAAGCTAGAATGATGTATATGCTAGGATAATTGATACGTTTTACATTACAAAAGAATTTGGATTTTATTGAACAAATAGGGATCAATTTTTTCAAATACATGAAATTTGGATGACCTAACCTATGATGCCAAAGAATGACTTTTTTCTAGCTTGTCTAGAAAGATTAAAAAACATGAAACCGAAAGGACTATGTGAATGTTCAGCTTGCAAGAGATAAAGACCGTCCTTGACTCTATCAACGCCAATCTTCTTCGCCGAACTCGAAATCTGAAATTCACATGCATTAGGAGAAAATTTATATATATACATACACACATACACACAAAGACACACACATACACACACACATAGAGAGAGAGAGAGAGAGAGAGAGAGAGAGAGTGAGAGTGAGTGAGAGATCTGAACCACTAATAGAAAATTCACTTTTACGGACGGAATAAGAAAAACAACCATGGAAGATGCAGTACGATGGAACGTGGCTGGAACTTTTTATCTTAATAGGAGAATTAAAATAATAAACTACAACATATTGACAGAACCCTAAGGAGGACTTGGAAAAAATAAGGGGTACAAGATAACTAAAAATTTGGAAAAGATAAAGATAACAAATAACAAGATAAGACTTCCAGATTAGGTGCAAATCTAAATTTAATCCTTTCTTCTTTTTAAAAGACAAGTTAATGCAAGGAGTTAAAACCTGTGGAGTCGAATTAAAGACCTCATTTAGAGAATCCCAAGGCTCAAATCACTAAGTTATCCATACCAATTGTGAGGGGGTAACTTATGTGTGTAAGGTGAGGTTAATTAGGAAAAAATTAAGAAACAAAAGTCGTCAATACTTGCAAATCTGAAGCCAAACTAGCACATAAGAATTACTGGTACTCGCCGCTAAAGTCCTATGTCGCCGCTAAAGGCGTCGCCGCTAATACCCGTCGAAATAATAGGTCTCTTTTCCCCCACTGCCTTCACTCTTTTCTTTTTGGCGCCCACAAGCTGCTCCTGCGATTTCCGGCGTTCTCCGGCCGCCGCTGCTACGGTTCGCGTGTACCCTCTTCCCCCAACTGCATTTCGGACTCTCTTCCCGCAAAGCCCACGACATTCTCCTTCTAGCTCCTCCCGTGTTCTCCCTTTTTAGCTCCGGTGACTCTCGGATCGACGGTTCCTCCGGCGACTCTCCCTTTTTTGCTTTTGGTACTCTCGATCTCTATCTCTCACTCACACACACACAACCGTTTATATGTATTTTTTTTAGGTAAAAATACTACAATGTGCTTATATTTTGTATATTTGGTGTGTATTATGATAATGTTAGTATGTATTAGTGAGGCGTGCAAAACACACCTCAGGTTTTAATAACTAAATGAACCCAAAGTATAAATTACACAACTGGCAGTGTACCAATCGTGTGCAATATAGCGTTAAGAATCACCCAGGATTTATGGAACTCAGGGAACGGAATAAAGATCGGAGACTCAAATATACAACCTAAACCAATATTTAGCTATTTTAGACGTTTTGAGGAAGTTATCAACTAAAGACAATAATTAAAATTAACTAACAAAAATAACTATAGCAAACTAAGTAACACAAGAATAAAAAGTTAAACTAATATTTTTGGATTTTTCAAATTAAATAAAAAAAAATTCTAGCAAACACGAATTAAACTAAATAACTAAAGCAAGCAAGTAACGACAACTAAATTATACGATCCAAACAAACTAAATCAAAATCAAATCAAACTAACTTAAGCAAGTAAAGAACGATGATAAATTTTACGAAACTCTTATATTACGAAAGCGTCACCCACTTGGAATTAGAAAACTACGATTAATTGGCGATGGATTGAATTGACTGACTAAAGACAAATCGGTTGATAACCAATTCTAAATTCAATTAAGCTTGGATTTTGGTTTAATTTACCGATTATTTAATTACTTCAAGTTAAAATATTTAATCTTGATAACCACGTGATGAAAAACAAAGCAACCCGCTGAAACTCCAATATTAACCAATTAATCTTATAATCGCAACACAATGCCTAAAGATAATCGATTAACACCGAAATCCAACAAATTGACTTAGTCACTTTAAAAATCAAACTTTATGATTTGTCAACCCTATTATAGCAACACAATGCATAAGAACCAACCACTACTACAATCAGACCCTTTTGCGACGGCCAAATCTGTCACAAATCCGTCGCAAACTCTTATTTGCGGACGCAAAAAGGATCGTTGTAAATATCTTTGCGACGACATTGCGACTGATATTTGTGACGGATTTGCGACGGGCTTTTATTGCGACGGATTTGCGACGGGCTTTTATTGCGACGGCCTTGCATCCGTTTATCTTTGCGACGGACTTGCGACGGACCTTTTGCAACGGATTTGCGTCAAATTCGTTGCGACGGATTAGCGACGACTATTATTATTTGCGACGGATTTGCGATGAAGTTTTTGCAACGGATTTGCGATAGCTTCGATCACAAATCCATCGCAAATTCACTCTGATTTAATGGTCTCTACTGTCGCAAATCCGTCGCAAAAACCTGAAAAAATTTTGTTGTTTATTTTGTTATTCTATATTTAACCATTTTTTCCTGTGAATAAAAACTCAATAATCTAAATTTTTCCTATGAATAAAAACTCAATAATCTAAAACACCTTTAAACCAATATTTCGTAATACTAAATCAAACCATTGCAGTACAAAATAACATAGTAGATTACAACTTAATATCTCAAATTAAAACCAATATATTCCATAAGACAAATGTTTAACAGTTGCTCGGATGATTCCTTGGGACGCTCCATTCTTTCTAGCTCCACTTCGTCACATCGTAACATTCTACAACAGAAAAGTAATTAATTTGTAAGAAATTAGTTTTCATATAAGTTTCAAACAAAACACAAATTGTAAAATAGCTAAAGAAAAAAAACAATATAAATTCCTAAAACATGTTAAAACATTATGTATCACATTAAAGAAGAAGTCCTAATACAAAAAATATGTATCACATTAAAAAGAAGTCATATTATGGAACAAGTTCTAACCCAAAATATCCATATTTATATGATGTAAAAAATCATGTTATTTTAATGAGTAGAAACATACGAGTAACAAATAAATAATGATTACCGGTTTAAGAAGGCGGATTTTGAAACCGTGCAAACAACATTTCAATTTTCTTGTCCATTTGGTTTCGATGGTCCTCTAGTTCTTTGGCCATTCTTTCCTCTAGAGCTGCTGGCCCTCGTTCTCTTTCTCTCCTTTCAATTTCTCTTTCATTTTCAAACTTTGCTCTTTCTTTTTCTCTTTCTGCTCTTTCAATCTCTCTTTCTTCTTCCATCTCCTCTACCTTCTTTTTCAGTCTTTCAATCTGCGAGTCATAATATATCTTTTATAACTATGTATGCATGTTCAAATGATTTTTATAAACTTATTTATATGTATGTGTGTGTGTATAAGTAATAAATATACCTCGTCATTTTCAGCTTGTGAATGATGACTACTTGTGCTAGATATAGAAGATGTTCCTGTTAGAACAAAAACAGGATCCGACGCATCGCTCGCCCCATACAGTCTCCCCTTCTTCCTCCCTCCAGCAGCCACTTCCCATATGGGTTGTTCATGTTCTAGGTGCTTCTCACCAAATGTCTCATTTATCAATCTATCATAAGTTTCCTATAATAAAAAATAGAAATTAAAATTCATTCATATTTTATATGGTTAACCATATAGAACTCATGAAACTTACAATATGTACTCGTGCCCTGTTATCGACCCATACCGGCTCGATCTCCTCCGACCCTCCCTCCCCTGGCCTTGTTCCTTTCCTTGTGTGCGTGTGTGTAAAAAACTCTCTAGATCCAACTGGCGATTCAATTTAGCTTCCTACAAAAGTCATGTATTTAATATTTAACATATTATATGTTAAAATATAACAAATTAAATGTATGTTACCATGGCTACTCTAGTAGCGGTATAGCCACGAGACCCACAGGTATGGTAGCCACCTACTAGTTTTGATCTGTTTACTTGATTTTGTTTTGATTTCTTTTGCCATTCGTCTTTAGTCCAACGCTCTACAAGTTCTTTCCAATATTCTTGTTTGATCCAAGTTGGGTTATAAGAACTGATGACAGATAAATCATCCCCAACTTGAACATTGGCAGCCTGTACCATTTTAAGTGCTCTTTGCCGGGCTCTACACATTGTGTCACTTAATCGTTTATGAAGTTGTTTATAAAACCGATCTTGGATTCTCACTTCGTGTTCGCTATTCCAACAAAAGTACCCCTACACATAAATAACTTATTAATAAACATTCTTTCATTTATAAAGTTATAAACAATAGTATGTACACACCTGGAAACGTTCCCACATTCTTTCGCGAGCCTCCATAGGAACATCAACCCAGTATCCCCAAGCACCGCCGTACATGTTTCTGAAAATACTTGTGATAACACGACATACTTTTTCTTGTTTATCAAAGCTACACAATAGATAAAATGCATGACAATTAGCATTAGAATCAACTATGTATATATATACATACACACACTCGCACACGTACTCATCTCCATTTAGTGAAATCTGAATACGATCCGCTCGTGCAGGTAATGGAATCGGCAGACTCGACCCTCGTGGTACTTGTGACTCCTCTTCTTCCTCCTCACTAAGGGTCATATCCTCTAATCCAACTTCTTGAGTAACACTAATGCTTCCCGATCCTTGCCTTATTACTCGTTCACCACCACTTCCTCGTCCAGTTCCACGACCTTGACTCCTACTAGCAGAACTGCGTCCCGTCATGATATCTGCAAAAAAAATCAAATTAAAAGAAACATTTTCTAAAAAAAACATGCAACTATAAATCGTAATTACAAATTGATTACACAAAATATAAGCTACCAAGTATTTACTTATTAGTCCGACTCGTCTTCTTCATAAGCAACTTCAATATCATCATCTGTATCTAAATCATTGTCTTCAAACTCATCTTCCTTCTCCTTATCATGATCTATATCATCATCTTCCTCATCATCATTAATAACTTGTACATCTCCTTGTAATAGAGAAACAACTTCCACATCATCATTTGTATTTGTATAGATAAACCTATCATTCTCTTGAAAGAATTGCTCCCCGTCCATATCATCATCATCACCACCGTCTACTTCATCAACATCTTCTGCTAATTCATAGATGCCTCTAGGTTTCGTCTTAACGACAGCCCACCAATCTTTTATTGAAGGATATGGTACATAATACACTTGGTGTGCTTGTGATGCTAGGATAAATGGGTCATCAAAGCATCCCCTTTTCAAGTGTTTGACATCAACCAAATTATGTTTATGGTCGATCCTTACCCCTTGAATGGGGTCAAACCAACTACATTTGAACAAGACAACGATGCAAGGTCCTAAAGGGCTATGATATTCAACCTCGATGATCTCATCCAATAGTCCATAATAGTCGCTTTCAGGTTGGTTATATGTAGCCCCTTTCACCCATACTCCACTGTTTTGTGTGACTCGTCCACTAAAAGCTGTATGTGTGTGAAACTTGTAACCATTCACCATATAGCCCTTATTCGATTGAACATTAGTGAGTGGTCCATGTGCTACATCTTTCAAATATGCATTCCTTTGATTTGAACTAGACGTAACCTAGTGTTAAAAAAAGAAGAATATATGTTATGTTTATTATAACAATACTAAAAGTATTTACATTAATTTTGTGATATATACTTACCTCAGTATACAACCATTTAGCAAATAAGTTCTCTCTTCTTATATCAAGTTGCCCATCATCAATCAAAGGTTCTGTTTCTCTTATCCAATTGTCAAACGACCATATTGAATCATGGACCTCTTCACAATTAAGTAAGACATATGTATGAATCTTATGCACCTCATCAGTAGTCAAGACTCTATGTTTTCCACCATTCTTATATAATCTTCGTGATGGAACTTTGAATATGCTTAATCGAGAGTCAGTACTTGAAACACAAGGAATTTCAGGGGCAAAATTTCGAGGCTCACGGTTCAGCCGTGTTTGTACACTTGGTGGCAAATATAGATTGCAATAGGTAGTGAGTTCATCTACAAGATATGATTCAACAATAGACCCTTCAACCCTTGCCTTGTTTCTAATTGTTCTCTTCAACACGCCCAACTTCCTAAAAATATAATGTTGAAAACAAATATAAGCAATTATAGGTTGTATTATCTCACTATAAAAACTTATTAAGTTAATGCAATTACCTTTCGTAAAGATACATCCATCTATATTGCACCGGACCACCAAGAATAGCTTCATTTGCTAAATGTATTACAAGGTGTTCCATTGAGTCAAAAAAGCCTGGTGGGAAAACTTTTTCCAACTTGCAAATGGTTACAACAATACTTTTTTGAAAATTTTCTAAGTCCTCAATATGTAACACCTTTGAGCATATAGCACGAAAGAATGTACACAACTCTGTTATTGTGTCCCATATTGCATTTGGTACCACCCCTTTTAAGGCAATAGGTAGCAACCGTTGCATAAACACATGACAATCATGGCTTTTGAAGTTATAAAAGCTTCCTTCTTTAACGTTTACGCATGCCCCTATATTTGAAGCATACCCATCGGGAAATTTAACATCCTTCAACCATTCGCATACTTTCTTTACTTGTGGTTTCGTTAAACTGTATGATGTTTTTGGTTTCATAACTTTGCCATTGTTTCCCTTCCAAATATGTAACTCTCGTCGATTGCAGATCTTTTCTATATCCTGCCTTGCCTTAATATTATCTTTAGTTTTAGGAGTATCCATTACGGTGTTGAATAGATTCTCAAAAACATTCTTCTCAATATGCATTACATCAAGATTGTGTCGAATTAACAAAGTGTGCCAATAAGGAAGCTCCCAAAAGATGCTTTTCTTCACCCAATTATGGGTAACTCCATAACCTGAAGGTTTTGGATTATTTTTCGAGTGTGGACGACCCTCATAAACAGTTGGAATTTCAGAAAGTTGGTCTAGAATTTCTCCACCTGTTAACATGATCGGTGTTGTGATAGACGGCAATACAGCAGTTCGAGCCCGAAATCCTTTTTTATCACCACGAAATTGACGATTTTCTGGTAAAAATCTTCGATGGCAGTCAAACCAACATGATTTTCCTCCTGCAGTTAATTGAAATGCTTTCGTGTCACCCATACAATATGGGCAAGCTAAGTGACCATGTGTGCTCGAGCCTGACAACATGCTATCCAATACCATGCGTCTATAACCATCAACATCATCCCCGTCATTAGCTTCCATTGGAGTAGAAGATTGTCCCATATCTTGGTTTAATGTTTCACGGTGTGCATCCCATGTATAATAATTAGGCATGAACCCTCTTGAAAGCAAGTGGTTTTCAACAACTTCTCTTTCTCTATAATGAATGTTTTTGCATCTAGTACAAGGACATTTGATTTGAAACAATATCTCTCCATTACTAGTTAACTTCCTTTCAACGATTGATTCGTTAGAATAGGCAAAGTTTATAAACTTATCCACGTTTCACCATAATCCAAATTAAAAAATCCATCACTCTTTTTCAACTCATACATCCATCGTCGATCCCTAATCCATGACATAATCAATAACTACAATAACAATTGAACAAAAATCATAATCTTATAAACTATTCATTGATGTTTGCAAACATTATTTATGCATAACATGTAGAACTAGAGTACTAGAATATAATTTTCTAATTAAATTGTTCAAGTGTTAATTTTTGTTGTTTTGAATTTAAAAATTAATGTATACTAATAGATAAGTTATAATTATAAATTAAGAACTAAATAGTAGTATATGTGTGTCCTTAACTAGGGTGTAATTGGATCGAGCAACACCAAACTCAAGCTCCAACTAGATATTAAACTCGACTCAAGTTTGATCAAGCATTATATTTCAAATTTTGAGTTCGGCTCAATAAATTACTTGACACTTGTGTGCTCGGCTGGCTGGACTCAGCTCGACTCAATTAGTTTTGGGGAGACAAAAAAGAAAACGTGACCTTACGACAACGTTGTGACACATTTTGACAATTTGATTTGTATAATAGGATACTAAACAAAATATGCATACCAATAATAAAAAAGAAATTGCAATTACAACTGCAAAGACAAGACCATAAAAGCATAAGACATCTCTTATTAGTCCTAATATTACAAACAAAAAAAAAACAGAGAAATGACAGGTATGTCTAAAAATTATGTGCAAAAATCAACTTAAGAATGTGACTGTGACATGTGACAAAATCAAAAGAAAAGATGAAGAGTGAGAAGTATTCATGTCATGTGTCAAACATTGAATGCATTAGATTGATTTTTAGACACATAAAATAGGTCTATGAAAAATTTCAACTCAAATACAGTAACATAAGAAAACTAACAAACAACCAGTAAATTTATATACCATAACAGGCAAATGAATGATTTACAATTTAGTTGCAAACAAATGATAATTCTTGCAGAGAAATGGAAAGAAACATGAGTATGGGTATGGGTATATATTTAGAAAGTAAATAAATGAAATAAATAAGGAGTGTGTAAGTCTACGAGGATAAATGTATTTCATTTTCTGGTAGTGATTTTCGTATTTTTTTTCTTTAAAACGATTAATAAAACAAGCTTTTTAAAAGCCATATCTATTACTTTTTTAATCAAAACCCATTAAAAAAAGTACATAATTACATTATTTTTAGACAATAATAAACAGAGATAAACGCTAAACCACTAGTTTGTTAAAAATATACATCCAATCTTTTTCTTCACAACGGATTCGTGATTGAATTCATGGATCCAATCCAAAATACAGTCTCAACTTTGGGTGGCCCCATGCGCCTTCTGCCTTTCTAAGTCATTCAAGTTGAATAAATTTTGTACAGCCATTGCATACATAGAAGCAAGATGACTTAAATTTCAAGACGGGCAAAAGCAATGAATACTCACACTTGTAAAGATGCAGCAGAGTGAAAGTAAACAATGCTATAGGGCTTCTGGATCAAGGGCTCAAATTCCTGTAATTCAACATTCATGAGATGATACACATTCTCTACACCATGGGTAAAATAATTAACCATATTTAGTACTTCCCCCCTTCAGAAAAAGTGCAACAACTTCCTTTTAGGATTGTCCTAGTCTCCTAGATGATGCAAAACTTCCTTTTCTGATAAGTTTTTAGTTCAAATTTACATTTTTTTGCAATCTTAATCATTAAATAATACTTGATAATTTCATTTTGGTCCAACTTCCTTCATTAGTTCATTTAGGGGGCACCTTAGATATTAGATCAGTAGCCAAACATTTTTATGAAATTACAGAACACTACAAACATTTTTACGAAATTACAAAACATTACATTTTTTTGGGACGAAGGGAGCACGATGATGTTATCCCCCCAAAACAGAAAGAAAGATTAAAAGTTCGGACTCAACTAGGTGCTGAGTTTCGGACTTCCCAACACACACAAGCTTTCTGTTTTTGCTGTCCAAATTCACACATATGCTACACACTCTGTTAATTAATATATGTATCAAACTAAGAAGGATTAATGGCGAAAACAGGGACCAAGTAAGTACCAATATGAAAATCACTACCAAGATGAAAACAAGAAGAAAATCAGTACCAATATGGAGATCGAGGAGGAGAAGAGCAGCGGCCCGGTGATGGAGCGAAATAGCGCCGGTGAGCGCCGATTGTTCCCGGTGATGGAGGTTGTTTCTAGGGTTGCTGAGCGTCGATTGTTCCAGCGGTTCCTATTTGTGGTTGTGGCTGCTAGGTTCCTATTTGTTCCAGCGGTTCCTATTCTTTACATACATAAGGCCACAGGGAGTGGATGCCACCGATGCCACCCAAAATTGCCGCCACGTCAGCGCCACGTCAGTTTTGCCATTCTTTAGGGACTCGTTGCCATTCGATTTTTTTTTTTTTTTTTGCATTTAAAATTCATAAAAAAAATATTGAAATAAAAAATAACATTTAATTAATAATATTAAAATTAAACATAACATAATTAAGACATTAAAACTAAAAAAATTCAAAAACATACTTAAAAATACTTAAAACATTCAACTTAATAATTAAGACATTAAAACTTAATATTATTAAAATTAAACATAAATGAAGAACATTAAATTTAAAAAAAAAAATAAGAACATTAAATTTAAACATTAAAATAAAAACTAAACTACAATATTCGTTTTCAAAAACATCAACCGGATTAATGTTGAGATCAATGTTTTAAACACTCCAAATATGTTCAATGTTTTTTCTTTTTTGAGAATTTGAAATGATAAAAATGAAAAAAATTATATAATATTCTCGTTGTGTTAAGTTGAGAAAAATGAAATAATATGTATGTATATATAAAAAGTAAAGAAATATAAATAATTATATATATAAAGAGAGTAATGAGAGAATAGATATGAGATAAATGAAATGATGTATTTTTGTATATATATATATAGAGAGTAAATGAAATATAAATAATTATATAATAATAATAATAATAATAATAATAATAATTATTATTATATATATATATATATATATTAAATATTAATATATTAAAAATGAAAGAGAAAGAGCTCGGCATTTGGATGTCGTTGCCGAGCAAAACATTGCCGTTGCCATGGCAAGGGGGCGGTGTACCACTCGGTACCGGGGCATTGCCGAGTCTTGGCAACCCCACTCCCTGCAGCCTAAGTAACTATACATTAAATATATATTAAAAATAACTAAAAAATAAATTATTTGTTTATTTATAAACTTAATAAAATATATTAAAAATAACTACAAATCATTTGAACAATATTAAGTATTTAAAAAGTAACATAATATAGTATTAACAAAATCATATTTTTTTTTATAAGAATTAACATTTATATGGTATAATTTTAAGTTTACAAACATATTATATAACTAATTATTTTTTAAAAATTATCCACGTAATACGTGGGTTCATAAGTTAGTTAATTTACATAAGCGATTTCGTTCACTTTTATTCAGCTTTTAACCCAAGAATAAAGAAAACAAAAAAGGTCCATCACAAAACCCTTGCAAATTTTCAGTCTTTACGACGAATTTGTGACGGATTTACGACGGAATTAAACTTTTTAATTTTCTAAAAAATAATGTCTTATCAGAAATTATGTGTACTCATGACCACACATTAATATATGCATTTTTATAAGCATAAAAAATTAAAAGAAAAAAACCACACAATTTGTATACGTGAACATTCAAAACAACGAATCATAAACTTTGTAACGTATATAAAATCAATACAAATGTACACGAACATGTCTATAAGCATGTATATAAAAGCACATATCTTATCCGAACTCATGTTTTACGTATTTAATTACATAATCAATGTTCTTTCCCGTTTGTTTGAACTTTTTAATATGAGAATAAAGAAAACAAACATAGGTCCGTCGCAAATCTCTCGCAAATATCCAGCCTTTGCGATGGCTTTGCGACGGAACTAAACATTTCATATTTTTAAAAAATCATATCTCATCAAAAATCACGTGTACTCACGACCACACACTAATATATGTATTCTAATAAGCGTAATTTAATTTTAAAAGAAAAAAATTCATACAGCTTGTATATGTGTACCTTAATAAACAACGAATCACAAACTTTGTAACATATATAAAATCATAAACAAACGTAAACGAACGCATCTATATGCCCGTATATAATAATAAATATCTTATCAAATCTTTAATTTTATGTATTGGAATACATAACCCATATATTCGTACCCGTTTTTAAGTTTTTTAACCCGAGATTAAAGAAAACAAAAAGAAAGTCCATCGCAAACCTGTCGCAAATTTCCACTCTTTGCGTCAGATTTGCAACGAACCTAAATTATTGTTTTTTTAGTAAATTATGTGTCATTAAAAAGCATGTGTACTCACGACCACACATTAATATATGTATTTTTCTAAGCATAAAAAATGTTCGAAGAACAAATCACGCAACTTGTATGTATATACTTTTCACGAACAACCAATCATAAACTTTGTAACTTATATAAAATTAATACAAATATACATGAACATATATATAGCCACATAAATAAAACCAATATAACCTATCCAAACTCAAGTTTTATTTACTTAATTACAAATCAATGTTCATATCTGTTTTTTAAAGCATTTTAAATTGAAAATCAAGAAAAGAAACAAAAGTCCGTTGCAAATCTCTCACAAACTACCGGTCTTTGCGACGGATTTGTGTCGGCAAATGTGCGATGGATTTGCGTCGGGAGTGTTTGCGACGGATTTTTGTAAAAAAAAATTATTTATTATTTTAATAATATTTTTCGTCGGAATTGCGACGAATTTTGCGATGAACTTTTTTTCTCTCGCAAATCGATCGCTGGTCGGTCACAAATTAGTATTTTATTTGCAATGGATTTTGTCGGTCGCAAAATATTCTGCCGGTCGCAAATCTGTCACAAATGGGTCAAAATTTGCGACGGATACAATCCGTCGCAAATTTCCGTCGCAAAAGCCACTTTTTGTAGTAGTGAACAAACGCATAAAATTCTAGATTAACAATCAACTATCAAATCATTATCGCAACACAATGCATAGAAGAGATAATTGACTATTAATTTTTCATTTAAAGCATCTTTCTTTTTAAAACGCATATTTAATTAACACTTTATTATCGCAAAACAATACTAAAAGATTAATAATAATCTAATTTTTAACAAGAAAATATGAAATAATCAAGAATCCAACAAATATAAACCAAAATCCATTAATCAATCCAATAATTTACCATTTAATACATAGAATCCATCATCCCAAGTGGGTGAACAAGAAAACTACTCACTAGTCATATCAAAAACCGAAATTAAACTCAAAGAATAATAACCATTACGAAATCAGGAGGCTTAAGGAACGAGTGTACCAAATCCGTAGCTACAATGAAGAAATTGAACTCCAAAACTTGAACCGAATGCTTGTAATTCCAGGAAATCCGAAACCTTTCACTAAACTATGATTAATTACTTGAAAAGCTATGAAAAACTCTGAAACTTGTCTCTAAAACCGTGGAAAAATCGCACCGAATGCTGATAAATCAAAGAGAATCGAAACTTTCAACTAATCTATGAGTAACTATGTTGGAAATCGAAGAAGAACGCACATAAGAGCTCTGAAAATCGTCTCTTAAAACTCCGAAAATCGATATCTTCGGCTGCTGCAAACTAGGGTTAAAAAAAACGAATTTCGTAGGCTAGGCTTCTTACGCGGCCGCGTAGGGTTAAGTCACGCGGCTGCGTAGCTGTGTTGACTGGTGTTACACCACCCGGCTACATGGTCTTGTAAAAATCTGTTTTACGCGGCCACGTGAAAGAAAGCTACACGGCCGCGTAGGGCACTTTTCAGCAAATCTCCGAATTTGATCAGGGAAGCTAAGTGGACTTCAATTCCTCGTTCTTTTGGCCTCGATTTTCGTTCCAATGTCGATTTAGCGGCTTCGGACCTGCGAAACATAAATATTAATAAAATCAGTATCGTTTTCGCACATTTTGGTCTCAAAACCACCCAATATGCAAGGGAAATGATACAAAATATATGTATAAATATGCACATATCAATTAGGTAAAAAAAAGTATAGATTTGTTAAACTTAGGTGTAAATTTATTTAAATAATTTATAAATTTGTTAATTTAGTGTTTGTTGATTTTTGATAAAATTATATTATTTCTATTTATTTTAAGGTACAATATTTGTATGTTTGTTGATTTGTTGTGTAATTATTTGTATATAAGTTTTTAGATTTGTTGTGTAAGCATAAATTTGTTAATTTAGTTGTGATTGTTGATTTATATAATTTAAGATAAAGTTGTAGATTTATTAAAATTAGGGTAAATTATTTGTATTTTGTAAACATATTTGTAGATTTGTTGTGTAATTAAGTATATATAAATTTGTTAATTGTTTATAAATTATTTAAAGATTTTATTGCATACGTGTCTATACCGGTCATTTGTATCCTTAAAACTTATGAATGTGAATTGAAGAGCTTAATGTATCATACTAACTGTTCGTCTAATTGCAGACTTGTAATCGACTTCACTCAGTACTTTGAAAACTTGCACTCGACAGGTGAAGTTGAAGTTAGTGTGCCAACTGGTACCGTCAATGAATTGTCCGAAGGCGAGACTGATTATGATGAAAGCGATTCTCATTATGATAGTGAAATGTCTGGCGGCAAGACTAATTATGAGGAGAGGGATTCTAATTAGAACACTTATTATTGTAATTATATTTGATTAGAACAGTTAATGTCTGGCGGCAAGACTTATTATTGCATTGTATTCCATTTAGTATTTGTCTATTCTATATCGTTTAACTTTTCAGGTATGGATTTTCTTTGGGGTATTCTATTTTATTTGATGGCTGATGTCATGTCTCGAGGACATGATGGAGATGGCCGAGAGGATCCACCACCTTCAGGTGGCCGTGGTCGTGGTCAACACGAGATGGATGGTAATTAAGTCTTTAAATATATTCATTCATTTATAATGATTTTTTGTGACTGATATTCTTTAATTATAACTGCAGTTGTACCACCTCGGCGTAGAGGCAAGGCTAAAAACCTTAACCTCACACCGACCTGGGAGAAAAACGGGAGAAATCCCTTACCGTTACATTTCGATAACTACACTAGTACCACTGTTGGTGAGTTACATGATCTCTTCATCCGCGAGGCTAGTTCTTATATATGGCGTGACATAGCTTTGGATAGAGATACGTGGAAAAAGGTCTCTGCTGCCGAGAAGAATGCTATGTACGAGCATCTACGGGTAAATTATATTTTATATATATTTCATATATTGATTTCTAATTGCTTGTTAAGTAACTTTCTAACTTTATTTTTATTTTTAGCCGTATTTTGATATTCAAGGGGTGATGGAAGACCCACAGCAATGCAGGTTAAAAGAAGGCCTTGAACATATGCTTTCTACTCGTTACAGAGGCCGCAAGACAGATGCCAAAACACATTTTCTTAGTGTAGGAGGGTATGATGATACAGAGAGAGCTAGAGCCACCCCTCCTGAAGGTATGTCCGAAGGAAATTGGAATAAGTGTGTTGACTTTTTCACGTCCGACAAGCATAAAAAGCGTTCGGAACAAAATAAGTTAAATCGTGCAAAACAAGTCATCAAAAATCATGGTAGGACAAGCTCATATAGTAGCACATCCTACAAAAAAGTAAGTCACAATTAAGAATGGATTGACATAGTCCCGTCAATACTAGTAAACCGTCATATATATAGTTGGTGTTTTGAAACAGTCATATATATATATGATATATACATGTAAATGATGATAATGGGTCGATATGCATTATATTTAGTTGTAATTGCTTGAAATGTATCGTATATACTTGTATTGGATTGATATAGATTATATTTACCTATAATGGATTGATATAGCTCATATATACTTGTAAACGATTGATATGGATTATATTTACCTATAATGGATTGATATAGTCCCGTCAATACTAGTAAATGGTAAACGGTCATTTATATAGTTGGTGTTTTGAAACGGTCGTATATATAGATGATATATACATGTAAATGATGATAACGGTCATATATATAGTTAGTGGTTTGTTACTTTAGTATTTTAGTTATGTTAGTTTGTTATTTTAGCTTATATATAAGTTGCTAAAATAGTTGTTTATTTTGTAGCCGGATAATGTAGATGCGTTTCTTCGAAACCCAAGGTTTAGATCGGCACTTTCTGATATGATAAAGTCATTTTCGTTTCAAAATGACATGGGAAGCGAGGAGGGTCAACATCAAGATATGGGGAACGAAAATGAATTGACGATGAAGATAATGACGAGTAGTTTGCTAGTGTAATGGGTAACAAACAATTAAACGGGTTATATATATATATGGATTTTGTAGTTGACGAATGTTTTGTATATATGAAATTTATGTATTACTGTTTCCAGGTTTATTAAATTATAAACTGCAAAAAACAATTAAAACAGGTTTTATTGAATGTTAAAAAATTAAAAGGACCGGTAGCGGCGACACTAGTAGCGGCGACGTTAGGTAATACCGGCGACACCATTAGCGGCGACATCAATAGCGAGCAATAGCGACAACATTATAGCGGCGACATAATCAGCGGCGACTTTTCGAGGTTTTAGCGGCGACAAATGTCGCCCCTAATACCCTTATTTCTTGTAGTATGGCATTCCCCCAAAAAAAAGGTCATAAAATAAAGCTATATCCATAGAAAATATACATACTCATAAGGCAATCAAAATAGCATCCTGAGATCAAGCCCCAAATCACAGCAGTTGTATACCAAGCTGTAAAAATGAACCCAAAACCCGTTAACGATCACAGGAGGAAACGTCCTCGAACATTGATAGAATCAAAAGGAAACAGTCAAAAATGTTGTTGCATAAATGGTATTGGGATTGTAGTTATATTTAACAACTACAACTCGATCCATGGAATTTTCTGAAAGTAAAGTTTTGGAGTAGAGTGTTAGGCAATTAATAAAAGACAAAAAAAGCTTACAGAAAATCATGGGATCAACACTACACGGTTGCTGAGTGTTGGAATAATCCAGAATAAATAATTTTATTTGGTGTTTTTTTTCTAAAGTATTTGGGTTTTTCTCTTTTCTTATTTGCATGTTGACTGAATCAAGGCCATGTAGGCCATAATCACGAAGCATTAAAATAGATGGTGAGTGGGTAGTTTGTTTCCTATATTATAGCATGTAGTTAAGATAAGAAGACTCTCTCCTTTTCAATTTTTTATTACGGTTGAATAAATCAAAAAGGTTTTGCCCCAACTCTCTCTCTTTCTCTCTCGTTTTCTTCCCCTTGAAACCTTTGTTGATCTGTGTGTTAATCAAGTCTGCTCTCTACACTTGGTATTAGAGCCACCAATACCTACGCAAGATGGGAGACAACCCTGAGAAGGAAAGTCTGCTTACCCTTCACTATCCTATGTTATCACGAACCAATTACGCTGCTTGGGCGATCAAAATGAAAGTGTTCATGCCAACTCAGGGGGTATGGGACGCTGTCGAACCCAGAACTCCAAATACGGTAGTTGATGTGAAGAAGGATAAATTGGCACTTGCAGCCATTTATCAAGGGATTCCGGAGGATTTGTTACTTTCGTCAGCCGAGAAACAAACACAAAACATGTGTGGGGTACCTTGAAGACAATGTTTATCGGAGCAGACAGAGTTAGGACCGCAAATGTTCAAACATTGAAGGCTGAATTTGAAATTCTCAGCATGAAGGAGATTAAGGTTGTCGATGATTTTGCTATGAAGGTGAACAACATAGTAAGTAATATTCGAGCCATAGGTGAGAAGGTGGAAGAGACTTATGTGGTGAAAAAGTTAGTGTGTGCCGTCCCGAGCAAGTTCTTGCAAATTGCTTCAACTATAGAGCAATTTCCAGATCTAGAGAAGATGACCGTTGATCTTACGTGGATTTCGAGATACCGATACTTGGATTGTTACTAATAGGAATCGAGATACCGATACTTGGATTGTCACTAATATTTAGCCATATAGAAATGATGAGGACGATTCTAATCCTAAATATTTAAACTATCTAGCCGATTACTAAAGATTAAAAACTATAAAACTAAAGCAGGTCATGTATATTAAAAGGAGCACTCACTTGGATACGTCTTTTAGGATTAATGGAGTAAAAAGGTGTAAAAAAACACTTTGGTTGTTTTTGGTCAAAGAAAAGTAAATTAGAATTAAATCCAACTGTTTTAATCTTTAAAGTTCAAAAGTTTGAAACTTTGATGTAAAACCGATTCATGGACATATTTAATCTTTATAACCACGTGATGAAAAAAAAGCAACTCATCGAAACTCCAATATTAACCAATAAATCTTATAATCGCAACACAATGCCTAAAGATAATCGATTAATACCGAAATCCAACAAATTAACTTCGTTACTTTAAAAATCAAACTTTACGATTTCTCAACCCTATTATCGCAACACAATGCATAAGAATTATCAAACGCATAAAATTCTAGATTAACAATGAACTATCAATTCATTATCGCAATACAATGCCTAGAAGAGATAATTGACTTATTAATTTTTCATTCAAAGCATCATTCTTTTTTTAAAAACGCAGATTTAATTAACACTTTATTACCGCAAAACAATGTTAAAAGATTAATAAAAATCTGATTTTTAACAAGAATACATGAAATAATCAACAATCCAACAAATATAAACCAAAATCCGTCAATCAATCCAATAATATACAAACTAATACATATGTGAAGAAATACTGCAAAAATTCGTAAAACTAGGCTGGAAATCGAGAAAAATAAGATTTTGCTTCGTTCGGGCCGATTCTGTGTGTTTTTAAGGATTTTGCGCCGCCTACGACCGTGTGCATTAAGTCCTACGATCGTAGGCCTCTTTGACCTAGTCAACATCGTGACCTAGCCCACGGTATGGTCGTAGGCTTCCCTCTTCTACGGTCGTAGGCTCCAAAAATCACCAAATTCACCTCTTTTCTTCTTGGAAAAATTCATGAGAACTCGTCGGGGCTTCAAACTTTGTCGGTTTTCCTTCGATGTTTGTTCCTTCGTTAATAAAACCTCTTTTGTCCTATGAATCACAAAAATGAATAAATTAGATATCTTTTTCAAGAATTTCGAGTGAAAAACCAACCATAATTAATGCAAGGTAAATGATGCCAAAAATACGTATAAATATGAACATATCAGGCTATCATCTCCTAACATTACTGATCCCATTTTCACTTCTTGATAGTCACATAGTAGGTCTTTATTGAATGTCATATGGTGGGAACAACCTGAATCCAAGATCCATTCATTTGTACCTGGCTTAGAGGACACAACACAACAAGAACATCAGCACTATCATACCCATCACACATGGGATCTGTAGTCTGGACATTCATTCTGATTTCTTGAGGAGTGATTGTCAGTGAACCTTTTCTTCATGGGCAGTCCCTGCTGAGATGGGACTCAGATTGGCAATTGTAGCATCTTCTCTTCCCTCGTGACTTGGACCTTTCATTTCCCTTTTTCTTGTATTCTTTCTTCTCTGATGTGCGTCTAACAAACAGGGCCTTCCATTGATTCCAACTTCTGATCAAACCTCTTCTTCAATTCTTTTGAGTTAATGGCAGCCAAAACTTCTTCCATTGATAGGATGTCTCTCCCAAACATTAGTGTATCAAGAAAATGTTCATACACATTTGGGAGTGATGTCATGAAAATTATGGCTCTATCTTTATTCTCAAGGTCAAGAACCAACTTGTTAAACTCATCCACATGGTCTTGCAGAGAGTTACTACAGTACCTGGACATTTGAAACGTGTATAACCTTTTCTTTAAGTACAACCTATTTGCCAATGATTTAGTCATATATAGATTTTCAAGTTTGGCCCAAACTCCTGCTGTTGTATCCTCTTTAGAAACTTCACGTAGGACTCTATCTCCTAAACTTAGGATGATAGCACTATGAGCTTTCTCCGTTATCTCATTCTTCTCCTTTTCTGTCATTGTGTCTAGCAGACTGGCTGGACCTCCCAATGCACCCAATGCACCCACAGAAGTGCCTTCATCTTCATCCTCCACAGTCTGAAGTCATTCTTGCCATCAAATGTTTCGAGATCAAACTTAGTAGACACCATGCTTGAATTTAACTAAGCAACTCACAGAATTAAAGATCCACTCAGATTTTGAATCTTGACACAGAAGTACACATCAAGAGAACGCCAAAAGAAACTCACAGATCACTTATCACAAACACCTGATGTGCACTACTCGTAGTAACGAGAAAGAAGATACCAGATTGCATGAATTCGCAACGTGTCTCTGATACCACTTGTAGTAGAATTAAGAAGTAGAACAAAGATCAATCAATTATGAATTGCTGTTCAAATGAATTACAAGAACGAAAATTACAAGATGACCTGAATGGTACTGATCTATCTATTTATACTTGTTTGCTAACACTAACTGACTTAAGAAGTTGGTTAACAGAATGTTAACTGATCTGAACTATCTAACTAACTCATTTATTATCTCTCTAAGTATTAGACAATATATCCAACGAGATTGTGATCACACAGCTCAAATTCGTACTCCTTAGCTTCGTGATCAGATTTTTTTCATTTACGTACACCTCCTCACTTACTTCTAGATTGGTGATTGAGGCAGCCATTAGTAATGCCGGTTCATCATCATTTTGTGTTAAATTTGCCTCTTGATTCCTCTCTCTTCGTGGGTTCTTACACTCGAATGCATAGTGCCCAGAGTCTTGGCAGTTGTAACATTGAACCTTACTTTTATCATGGTAATTTTTGGATCCACGTCCACCGTCTCGGCTTTGGTGAAGACCACCACCCTGACAACCACCACGAGAGAAATTGCTACTTCCTCCACGAGAGAAATTGCTACCGCCCCTTCCACGGCCTCGAAAATTGGATCCACCTGCTTGGAAATTCCGTTGGGAACTTTTCGGCTCCTGTTCTCCATTCTTCTTAGATTTTTCAACCCACTCTTGGTGTGTTAACAACAACTTTCCTTCACCCCCAAAACCACCGTTATCACTGTGGCCATGGACTCTCTCTTCATGAGCCTTCAGCCTTTCTACGACTTCTTCTACAGTCATTGTATCAAGGTCCGCAAATTATTCTATGGTTGAGGCAATTTGCAGAAACTTACTTGGAACAGCCCAGAGCATCTTCTTCACGATGTATGCTTCCTCTACTTTATCTCTCAATGCACCGATGTTACTCACCACTTTGTTGATTTTCATTGCAAAATCATCAATCGTCTCTGTCTCGTTCATGTTAAGAACCTCGAATTCAGCCTTAAGGGTCTGGACCTTCGCAGTCTTGACCCGATCCGCTCCCATGTACATGACTCTATAGGGTTTCCCATGCCTCCTTAGATGTTTGCTTCTCTGCAAATCGACAACAAGATCTCCTTTGGAATTCCTTGGTAAATGGCAACAAGAGCCAACTTATCCTTCTTTGCCTCCACAACCACGTTTGCAGTCCTTGGCTCAGCATCCCAAACTCCCAATGCCTGCAGGAACACCTTCATCTTTGTCGCCCAAACCGCGTAGTTGCTTCTCGTCAACATGGGGTAGTGTAGGGTTACTTGACCATCTTTCACATTCTGATTTTTATCACCCATTGCGATGTCTCGTGGTTGGAGACTCGGCTCTGATACCAAGTATTAGCCAGAACCGTGAAAACAAAGAACAGAGAACCAAAAAGAAGCAGGACTGTTGGGGCAATTTTCTTGTCTTATTCAGAAAGTTCACTTTCTCGATGAACGATGAAGTCGAATACCTAAAACTGATAAAAGATAACCATAAAGGTGAGAAGCAAACTTCCCACTACGTCAACTAATAATGCACGAAAATAGTGGCCCACATTGCCTTGATTTAGATAAAACAATAAAATAAAAACAACTAAAATAAAAGTTTAAATATTTAATAGGATTATTCCAACAACCAACAACTCCTTAGGTGGAGGTGTAGCGTTTGGTCCTCTCCCTTAAGTGTGTGCTGCCCGTTCATAAAAAAACTCCTAGCTAGCTAGCAATTTGTTCATCAATATCGTTTTGGAGTGTTAGGCAATTAATAAAGGACCAAAAAAGCTTACAGAAAATCATGGGATCAACACTACACGCCCCATAGATGAATGGTACCGACCATCAATATGTAGTGTTGGGGCGCACGAAGTCCCGGTATCTAGATCTCTCGACGTTTAACAACCATGACCAACAACTCCGTAGGTGGAGGTGTAGCGTTTGGTCCTCTCCCTTAAAGTGTCTAATAAAAAAGGTGCTCACCATTAAAATTTAAACTCCGAGCTAGCTAGCAATTTGTTCATCAATATTTAGGGTATCAACTAGATCAAAGTTCATATCCATCCAAACAACACTGGGTTAACCCGGGACACTCGTTATTATAAAAACCCATGTGAAAAGATTGACCAGCTGATACCTCAAAATCAACCAATCCAAAATCAACCAAACCATCAGTGAAAAAGGTCAATCAATCGTAGTTTCACCCATAGAAGTACATAAACTATATATTGGACAGAAAAAATTTCACACCCCACTAGCTACCAAAGATTTTCTAATCTGTCTCACATGTCATATGCCCCCATTGAAGTCCAACCAACCGGACATTCTTAGATACTAACTATGTCCAGAATTCTAGCCACTTCATTTCCCAACTATTTTTATATATTATTACATATTCTAGTGAAGATTGTAGTCCACAATATCCTCTATAAGTGTATGGTGGCATTAGAGCTTTCAAGTTGGAAAACAAAACGTGTGAGCTCACATTTTTGTGTCTTCTGTCACCATCAATCATTAAATTGCCCCTTTACAACTATTTTACATTTGCATACTCCATGAGACTCTATATAAAGGCAACAACAAGTGAGACAACAACACACATCTCACATATCCTATTCGACGTCATTCAGCATAAACAAACCCACTCAAAGATTTTCTTTCATTTTTGATCGTCCTTTAATTAGAACAATGGCCATTCTTATGCCTCGGATCATTCAAGTGAAACAAATTCTCCGCCGATCATTGTCAAATGGAAGAAGCATGTCATCATCAACAGACATCCCAAAAGGCTATTTTGTGGTTTATGTCGGGGAGCAAAACAGGAAGCGATTTGTAGTTCCTCTCTTATTGTTATCCCAGCCTTCATTTCAAGAACTACTACGCCAATCGGAAGAAGAGTTTGGTTATGACCATCCAATGGGTGGCCTCACAATTCCGTGCAGTGAACATATTTTCACCGACGTTGTTTCTAGTCTAGGTGCATTGTAAATAAGATATTAGCACACTTGCTAACATTGTATTGTAAAACACTAACCAGTAGACCTTTTGTTAGTTTGTAATTAAGCAGAGAAACATGTCCCGAGTTGCATGCAATTTCAATCATGAACATGATCAACATTTTTGGAAGCTAACACTTGTGAAATTGATGAGCATAAACAGTTGCCGACCTTTCATTTATATCATATCTTTAATTATGGGCAAAGCAACAAAATTACTCCCTTTCATGACCTAGCTAGATCCATTCATGTATATAATTTATATGATCAACAATTTCAGTTGTGCCATGCAAATGATTCTTTAATTCTGAAAGATTGGAAGACAATGCGTTGTGATCCTGTATGCATGTCTATGCATGGTCTGTCACGATGTCACATCATTCGTTGATACTTGTTTATTCTTTTGCCACCAATTGTTTAATGCTTCAATAAACCTGTACTATATATACCTATATGTACCATATGATATCATATCATATCAAACTTGAAAAATGGCGTTTGGTATGCCTCAGATCTTTCAAGCAAAACAAATCCTACAAAGATCTTCGTCAAAGGGAACCAACACATTATCATAGGGGTGTTGTACAGATTAGGTGGGAGAACAAGAAAAAAAGCGGTTTGTGATTCATGTTTCATTGTTAAGCTGTTCTACAATCCAGGAACTGCTACACCAGTCAGAGGCAGAGTGCGTTTGCAAACGATCATCCAATGGGTGGCCTCAGAATTCATCGTAGTAGAGAAAAAATTATTGATTGAATATACAAGCTATTGTTAACAGGATTCTGTACAGCAGTGATCTCTAGAGGTTACCAAAGGTTTTTTTAAAATGTCTCTCATGTCATGCCCTCATTTAAACTATATTTATTATTATGTTCTCAAATGAATATTGCAGTCCATGGTTTCTTTAGAGCTTGCAAGTTGGAAAACAAAACCATGTGAGGTCACATTTTTGTGTCTTCTGTCACCATCATGTTGGGATTTCTTACACAAATACACAAGATTTACTTACTAAAATATGAACTTTATTAACAATCTTTCAGAAATCACACTTACAAATGATTACATTGGACCTATATATAATAATCTAAAGGGTGCGTTGAATAGTCGCAACTCTTCGTGGTACCCTTTCATGAAAAGTCACAACCTTTATGAAAAGGTGCAACCCTTCAAGTATTCCTAAATACTAATTAGGTCCTTCTACTTACTATAATTTACATATTCATACATCATACTTTACATAATTAACATACTAATATAAGATTGATCGGGATTAATCCATCATTCACCCCCTCACAATCATCTTGTCTTACAGCAATGTAGGTTCGTCTTCGCTTAGATAGATGAGATGTGCTTCTTGCTTCTTGTCTTTCTCTTTCCATTTTGAACATTCGTATGCAAAGTGACCAAATTCTCCACATTCATAACATCTCATTCTGTTTTTGCTTCGTTCTTGATTCGTACCTCTTTCACGTTCTTTTCTTTCTTTATTGAAGTTTCTTCCTCGACCTCTTCCTTGTTGTTGAACTCTTGAATTTGCCATTAGAAGCTTTCCTTGTTGATCTTCTTTTGGTTTATCTTGACTTTTGAGGCGTTCTTCAGAAGTCATTATTATTCTTCCTTTCAACATGCTTTGCTGCTTTTTACCTGCTTTCTTTCTTGTGATCAATAAATGTGACCAACCTTACTTCTTACTTTTGATCGTATGATCAGTTTCTTACTTGTTTTGAAACACGATGGTTTCTCTTACTGTGAAACACGATGGTTTCTGAAAATACTATGATTTTCACGTACTTGCAAACACAGTGGTTTTTTCTGTACTTACTGAGAAACTCTAGGTTTCTAAAAACACGGTGGTTTTCTCTTACTTCTTCCTGGGAAACTCTAGGGTTTCTGAAAACACGATGGTTTTCTCTTACTTCTTACTGGGAAATGCTAGGGTTTCTTGAAAAAACACTATGATTTTTTCTTTACTTACTTGGAAACACTAGGATTTCTTGAAAAACACTAAGGTCTTTCTCTTACTTACTTAGTGTGAAACATTAGGTTGTTTTCTTACTTACTTAGAAACACTAAGGTTTCTTACAACACTAAGTTTCGGGTTTTAGACAAACTAGCCGGTCACGGTTGTCTAACGTACTCGTACTGAACTTACTCCAATTTTGGTGTTACACGGATTTTTGTAACTCCTTGGTTTCTTACTTACTTTCTTACTTACTTTTATTATTATTACTTTTTATACTAACCACAATTATTATTTTAAACAATTCTACGTTTTTAAAGAAAAATTGTAACAGACTAATATTAAATTTTTAATCTATTATCTTAAATAAATTAAAAATTTACTGTCTAAAATAATAATAATAATAATAATAATAATAATAATAATAATAATAATAATTAAAAGATGAAAAAGAAAAACAAAACCTGGTTGGGCTTTTGTTAATTCCTCTTACTGATTTTGGGCCTTTATCTTCTTTGGGCTACTTCCTTCTAAATCCTTTTGGGCCTCTTACTGCCTTCTTTAAACGTTGAATTGTTGAGATTCTTCTCTCAATGGGTTTTGCCCTAGTGAACCAGTGCTTCTTCTCTTTTTTTTCCCTTACTGTCTTCCTCTCTTGAAGCCTCAATCGGTGCAACCTTCTTGAACCGATGTGATGCGCCTTTCTGTGATGCTACCGTTGTTACTAACCGGTGCAACTTATCCCCTTTCTGTTGCCTTATTCCTAATCGACGCCTATGTATCAATCGTCGGTTATGGTTCTAGGGTGGCGATTGGTGGTTCCTGGTGGTGGTAGATGATGGTTGATTGCGATGTTTCGATTTCTGGAATTTCTGGAACCCTAAACGTTGCCTCTTACGATGGTGGCGTTCGGTGGTTCTCCGCGACGGTTGTTTGCTTATGACCGTGGCGTTTGGCGGTTGTGTGGTGGTGGTTTGGTGACGTCTGACCGTGGGTTGTTTCTTACGGTTGGCTTCAATCAGGTTTACTCCTTCTGATTTTGGCTTTTTAATCTATGCTATATCCGATTTCTAGGGCTTGCTATTTCTAAAATTGCGGTGAGGCTTACTGTTTGTTTGATGCGTCGGTTTGGGTGGGATTTTTCTTATTGTGTCGTTCTTGCTGGTGTGGAATCGGACTTACTGGTGAAATCGAAAATGATTTCACGTTGATGTCGGTTTGGTGGTAGAACTCTGTGTTCCGCCGCCCCGTATCAATTGCTTACCCTTACTCTTGCTGAACTTACTTTGACGTTGGTTCTGTCGTTCTGAAAACCAAGCGTCTTTGGTGAATTTCTAAGACTGTTGCGCACTTCTCCCGTTCCTGATGGTATATGATGAGGATCGATCAAACCTTGCTCTGATACCAATTGTTGGGATTTCTTACACAAATACACAGGATTTACTTACTAAAATATGAACTTTATTAACAATCTTTCAGAAATCACACTTACAAATGATTACATTGGACCTATATATAATAATCTAAAGGGTGCGTTGAATAGTCGCAACTCTTCGTGGTACCCTTTTATGAAAAGTCACAACCTTTATGAAAAGGTGCAACCCTTCAAGTATTCCTAAATACTAATTAGGTCCTTCTACTTACTATAATTTACATATTCATACATCATACTTTACATAATTAACATACTAATATAAGATTGATCGGGATTAATCCATCACATCAATCAGTAAAGCAAGTATCCCTTTACAACTATTTTACATCTGAATTCTTTAATTATAAGACTCTACACCGATCATTGTCAAATGAAGAAGCACATCATCATTAATGGACGTCCCAAAATGATATTTTTTGGTTTATGTAGGGGAGCAAGACAGGAAGAGATTTATAGTTCCTCTTTCATTGTTATCCCAGCCTTCATTTCAAGAACTACTACGCCAATCGGAAGAAGAGTTTGGTTATGACCATCCAATGGGTGGCCTCACAATTCCGTGCAGTGAAGACATATTCACTGTTCTGGCTTCTAGTCTAGACGCATTGTGAATTAGATTTTACCGCATTCGCCGATGTGGGTTTGTAAAACACTAACCATTAGGACCATAATATTTGTTACTTTGTAAGCAGAGAAATCATGTTGGGTTAATCGGTTTGGTTCGTGGGTTGCCGGGGTCACGGGTCAATGGATTATGAATATCCATGTTCTTCCAAATAAACGGGTCAAATGGTGGAGCTGATTTCAAGAAAAATACTCGCTCTCTTTGTGCAGGTTGTTCCAAATTTAGAGGAAATAGTGTGCATGGGGCACACGCGCGTTTACGTTAGTGGGTCAGCTTAGCTTTTTTCTTTTTTTTTTCCTTTTACTTTTTCTTCTATTTAAGCAGTAGATCAGGGGGAGTCTTTTTTGAGACAGAGGGTATTTTCTTTGAGGTATTGTACTTCTATTTTACCGAAAATATACATGAGAAAATTGTTCTAAAAATTTTATTTCTGCACTGTTCATATTTGTTGGTTCAAAAAGTGTTGTTGATACTTTTGGTTTTAACAAATCATGTATCCAAGTTGTATGAAATTTCAAGCATGGATATTCAACATTTGGATGCTAACACTTGTGATATTGAAGAGCATAAATGTTATGACATATTTTGTACATATTTTTAGTCATATGCCTCGGCTTTGGGTATTTTTGCCTTGAATTGTTTAAATACAACTCTGATTTATCCATGTTTTGGGTTTCGCAGTTCGAAGGTTGCCTAAAGTGGAAAAGAATGGATATTGGATCCTATTTGTCATATTTTCGGGCTAAGCCGACCTCCCTTAGAATTCTGTTGACTTTGACCAAGTTGACTTGATCGCGGCCGCGACCGATACAGCGCGACCGCGCCTACCTGCGATCAACTGAACTCGCCCATGCTTGTTATCTCGCCAGCGATCTATTAAGCTCGGCCGCGATCACAGAAAAATATAAAAGTCAGCAGCCGTTTCGTTATTTTTTATGCATATTTTAGACGAACTTTTTCACACATTTTGAGGTGCGATTAGTAGGTGTTTCGTATTTTTATGTTTTTCAGCTTAGTTTAGGATAGATTAGGAAAGCATTCGGCTAGTAGAGTGGTTCAAGCATTCGGTTGCGGGATTTTCTCGTTGTTCATCCGGATTTTGGTACATTCTTTCCAATTTTTACTTCTGGAATTATTATGTTTAGTATAGATCTCGTTATTTCTGTAGTTTTTATTATGATTAGTGAGTAGTTCATCCAAGCACTTGCTTGGTTACGTTTTTACATGGATTAATGAAGTATTTGATGGTTTTGGTTGAAAAGTGTTTGGTTCATTGATGTAATCTCGATTCATACGATTAATATGCGTAAAATCAGAATTGTAGTTGATACTCTAGCAATATTGTGATCATGATTATTGATTATTAATGCTGATTTTTATAAACTCAATCAAATTTAAGTGGTTTATTAATTGGTTGCTGTTTCTAGCATTATTGTGATTATGAGATGGTGATTAATTAATAAATTGTGAAATCATCGTATGCAAATTAATTCTTAGCAGTATTGTGATTATAGGATTAATTTAATCTTTGATTTCCTTAGAATTGATTGATGTTTATGCGGCTAAATTGAATATTTAGAGTTATTTCCGAGCGCTTGACGTGTAGACAGTTTTAATCTCTAAAAGCTAGATTTAGTTGACTTAATTGATCGTAAAAGACATTTATTGTTGATTTTCTCAAATTAATAGAAGATATCCATGAATCGGTTTTACATCCAAGTTTCAAACTCTTAAGCTTAAAAGATTTTAAACAGTTGGATTTAATTCTAACTTAACTTTCTTTGACCAAAAACATTTTAAGTGTTTTTTTACACGATTTTACTTCGTTAATCCTAAAAGACGTAATCAAGTGAGTGTTGCTTTTTAATATACATCTGATATAATTCTGTGCTAGTTTTTGTTCTTATAAATTGTCATAATTTGTTAGATAGTAGTTTTAGAAATTAAGGTTCTAAATCATCATCAACCCTTATCAATGGTTAGATATTAGTGATAATCTTAGTATCGGTATCTCGATCCTTTTTGCCGTTCCCTGAGTTCGATAATTCCCGAGGTTAGCTTCTAGCTATACTATCTACGACTGGTACACTGCCAGTGGTATTTGGTATAACGTAGGCTTTCTTCATTCTCTTGATTTTTATAGCCAAATACGCGAAAGATCAAATGGCGCCGTTGCCGGGGAACGGCTAGAGATATTGTGAAAAGGTTTAGCTGGTAGATTAGCCGATCCTTCTTTTGGGATTTATCCCTTAGAAGTTCTTTTCTTGTTTTTCTCATCTTTTATCTATTCTATCCACTCTCTCAGTGTTTGTGAATGGTTTATGACTCGGAATTCCAATCCGCATGTTGTAAGTCCATATAACGAACCTGAAAGAACCTTTCATAACCGTCTTCGCCATCCTTCTCATCCTTTCGTTGAGATTTTGTCTAGCTCGTCTGAATCTACTGACCAACCTGCCCCTCCGCTGGCTGACAGGAGTCATATTGATTTAGTTGTCGAGTTACCTCCAATCTCTCCTTCTTCTCCCTCTTCGCCTTCATCTGATTCATCTTCTTCTTTATCTCCCTCCGATAATTCTTCTGAGCCAAACATGGGCGACCGTCGCACCATGCTTGAGCTAAACCGACCGGTCACCGACGACTCGGAAGGTGCCATTGTCATCCCAGGTTTTGATGCAGTGAATTTTGAGCTAAAGTCCAGTCTTATCACTTTAGTTCAAAATAATGCTCAGTATTGTGGGATAGCATCTGAGGATCCTTACGCACACCTGAAGAAATTCAGGAAAGCGTGCGGTTCGTATAAGGTGAATCAAGTCCCGAAAGAGATAATTCGATTGATGCTATTCCCGTACTCGCTTACTGGACGTGCTCTCACGTGGTACGATGCCCTTCCGTCCAATTCAATTCACACCTGGGATGAGATGGAGACACAGTTCTTATCAAAATTCTGTCCGCCCTCACGTACCACTCAGCTAACGAGTGAAATCTTAGGTTTCAAGCAAAAACCTGAGGAGTCATTACGTGATGCGTGGGATCGGTACAAGGAATCTATCATGAAGTGTCCAAACCATAATCTGACACTCAATCACCGAGTCAAAGTCTTTTATGAAGGTGTGCACCCGATGTATCATTCTTTGATCGATTCCGCTTGTAGTGGATCGGTTTACAGAAAGACACCTGAGGAGGCTGTTGAAATCTTGGATGACTTGGTGTTGAGTCAGCATCAGACACCTAGTGAGTATTTCGGATGGGGAGCCTCAGATTCCAAGCAAGCCGCTGCAATAGCTGCACTCACAGCAAAAATTGAGCAGCTCACGCAGAATAGCCAACCACAAGCCATGCCAGCTCCCGTGCAAGCTGTGTATCCGTCGTGTGATGCTTGTGGTGGACCACATTCGAGCTATGAGTGTCAGGCGGCTTACTCTTACCCCAATCAGGAGGAGGTTTACTATTCATCTGGCGATTCTGGAGGTGGCATGTATAAGTATGCTCACCCGAACCCGAACTATCCAAATTATTCCCAGAATCAGCCACCTCCTGGTTTCATGAATCCGAGACCACATATGCTTCAGAGACCCCAGTTCGCCTCTCATCAGGGATATAACCAGGGGCAATCTTCTTCTTCCTCCCACGGTCATTTTCAGCAGCATACTCGTCCACAACAATTCTATGGCCAGTCTGGTAGCCCTTATCAGAATCCTCCACGTCCTCAGGCTGCACAACAGCCACAAGAGAGGTCGAATTTAGAGGATATGATGATGAAGTTCATGGCTAACCAAGAGACGATCACAAGGAACCAGCAGGCTGCTATCAAGAATTTAGAAGTCCAAATTGGACAGATAGCTAAAGCACAGAATGAGCGACAGCCTGGAGGTCTTCCGAGTGATACCGTGCCAAATCCAAAGGCTGAAGCAAAAATGATCATCACGCGTAGTGGTAAGGAGACTGTCGGGCCATCACTTCCTCCCAATTCTGTTTCTCCCCCTATTGATTCTGTTGTTCTTGAGGATGATCCGGAGACTATTACGGACCAGGTGCACATTCCTAGTACACCAAGTACCGCACACGTCCCACCTCCGGCGATGCCTAAAGTCAGTCCTTACAAGCCTCCTATTCCGTATCCGAGCAGATTGCAAAAGGAAGTCAAGGATAAGCAATACGGCAAATTCCTTGGATTGTTCAAACAGTTACATATCAATATTCCTTTCATAGATGCGATTGCTCAGATGCCGAACTACGCAAAGTTCTTAAAGGATCTGCTCTCAAAGCGTAAGAAGCTTGATGACTTGGACACAGTAGAGATGAACGCCGAGTGTTCAGCTGTGCTCCAAAACAAGCTTCCAATCAAGCAAGATGATCCTGGCAGTTTCACCATACCATGCCATATTGGTAATCTGCATGTTGCGAATGCCCTCGCTGATTTAGGAGCTAGCATCAATCTTATGCCCACATCTTTATATGCTAGACTCGGTCTCGGAGACCCAAAGCCCACTCGCATGAGTATTCAGTTGGCAGACCGATCAGTGAAATTTCCTCGGGGAATCGCGGAGAACATGCTGGTGAAAGTTGATAAGTTTGTGTTTCCCGTAGACTTTGTCATCATGGATATGCACGAAGACAGCTCTGTTCCTCTCATTCTAGGGCGTCCATTTTTAGCGACATCTCGTGCGATGATCGACGTTTTGGACAGGAAGTTGACCCTTAGAGTGGGAGACGAGCATGTCAGTTTTGATGTTGACAAAGCTATGCAGAGAGCTGATGATGCTGTGGAGTCGATTTGTTTCGTTCAA
The DNA here is from genome assembly GCA_020465985.1 of Centrapalus pauciflorus. Taxonomy (NCBI): domain Eukaryota; kingdom Viridiplantae; phylum Streptophyta; class Magnoliopsida; order Asterales; family Asteraceae; genus Centrapalus; species Centrapalus pauciflorus. Next base: position 221,416 of record JAANYP010001710.1, on the reverse strand, counting down.
TCCTATAGCTCTTCTGATCGAGAAATGCATGCTGAGTTTGATGATGAGACACTTGTTAAGTCTCTATTGATTGGGTATGAGAGATCCACTTCTTTTGAAGATGGCGAGTCTATCGATGATGATATATCTCTATGCCCATTATCTCTTGATTCCGATATGTCTATATGTCTCTCTGATTCCAGTGATAGCTTTCCTTTGTGCACGATCGAGACATCTCCTACTCATGAGGAGATTGTTACGTTAGATCCAAAGGAAAGTATCAAAGCTAAATCCTCGATTGAAGACCCTCCGACTCTAGAACTGAAAGAGTTACCAGCGCATTTAGAGTACGCGTATCTGGAGGGGTCATCTCAGCTTCCGGTCATTATAGCCAAAGACCTGTCACCGGACGAAAAAGCGAGATTGATCCAGGTTTTGAAATCCCACAAGCAGGCCATCGCATGGAAAATCTCTGATATCAAGGGTATCAGTCCTGCTTATTGTACTCATAAGATTCTGATGGAGGAGGATTTCAAACCTGTGATTCAACCCCAAAGGAGGGTCAATCCAAAAATCCACGAGGTCATCAAGAAGGAAGTGTTGAAGCTTCTTGATGCTGGTATGATATATCCAATCTCTGACTCACCGTGGGTTAGTCCGATTCACGTGGTCCCAAAGAAAGGGGGGATGACCGTCGTTCTTAATGATAAGAATGAATTGATTCCATCGAGGACGGTCACGGGATGGCGAGTTTGCATCGATTATCGCAAACTCAATGATGCCACCCGTAAGGATCATTTTCCATTGCCCTTCATTGACCAGATGCTCGAAAGATTATCAGGGAATGAATTTTATTGTTTCCTTGATGGTTTTTCGGGTTACTTTCAGATCCCTATCAACCCCGAGGACCAGGACAAGACCACTTTCACATGTCCCTACGGAACGTTCGCATACCGGCGTATGCCATTCGGTTTATGCAATGCACCTGCGACGTTCCAGAGATGTATGGTAGCTATCTTTAATGATATGCTAGAAAAGAGTGTGGAGGTGTTTATGGATGATTTTTCTGTGTTCGGTAGTTCTTTTTCTGCGTGCCTTGCAAATCTAGACAGTATGCTTGCCCGGTGTGAGGAGGCCAATTTGGTCCTCAATTGGGAAAAGTGTCATTTTATGGTGCGAGAAGGAATTGTTCTCGGGCACAAAATCTCGGCTAAAGGTATTGAGGTCGATAGAGCTAAGATCGAGACTATTTCTAAGCTGCCTCACCCTACTTCTGTTAAAGCGGTTAGAAGTTTCCTTGGGCATGCCGGTTTTTATCGGCGGTTTATTAAAGATTTCTCATTAATTGCCCGTCCCATGACAAGACTATTGGAAAAGGATGCCACATTCGATTTTGATGATTCATGTGTGCATGCCTTTGATACTCTGAAGGAAAAGCTTGTTTCTGCCCCCATTATGGTGGCTCCAGATTGGGAGTTACCATTTGAGCTGATGTGTGATGCCAGCGATTATGCTGTGGGGGCAGTATTGGGACAAAGGAAGGAAAACCGTTTTCATGTTATATATTATGCTAGCAAGACTCTCACTGATGCTCAGCGAAATTATACTACTACTGAGAAAGAGCTGCTAGCAATAGTATATGCTTTTGAGAAGTTTAGGTCTTACCTGATTCTCTCAAAGACAGTGGTTTTTACCGATCACTCTGCTTTGAGATATCTCTTTCAGAAGCAAGATGCCAAGCCCCGTCTGATTCGATGGATTCTGCTCCTTCAGGAGTTTGACATCGAAATCAAAGACAAACGTGGGGCCGAGAATTTAGCTGCCGACCACCTAAGCCGTTTAGAGAATCCTTCACTTCTTCCTCTTGATGATTCTGCAATTAAGGCGTCTTTCCCAGATGAGTCCCTTTGCTCGGCACATACGATTGACGAATGCCCTTGGTTTGCGGACTACGCAAACTATCTGGTGGGTAATGTGCTCGTCAAAGGACTAACTCATCAGCAACGAAAGTAATTCTTCAAAGATGTGAAGAATTATTTTTGGGATGACCCTTATCTCTTCCGAGTTTGTGCCGATCAGATTATTCGGCGTTGTGTTCATGGTGATGAGGCTATGCAGATATTATACGCATCTCACATCGGTCCCACTGGGGGACACCATGGTGCAAATACCACAGCTCGGAAGGTATTTGATGCAGGATTCTACTGGCCTACGATCTTTCAGGATGCTAGGGAGTTTGTGAAAGCATGTGATGCTTGTCAGAGAAGTGGAAACATATCAAATCGCCAAGAGATGCCCCTCACTACCATTCAGATCTGTGAGATATTCGAAGTGTGGGGTATTGATTTCATGGGACCATTCCCGTCCTCTCGTGGATGTAAGTACATCCTTGTTGCTGTCGACTACGTGTCGAAATGGGTTGAGGCACAGGCGCTCCCCACTAATGACGCACGTGTAGTCGTTTCCTTTCTGCGAAAGCTATTTGCCAGGTTCGGTGCTCCTAAAGCTATCATTAGTGATAGAGGAACGCATTTTTGCAATTCACAGTTCTCTAAGGCCTTGGAGAAATATGGAGTTACTCACCGATTAGCGACTCCATATCATCCGCAAACAAATGGCCAAGCTGAAGTGACCAACCGTGGTCTCAAGCGAATCTTAGAGAGAACAATAGGTGAGCATAGGAGTAGATGGGCTGACAAGCTCGACGACGCGCTTTGGGCATTTAGGACTGCTCACAAAACGCCTACCGGACTTACACCTTATAGGCTAGTTTATGGCAAAGCGTGTCATCTTCCTGTCGAGCTAGAGCATAGGGCATATTGGGCTTTACGTTGGTCTAATTTTGATTTGTCAAGCGCAGGTAATGAAAGGAAGTTGCAGCTAAATGAATTGGATGAGCTACGGGAGGACGCCTACACGAATGAGTCGATCTATAAGGCGAGGATGAAGAGACGACATGATGAGCAGATATCTACCAAGGAATTCAGCATTGGCGACAAGGTGTTATTGTATAATTCACGTTTGAAGCTGTTTCCTGGTAAGCTTAAGTCTCGATGGTCGGGACCATTTACTGTTTCCCAAGTGTTCCCTTATGGGACGGTCGAATTAGAACATTCATCGGGAAACTTTAAAGTAAATGGGCACCGACTAAAGCTCTATACTGATTCATCCATCGAGCAGGTTTGTGAGGCTACATTTAGCCTGGCCCCCGTCTCTGTTTGATTATCTTGGGGCCGAGTCTAGCTGGAGACTCGAGTTTGCATTCTAGCGCTTGCGGGAGGCACCCCGTCAATAATAATCACTTTATTTTATTGATTATTGTTAGCTATGTCTTTCGTTTATGCATGTTCATAAGTTGAAGTCTTTCTTAGACTAGTTCATTTGAATTCTTATTACATGTCTTTGACTGTTTTAGTTTATATTGGTGTTCGACTGTTTTCACATTAAATAAGTTCCCTTTGCGTTGAGTTTGTGTCTTAGGATTGCATGCTCGATGTTATTGGTGTTTTCTTCAACGGTTATAAGCTTAATTTCCTTCCTGCAATTGTCTTTTGACTTTTTGAGTCTTGTTTAGAATAATTAAATTCTCAATTACTTGCGTTTCGTAGCTTAATTTCTTTTACTGTTAGCTTTGATAAAGCCTAATCATAGCATCTTTTACTCACTTGGTTCGTTATTTCGTTATTTCAGGTTTTCGGGTGCTTAATTCAATAAAAGTGTGAAGGCAGTTTGACTTTTTAAAAGTCAACTCTGAATTTTTCTTTTCAAAGTCTTTTGCGTTTAGTTAGTTCATTGTTTAGATTCAAATGCATTTCTTAAATTCTCTTGCTTTTGTTCATTTGGTTTATTCTAGCTATTTGGCAAATGCGGTGAGCTTTAATTTTATAATAATTGATTCGCAATCGTTGCATGCATTTACCTTAATTTTAGTATTAAGTTCCGTTTAAGTTGTGCTGAAATTAAAGTCGCAATAAAAGCGTAAAGTTTTGATCAACATTAGAAGGTTGTTTCCAGTCTAGTGTGGGGTAATAACTGAGTTGGTTAGGTCATTTTGGTTGAATTTGGAGATTTACATCTCTGGACTCTGCTTAAATCCAACTGATTACATAATTCTGGAAAAGAGTTCATCGCGGCCGCGTCAGGATGATCTCGGCCGCGCTCAAATGAGCGGGAATCAAATAAATATCTGCTTCCATCGCGGCCGCGCTTAATTGAACTCGACCGCGCTCGCTTTTCTATATAAAGTAGCAGATCGCGGATCATTCTTTCTTTTCCCGCACTCACACACTTTTCTCGCGTTGTTCGTTCCGGCTGCATAGTTCGCGATTCTTGTTTCATTTCTTCCTCTTCCTATCGCTTTTCTCTTGGATAATCAGGTACATTTTATTTTTCTTCTTATTTTTCTACCGTTTATAGTTTCTAGCTTGCATTTTCTGTCGATTTCCCGGTTATTTAGAAGTTCTCGGAGTTTTAGTTGAATAAAATCGATATGTTCGATGTTCCTGTTCTGTTTTTCTCAAAATCGATTGCTATGCTCGATAGTTTATCCCTAGTTTAGTTTGTTTAATGATTCCTTATGTTTTTTGCTTCGGTAGATCTATTAATCTGTTTCTTTCTTGTTTTCTTTGCATATTTAGGATTTTAGGTTAATGAAATACTGTAGTTTCATTAATTTTTAGTTAGATAGATTGCTTTTCTCGGTTACATTGTGGTAATAAATTGGTTTTTGTCTCTGGTTTCGATCGCTGGTGATCGCAGGCTAAGTCTCGGCCGAGTTCTCGGTCGCGGCCGAGTCTATCATCTCGGTCGAGCCCGCGACCGTAAAAAAAAAAAAAAGCAAAAATTTTCAATACAGAAATGAATAAATTAATACATAGAGTTTTCTTATGATAATTACATTTTTGTTCCCTGTTAGATTTATTTTAGATTTATATGTTAGACTTGTTAGTTAAACTTTAGTTTAGTTTTAATCTAATATTAATTCTTAGTTTTCTTGGTTTCCATTTTTAGTTTTAAGTAGTTTAGTTTTTGGCGTTAATGTCGTATCTTTTAGTTTTTTAATTTTTAAGTGGTAGATTCTTAGTTTTGATTTAATTTTTGCCCATTTTATATTAGGATAGTTTAATTTTTAGTTTACTTTTTAGTTTATTTTTCTTTTCTTTTGGTTCGTTTTTAGTTTTCTTCTAGGGGTTCCTTATTTCATATATTTTTAGGCTTTTATGGGTTATAGTAGTTTATATTTGTCTGCATTTTAGTGTGTTTCGTTTATTTTTGTCTATTCTTTTTCTTGCAGATAGCTATGGCTGAGGCTGCTGCTGCTCCCCCGCCCCCTCCCCCTCCTGGTGGTGGTGACGGAGGCCGTCGTCCTCCTGAGGGACCCCATCGATTTCTTATCTTTGGGGACCCAAAGGATAGGGCGAAGCTTTCGCGCCTTGAGGCCAAGGGATTGGTCCCCACGTATGGAGTGGCATGGGGCGCTATGGAGTCGTTAGGCATTGCCTCTCATCTTCGAGGGATCTTGGCGCACCCTCCGATCAGTACTTCCCGACCTCCTGCTTTGCTGCGGCTGCTGGAGATCGACGAGCCAGTTTACCGGGAGCTCGTTTTGGAGTTTTTGTCGACGTATTTTTTTGACGCCACGAGCTCTGATTATGAGGCTACCTCGATCAGCTTTCGCCTAGGTGGCGTCGAGCGTCGTATGTCTCTTCGAGAGTTCGGCGTTCTTTCAGGGCTATATACTACAGACGAGGTCAGCGACCCAGCGTTTCGTACTGCCGTGCGTGGTCCCGCAGAGGGTTTTTCTGAGGCCGGTTTTTGGACGACCGTCGCTTCGGGTGTGTACAATTCGCACAGCTCGAAGGCTACTGCCTTTCGTGACCCGTTGCTTCGGATCGTTTTTCGGATCATTGCTTCCAGCATCGCATGCCGGAAGGAGCCAGGCACAGTTTCACATCGAGATCTGATGATGCTCAGCCGACTTCTTGATCGCGAGTGTACTATACAGTTTGCCTATTGGCTAGCTGTGTTTTTTTGTGGGAGCCGCAGGTCGCGTCCGATCGAGCCCGATGGCTGGAGGTGTTTATATTACGCGGTTGGCGCGTAGCTTGGGTGTTTTTGCTGATGCCGCTGTCGAGCAGGGGTTGACAGTTGTTCCGGAGGCGCAGAGGATGATTTTTGGGTCTGACTCGTTGGCGACGATGGGTATGCTGACGGCCGATCGCCGACGTCTCCTGGGTTGGGTTAATCCCGACGCCGTCGAGGAGCATGAGATGGAGCCGCAGGCTGATGAGGCAGAGATTGCCCAGGCAGGCTCGGTAGCTTCACCACCTTCCGTTACCACTTCCCCTCCCGTTTCCACTTCCCCCTTACCTTCCCAGCCTCCCCTTTCTTCCCCTCCTGAGCCTTCCGCCTCCGCTATGCCCCCTGTTGTTTACCCGATGATGATTGATGTGTCGACTCCGTTGACTCAGCGCGGTGTCCTTTTTGGCCTCGCAGCTGAGATAGCGGATCACCATCATTTCCTCATCGATTCCGAGTATGCCAGAGCCCATCACCTTCCTCCCCCACCTCCTCCCCGACTTTTCCTTATTCCGTCTTCTTCTTACGTTTATGATTATTCTTCCCCTCTTCTCACCCACCGCCCCCGCCCTCGCCCATTTTCTCCACCACCTTCCTCCATTCCCCCTTTCTCTGTGCCATCTTCTTCTTCTTTTCCCCCCACCCTCCCATTTGACACCCCTATTGTCCCTACCCCCGCCACTATCACCACTACCCATCCTTACCGTTCTCCACACCGTTCACCTACCGAGTCTGAGCCATTTCAGACAGATATATTTATTCAGTCTCCTGCCTCTCAGCCTGGTGCTTCCAGCTCTCATACCCGTCGACGGAGTCCGTCCCCAGAGCCTCAGCGTCCTCCGGTCCGCCCTCGTCTTCGCGTGCGATTCGTTCGCAGTCGGGATCCCCCTCCTCAAGAGTAGTGGCAGTTTTACAGCATGGATATTTGTACTTTTCTAGTTTATTTTTGTTGGCATGTATTTATTTACTTTATCGCATGTTTCGTTGTAGTTGTGATGTATATATTCCGTATTGATTCTCTTATTTCTGTTATGGCTGCTAATGTTTCTTGTGGTTGTTGTGGTTGTGATCAGTCGAGGCTGGACCATGGCAGTGATGTTTGCTGGCATTCAGTTCAGTTTCATCAGTCTAGATCCGCCTGGCAGTTTTCAGCATTTCAGGGAGTTTTTCTGTTCTTATTTATCGCGCATTTCCATACTTGTGCTTATTGATTGACATTGAGGACACTGTCTATTTTAAGTGTGGGGTGGGGTGATAAAATTGGCATTTTTGAGTTGCTTGTCCAAAGTTAGCCTGCGTTAATGCATTTTATGCATTTGAATCTTATACTTAGCAAATTTTCATATTTATCTCTCATTTTGATGTGCGTTAGACTCTTTAGTAATATTGTTCTGTTTGGACTGTATGCGAGACTATAATTGTGAGTTTGATGTTGTTTGAACAATGAGAGACGTTTGATGACATGTTGTGACTTTTTGAACCGAAATAGCATGGATATAACGCATAGTACCCTTTACATTTCTTGCGTGAGATTTTGAGCCATATAGCATCATCATTATGCTCATTTTCGTTTGATGTGTGTTTATGCCTGTGTTGATAAATAAAAGTAGAACTTGAGTTTAAATTCATGTCAAAATCACGATTTTTGAAAATTTAGCACACAAATAAAGGCAACTTTAGGATATCCCATTTTTATCTTTCTTTTGTTCATCTTCACCCTTTTATTTCCCATAGTCACCCCCATTATTAAGCCTTTATTAGCCTTTTTGCTTGCTTTTACCCTTATTTGGGATCTTGGTTAAGAAGCAGCAGTATTTTTATCTGGATTTGTTTGGTTTACGTTATTGAGCGTTTATGCATATTCTTGAGTATTTTGAGAGTATGTTAGCTTTATGGTGCTCCCCGTTGCTTTTTCATACGGTCTTTGCTAATCTAAATCGTTGAGCACCGATTTTAGTTATGTATTGACAGTGGTTTTTGAGCTTCGGTCATGACAGCTTATATGGTCTTAGAATCAAAGGATATTATTCTGAGAAAAGCAGAAAGAAATGAAAAAAAAAAAAAAAAAAAAAAAAAAAAAAAAAAAAAAAAAAAAAAAAAAAAAAAAAAAAAAAAAAAAGGAAAAGAAAAGAAGTAATAAATTCCTGGGATTTATGATGATTATAATCCAGTTGAGGGATGTTTCGGTACTGTGTACAGATAGCTCTTAGTTTATGTTTTTGAGATTCTTATTTAGTACAGTTTGAATTCTAGTTATATTTAGCTGCTGTTTCTTTAATCAGATCTTTTCCATTCTTGTTTACACCGGTTTCTCCCATATTATCCATTCCCTTAGCCTAAGCCCCTTTACATCCCATAAGTCCTTTTTGTGCTAAGCTTTCATTACATGTGATGAAGATGTGATTTACTTTCAAGCCTATGCTATTATTGTTGACATTTTTGGCACCGAGTGGATGTTTGTGCATATACGCACATTAGCCTATACACGTATGAGTGTTGAGTGATATCCTTGTGAGGTGTTAGTTCATGCTGCTAGGTTCGAAAGTATCCGACATGTTAATTCATAGTTTTTGCGTCTCTTGGTTTAGATAGCTCATTCTTGTGATTTTTAGTTTTTATTACTTTCTTTTACGGATCTTTATTGCTATGGAGTCTAGATGCGCGATATATCTGAGAGGTATGTGAAATGATGCTTAGTTTAGGATATTTTTGAGCAGGTTTGCTTGAGGACAAGCAACGCTCAAGTATGGGGTTATTTGTTATGACATATTTTGTACATATTTTTAGTCATATTTTGCCTCGGCTTTGGGTATTTTTGCCTTGAATTGTTTAAATACAACTCTGATTTATCCATGTTTTGGGTTTCGCAGTTCGAAGGTTGCCTAAAGTGGAAAAGAATGGATATTGGATCCTATTTGTCATATTTTCGGGCTAAGCCGACCTCCCTTGGAATTCTGTTGACTTTGACCAAGTTGACTTGATCGCGGCCGCGACCGATACAGCGCGACCGCGCCTACCTGCGATCAACTGAACTCGCCCATGCTTGTTATCTCGCCAGCGATCTATTAAGCTCGGCCGCGATCACAGAAAAATATAAAAGTCAGCAGCCGTTTCGTTATTTTTTATGCATATTTTAGACGAACTTTTTCACACATTTTGAGGTGCGATTAGTAGGTGTTTCGTATTTTTATGTTTTTCAGCTTAGTTTAGGATAGATTAGGAAAGCATTCGGCTAGTAGAGTGGTTCAAGCATTCGGTTGCGGGATTTTCTCGTTGTTCATCCGGATTTTGGTACATTCTTTCCAATTTTTACTTCTGGAATTATTATGTTTAGTATAGATCTCGTTATTTCTGTAGTTTTTATTATGATTAGTGAGTAGTTCATCCAAGCACTTGCTTGGTTACGTTTTTACATGGATTAATGAAGTATTTGATGGTTTTGGTTGAAAAGTGTTTGGTTCATTGATGTAATCTCGATTCATACGATTAATATGCGTAAAATCAGAATTGTAGTTGATACTCTAGCAATATTGTGATCATGATTATTGATTATTAATGCTGATTTTTATAAACTCAATCAAATTTAAGTGGTTTATTAATTGGTTGCTGTTTCTAGCATTATTGTGATTATGAGATGGTGATTAATTAATAAATTGTGAAATCATCGTATGCAAATTAATTCTTAGCAGTATTGTGATTATAGGATTAATTTAATCTTTGATTTCCTTAGAATTGATTGATGTTTATGCGGCTAAATTGAATATTTAGAGTTATTTCCGAGCGCTTGACGTGTAGACAGTTTTAATCTCTAAAAGCTAGATTTAGTTGACTTAATTGATCGTAAAAGACATTTATTGTTGATTTTCTCAAATTAATAGAAGATATCCATGAATCGGTTTTACATCCAAGTTTCAAACTCTTAAGCTTAAAAGATTTTAAACAGTTGGATTTAATTCTAACTTAACTTTCTTTGACCAAAAACATTTTAAGTGTTTTTTTTACACGATTTTACTTCGTTAATCCTAAAAGACGTAATCAAGTGAGTGTTGCTTTTTAATATACATCTGATATAATTCTGTGCTAGTTTTTGTTCTTATAAATTGTCATAATTTGTTAGATAGTAGTTTTAGAAATTAAGGTTCTAAATCATCATCAACCCTTATCAATGGTTAGATATTAGTGATAATCTTAGTATCGGTATCTCGATCCTTTTTGCCGTTCCCTGAGTTCGATAATTCCCGAGGTTAGCTTCTAGCTATACTATCTACGACTGGTACACTGCCAGTGGTATTTGGTATAACGTAGGCTTTCTTCATTCTCTTGATTTTTATAGCCAAATACGCGAAAGATCACCCACTTTAATTTAAGTTGGGTTCATATGATGTTTTGAAGTGTAGTTTGAAAAAAAAAATAAGTAAGGGTATATTGTATAATAACCCGAAATTAAATAACAATACAAATAAATAAAAGAATATAAATATCAATAAAATATTAATAAAATTATTACAGATTAATCAAGCAGTAGTGTTATTATGTTTTAAAAAAAGGAGTTAACTGAATAATACGTCGGTTAATTTAATTAAATTGTGCTTAACTAATAATAAATAGACTTTAACTAAACGAGCACAAGCCCGATCTAGTAATTAGGGTTAAAACCAGTATTTATAAACTAACAACCCTAATCATATCAGTGACACGAAACCCTAGCCGGTCGTGGTTCAAGTACCGTGGGAGAAGATCGGAAGTAAACCAAGCAATCAATCACGATTCTTCTTCAACTGAGGTAACAAACCTTACTAAATTATCACGTTCTTGTTAAGTTGTAAATATAATGTTTTGTATCTGAAAAATGTGAAGCAAATCAAATAAATGATTTATATGTAGTACAAGATATGAAAACGAACCTGTTACTAGAGTTTGAGCGGCCGTGATGATGGTGGTTTTGTGACTGGCGGCGCCGCACCAGGGACGACCGCAATCGTTCTGGTCCGCGGCGGTCGTGAACGAGGTGAGTGGGTGAGCCGTGAGCCGAGAGATGTGAGTATCAAGTGAGAGTGTTACCAGTGAGACTGAGCTGTGGCGATGGTGGTGTTTTGCGGCGGCGCTAGGGTTAGGCCGCTGCCGTTGTGGTGTTTGAGAGCGAGAGAGGGAGCGTGAGCGAGGGAAGAGGGAGATGAGAGCAGGGAGTAGTCGATGGTGCTGGCTGTCGGTGGTTGTTGCGCCGGTGAGCGGCGGCGGTCGCCAGAGAACAGAGGATAGAGAGAGAGAAGAGAGAGTGTGGGAATGAACGTGTGTGTGGGCACCGAGAATTTAGGGGAGAAAGGGGATCCAACCCGGGTTCTTGAATCCGACCCGACCCGACCCGTAACCTAAATAATTAACTAAACAGATATAATATAATATTCTGTTTTATATTTTAAATTCTTATATAATCATTATTTCTATTAATTATAATTGTTTAAATCTATTTAATAGACCTAATATATATTTTGGAACTCACTCTAAATATATTTTGGAACTCACTCGTAAAACATTTGCGAAAACATATTTTGAAAACAATTATTGTCATGGCTTATTGTAAATGTGGATATTGCTTTTGTGAAATGTGGCCCTTTTGTATTGAAACGATTATTAACTTTGAAATGTTTATTCAGGCTTTTTGTTATGCTTGAACCCTAGATAGTAGATAGGAGATTACCGAGTGAACTACCACCACAGGCATGCCATTGCGGCACCAATGGAATGACACTTCCGTAACATTGTGATCGGTTACAACGTCTCCCTTATGTTTGAGATTATGATTCATGATTGAGATTATATTAGCTCGTGAATGAGCTGTTGATTATTTCAGGGGGCCGTATGGATGCATCCTAGGCTATGATGTGTATTGCAGAACTGTAGTGTAATGTCATACACTCCTTCCGGTCAGATGCACTGAGGTGGCGCACTCAGTGTAGTCTTGTGTATGAGATTGATTGTGATATATTACATTAGGACACTCGGTAAAAAAAACTCAACCCTTTGTTGCTTCTGCCATTATATTCTTTGTTTGATCCGGTGTGGAGGTGAATATTTATTTTTAAAGAAAAACCATTTTTATAACATTCCTTTTCAAGAAACTTATTTTCAAAACATTCCTAAGTCTTTGAATTCCTATACGTTGCACTTGTAATCGATCTCCGTACTGGGCGATTGGCTCATGCTGTGTTCTTTCTTCCGATAGGTACTCAAGGTTGATGATGGACAGTGTGCAGAGAGTTGACCGCTATTTAAGGACCTAGTTATATGTTAGCTATTTTTATCTTTAGTTAATAAAGTTTGCGAACGTCAGTTAAGTTTGGTTTTATTTTTAATTTGATAGTTGAGATCTTTTGGAATTTATGTTAAGCTTTGGCATTTTAATAAATAATATACTTTGCTTTTTTGTTAATTATAACATCGTCGGGATCGGGGTGTTACATATTGGTTATTAATTAATAAGCAATATTTATCATGAGTTTTAAATGTTATAAAAATAATTCAATTATTGAATTTGGGTATATATGATATTAATGATGTTTAAGAGATATATATGTGATATTAATAATTAAAATTGAGTATATATGATATTATTATGTTTAGGAGGGATATGTATGATATTAAAGTTTTAAGTTGAGTATATATGATATTATTAAGTTTTAGAGAGGTATATCTGAAATTTTCTCGTTATTATAATATCCATAATTCATAATTAAGAGTGTCAAATCCGGTCGTGGTTACGTAAAAAAACGAGTATGTGTATTTCATGTCGAAAAATATATTTTCATGTCGTATTCGGATCGGGTTATACAATTTCGTATCCGATCGTGTCATCTTCTGTGTAAACTTATTTCGGTCAATTTTATTTGGTTTTTTTATCCGACTTTGGTTTCATATTCCCCAATCGTGTCGACCTATCGTGTCGACCTCATTTTGACATGTCGTGAATGGGTTGTAATGTATGTAAAAAATGTCAGATTCAGATTTGAAACCTGAAAGCTAGGACAAATCGACCATCTAACAATTTTAGAAACCAGACGAGTTCGATCGGCCTTGAAAATGGAATGATATCGTAATTATTTTAATTTCTATTATTATAAGAATAGAAAATATTTCTAAAAACATATTTATAATATCACAAGATTCAAAAATGAAAAGATTATAATATGACAAAATTTAAAAGTGTAAAGATTTAAGTTCTGTCAGGTGTTTGGTTTGTAGAATTTCAAATTCATTTTTTATAAATTCAATTATATGCAATGAGATTATGAAATTATAGGTTGGGGTGAGATAATGAAAAGAGTAAAATACCAAATACTAAATGAAATTAAGGGGCGTTTGGTTCGCATAATTTTTTTTTTCTTGGATTTGCATTTTGTCAAAGGATTTGCATTAAACAACATTTGCATTTGTCAGGATTTTGTTAAAGAATCTGCATTATCTTTTAAGAAAAATCTGTTAATCTGAAAAATGCAAGGTAACTGAGATTTAAAATCCTAGGGAGAGGCTGGGTTTTCAAATAACAAAGAAGCAATGGATTTAAGAAATCCTGGGATTTTAAATCCTTACTGAAATCTGCGAACCAAACATGGGATTTTAAATGCAAATATCCCAGTAAATCCTCGGAAATCCGCAAACCAAACGCCCCTTGGATTTTTATTATTTTTCTGTCAGACATGATACATAGCGTACCTCTAAATCCAAATAAGCCCTTCAAATCTTACAAACCAAACGCAACATAAGTCTTACAAAATGTCAACATTCAAAAAATATAAAAGAGAAAGATCTACAAAAATATAGAAAAAAAAAGTAAATTATTACTTGGAACCAGTTTTTTAGTTTCCAATTTTTTCATGAACCGGATGGTTTTTTTGCATCAACTGCAACGATTTCCTAACTAGTTTCGAGTCAACCATCGAGTCTGGTATGTTTTTGATAAAAACAATAGTTAATTAAAACTTTTAAACTTTAACTCGATTGTATATTAAGAGTTAAGGTTATGTAACAACACCCACCCCCCTCCCGATCCCAGAAATGCCACGTCAACACAATATAATAAGTGGTAATAACGCAGAAAATCTATAACACACGTGTCATAGGATAACGCAGATCATGGATAATTAAAAACTTTATACACAAATGTTAAACGCAATTTAGTACATTCGTAGCCCATATTAAACTAAACAAAACAACCGAGACTATCAGATACACAGATACAGATACACATACTGATTATGTCGTCCCAAAACAAGCTATCATCTACAGTTCTACCCACAACATGAAATCAGATATTAAGTCTTCAAGTTAATCCCCGACCCTATCTCGACGACTGCTACCGGTGAGATCCCTTCAGAGTCCCTGAACATGTTAGACTCGAAGACGTGAGTTAGAAAGCCCGTGAGTACGCGAGGGTTAGACACTGCACAGTAAACACATAGCACGTAACACACAATAGTCTCTGTCCCTATTACCCGACACGCATCTCAGGTATAGCTACACAAGTATGAGATCTGGACACTAGCACCATCCCTGTGGGGACCCTTCCCCGGCTAACACACCGCACACAACAGTGACTAGCGATAACCCTGTAGCACAGGAGCGACCCGGCTACAGACCCTGCCGTGTATATGCGCCCGATGACTGTTAGGGACAGTCAACCCGCGCGATCCCTTATCGCGAATCACTGTCCATATGGGACTCATCACGGACCCCTGAAATAGATCTCATAACGTGCGCACACAACACATATAATAAGGATAGAAGTATACCTGAGGTTCACGTCCCTGTCTCATATATAACACGCACAGATAATAGCGACATCGCTAAATACTCGAAAGGAAGCGCGTGTTTGAGAAAAGAATTCGAGTACTCACCTGACTGGTTCCCGGAACTCTACCGACCCCCCGCTATCTGCTTGTCCCTGTAAACACACGGATCCCAAACTGTTAATCACAATCCCGACGACACATATAACAGAATTGGAAGGTTTAATGTTGCTGGAACTCACACACATATACACACACAACACCTTTTGGCGTTTCTTAAGGGAAAAGGAAGGAAAGGAAGGCAACACATATATACGTCTTCTACTTTTAGTGGTCCCGAACTCATTAACCCGAACACGATATCACATTTTCAATATTAATACTCTATTAACCCATTTGATCTCGTGATCTCAAAATATAATTAATCCGCTAATATTAAAACCCGGTTGTACGCAATCCAATCCCGACACGTATAAATCCACGAAACGGGATATAATTGGACCAACCTAATATCATTAAAATATTTAACCACTAAAATAAATCCACGTACCAGGTCCAAAAGACAAATGTTACAGGTTAACTATACAAAATTGTTACATATGGTCCAAAATTGTTATATTATAGCATTAACTCTATTTATCTACCTATTATAGTATCATACTAACATTTTGGATTTATTATGGCATCACACTTTCAAAAACATACCCATAATGGCAATATGAAACTTACATATCTAATTTGATGCCGACTCACTTTACACACATAGATTCCATGTAGATTTTTTGTTGACATGGCATTTTCATTGACGTAAAACTAAAAAATAAATTTTTAGTTCTCTTACGTTGTTAAATGAAACTTTTTCACTCAAATTTTCATCGACGACCACTCCGCTCTGGACATCCATCGGTCTTTACCTCTCACTCGGGATTAAGGATGTGTGGAATGACAAAAAAAAACCGAACCCAAATTGGAACTGAAACTGATTGGAACTGATTTATAGTATTCGGTTCGATTACAGGTTATTCGGTTAGCGGTTCTGCGGGCATCTATTTTATTGGACATGGAACCGATAATTTGAATAACCCATAACTTGCAAATTAAGAAAATTTTAAAAGACCACAATATGAAAACCGAGAAGATCATTTGTTGGAACTATATTGTGGGACGGTGAAACTACATAACACATATGAAAATATTATGATCAACATTTCTTTTAGGGAGAATTTCATATATGTCCCTCTAAAATTGCATAATATCATATATACCCAAGCCAAAAAAAGAATTTCATATATATCCTTCTAAAACTTCATAATATCATATTTACCCAATTAAAAACTTTAATATCATATATACCCTTTCAAACTTTTAAATATATCAAATATATCCAAATTATTTATTTATTCTTTTTTATTACTTTAAAACTCATAATAAATATTCATTAATAAAGAAATGACCAATCTACCCTTCTTATTTCTTAAACTTCATAATATCATATTTACCCAATTGAAAACTTTAATATTATATATACACACATTTAAACTTTTAAATATATTAAATATATCCAAATTATTCATTTATGATCTTTTATTACTTTAAGATATCAAATCTTTTATTTCTTGATGGAATTCGGTGATTCAAATTTCATTTGTTCCTTAAGTAAAAGCCTACCACGAGCACCCGGACCTGTAAAATCAAGGGATTTAAAAGTTAATTACCTTGATTAAGTCTTCAATTATCTAGGCTTTGACTTAACGAACAAATTAAAATTTGAATCACCGAATTCCGTCAAGAAGTAAAAGATTTACTATCTTAAAGTAATTAAAGATCATAAATAAATAATTTGGATATATATATGATATATTTAAAAGTTTAAAATGGTATATATGATATTAAAGTTTTCAATTGGGTAATATGATATTATGAAGTTTAAGAAATAAAAAGGGTAGAATGGTCATTTCTTTATTAATGAATATTTATTATGAGTTTTAAAGTAATAAAAAAGAATAAATAAATAATTTGGATATATTTGATATATTTAAAAGTTTGAAAAGGTATATATGATATTAAAGTTTTAAATTGGGTAAATATGATATTATGAAGTTTTAGAAGGATATATATGAAATTCTTTTTTTGACTTGGGTATATATGATATTATGCAGTTTTAGAGGGACATATATGAAATTCTCCCTTTCTTTTATTCCATTTTCATGTTTTTTTTTTGTTTATATCTTGTTATACAGGTAGAGGTATATTTTTTTGTAATTTTCGGTTCTAATCGGTTCTGTACCCGAAACACCCATACCATAACCGAACCGGAATCGGAATCGCATTACAGTTATTGGTTAGGTCGGTTCATCAATTTTTACAATCTTCAATATTCGATATCTGTTAAGTCGGTTCCGGGTTTGCACACCCTACTTGAGATTACTTGGCTCCAATGACAGAATTCCGTCAATACAGATCTGAATGAAAAATAACAAAAAATGAAATCGATTTGGCAATACACTTCATTTGCCAACAATACAAACTTTTTCACCGCCGTGCGAGGATGGACAGATCATTTATGGGACCCAGGATAGAAACCTTTAAATACATACGCATTCAAATTTCACATATAATAAAAAATTGGTAAACTAATAAAAAAACACATTATTTGATAATGTTGAAAACAAAATAATAATGGAGATATTATTTCCGACATCTATAAACATTAATAAATAATTAATTCTATTTGCTATTTGATAATAATTAAAAAAATCTTAAATTATATAATTTATCTATAAAATTCAAATAAAATATTAAAATAAATAAGATTATTTTTGAATGAAAAAATACAATATCATTAAATAAGTTTTAGAATTAAAAATAATAATTAATACATAATTAATCATATCCACTATTTGACATTATCCAATAATGTTATTTTTTCTATCATTATTTATTTAACATTTGTTTATTTTTAGCTAATATTTATGTAAACTTAAAAAGAAAATCTTAATATATAATCTATCCATAACTTCGAATAATATTTATAAAGTAAATTTTTTAAAATCAATTAAAATATATAAATATTTTATAAACTATGATATTTTGAAAAGAAAAAAAACAATATTAATAAAAAACATATGTCCTTGTAATAAAACATAAAGTAGTATGTATCAAATATGTCAATAGTATTCATATTTAAAATAAAAATTATATAAAAATTATCACGTGGCGATTAATAAATCAAATTTTTATTTTTATATTTTTGTTATCCTTTTATTCTAAATTTAATATACATGTAATTAAATCAAAATTAATATTGATTATACTCACACACACTAATTTAGAAATTAAAAAATTAAGAAAATAACTACTATTCGCGTATATTCAAAAAGATAGATATATAATAATTTTGACAAATAACTATATCTTTCTGGTATTTTTTTTAATAATAATTAATATTTATATGATTTAAATTTATGTTTACATACTTATTATATGATCAACTGTTTTTTAAATATAATCCACGTGATACGTTTGTTCATAAAATAGTTTAAAATATTATAAGTCAATAATCATGTTCAATCGTTAATATGTTAAGAAATATATAAAGTTTTTTCTAGAATGAGCCCCTAAAATTGATGGGCTTGGGTATTGACCGTGATACTTTTGTTCTGGACGAGCAATATAACGAGTCGGGAGCTACGACATTGTCATCACCCCCAAAACCCGAAATCTCGAATTTATTCGATAAATACTAGCAAGATGCTAGCAAACAGAAACAGAACAAAAAGAATTACAACAAGGAAAGAGGATAAGAACACCATAAAGACCACAACAAAGACCTACAATTGTCCCTGAATTTTAATCAAGAAAACAAATTTGCTTGAAATTCGTCTTTAATCATCGAAACCGACTGTCTCACTCCGTTGAAAATCAAATTGTTCCTAGCCTTCAAAATAAACCAAAAAATTCCTCCAATTGCGGATTCAAAAAACTTTCTACTCCTCAACGATTTGGCTTGATCAAGAATCGATTCCAAGAAGCCATCCAAATATTGATGCTTGGTAGCTGGAATATTGCACCACAATAGAAACCAACTCGAAATCTCCTTGCTTAACGAACATGAGTAGAATATATGTTCCCCCGTTTCTACTTCCAGCGCACAAAAAGGACAATTCACCGAGGGAAGAACAATTCCCTTGGATGAAAGATCACCTCGAGTTGGAATTCTCCTTAACAACAATTTCCAAACAAAACAATTAATTTTATGTTGCAACCAGTTATTCCAGAAACACTATAATCAGATTTAATGACACATAACGTTATCATGTATCATCTAAAAAAGATAAATACATTTTAATTTAAATCAATTAGAATATAAATATACAATAGATCAATTAGAATATAAATATACAATAAAAACTTAAAATAAAATATTACAATATATATATATATATATATATATATATATATATATATATATATATATATATATATATTGAATATAAATTTCAGATTAAATAAATCAACAATTCATTACTTTTTTACAATGATTCATTAGTTTTTGAGTTTATAAATATTGAATGACAAATTCAAAAATAAGTGAATCAATGTACAAAATTAGTGAATTAATATATAAAATTAATGAATCAGTATACAATAAAAATAAATCATAGTTTCTCACACTTCTCAAGATAATTTTAATTTCTCACAATCTCTTAAGCGCACGTGCGTGCGCGCACGCGCACACACACACAGATATATATATATATATATATATATATATATATATATATATATATATATATATACATACATACATACATACATACATACATACATACATACATACATACATATATAGAAGGGCTTTTTGAGAACCTTAGATGTTATGAGAACCTAAAAACCACTTGTGGCTATTAGATCAAGAAGATCTATGGCTGAAAATTGTCAAATAACATTTTTGAAATTATTAGAATTTTGATAGTGAGAAATTTTAAAAAAAAATCTGCAAATGGTATTTTTGAAAGAAGAAAAAATGTTTTTTCTATTTCTCTCTCTTCCTTTTTTCATTTTCATCTACTCTTTCTTTCATGGGAATTGATTTTTATGGTAAAAAATGTTTTTTATAAAAAAAATTTCAACATTGAAAATTATTTAACTGCTAAAAATTAAACATATTCTATGTAGAGATATTATGTAATATATGTAGAATGTTACTCATATATAATTCTATATATTATCATGTAGATTAACATTATACTCATAATCTATGTAGAATGTTATATTGTTATGTTTCCAATACATTTCATATGTTTTATATAGAAATAAGTTAACTGATACAACAATAACAATATTTTACATATATGATATGTAAAATATATAGATAAAACAATAACAAATAAAATGGTAAATGTATTCTATGTATATTATCATGTATTCTATGTAGAGTATCACATATTTTTTTTATAGAAATACATAAAATACACAGTTTTAACATATTAACTGGCTAACATATTCAATGTAGATTATCATGTATTCTATGTAAAATATCATGTATTTTATATAGATACAATGATATCAATTTACTAGTATAACAATAACAATGTTCTACATAACTACAAACTAGCTACAATCAAATCTGTATGGAATATCATGATTCTATATAGATACAATAATAACAAATTACTAATACAACATTAACAATATTCTAAATAGATACAAACTAGGTACAATCAGGTCTGTATATAATATCATGTATTCTATATAGATACAACAACAGAAAATTACAAGTACAACAATAACAATATTCAACATAGATACAAACTAACTACGATCAATTCTGTATAAAATACTATTTATTTTATATGAAATATCATATATCTATAAAAATACAAACCAAATCTTGATAGAATACATAAAGACGTTGAACAATCAAAGAAACAACCATTAGGAACCAGGTGTTCAGACAAACCGATGAATGTAATCTATGTATAATATCGCAGACGAACTAAAACAGAAAAAAAAATTTTATTTAGACATTTTATCAAACACTTGGTATACAACTTATACAAAATAGACAAAAAAATGCAGTTTTAAACAAATATATAATCATTTAAATCTTGTGATTTATAAACAAAAACTTTTTTAAAAAAAAATTTTATATAACTATTTCATTCATTCTATATTAAATATCATACAAAAACATTCATTTCTTGAACGTCGGACTTCTAAATCTTCATTTCTTGACCATCCGACTTCCAAATCGTCATTTATTGACCATCAGACTTCCAAATCATGAGAGATATAAAGAAGAAGAAAGAGATCATCGTGGCTTCGAGATCCTGGCGACGACCTGTGGTGGTGGCGGTCGGCGGCCGTGGCGACGGTTTTTTAGGGTTTTCTAGTGTTTAGAGAGAGAGGGAGAGAGAAAGGAAAAGAGAGCATATCTTTTTAGGGTTTAAATAAAAAAAGAGAGTATATAAATATGAAAGATAAATTTTTGCTTTTCCAAAACTGCCTCTATGAATCTCAAGTTCACACCAAATTTTAGGTTCTTAAAAGAACCCACACACACACACACACACACATACATACATATATATATATATATATATATATATATATATATATATATATATATATATATATATATATATATATATATATATATATATATATATATATATATATATATATATATATATATATATATATGAGCAACTTTGCAGGAAAATTAGGAAGCATAAGAGGCAAGGTCAAAAGTCTTGGTTCGAATCTTAAAGACAAAGTACTCATAAGAAAGCTACTGAACTCAGTCCCAAAGAAGTTTCTACCGATCGTAGCATCTATTGAACAATACTCAGATGTTGACAAGATGTCATTTGAAGAAGCAACAGGAAGAATAATAACTTTTGAAGAAATACCTTAAAAATCAAGATGAACCACAAGAAGATCACCAAGGCAACCTTCTAATGGCAACTTCAAGGTCGAGGCAGGATCTTTAATAAAGAAAGAAAAGAACGTGAAAGAGGTACGAATCAAGAACGAAGCAAGAAAGAAATGAGATGTTATGAATGTGGAGAATTTGGTCACTTTGCATACGAATGTTCAAAATGGAAAGAGAAAAACAAGAAGCAAGAAGCACATCTGTGTAAGCAATGATGAACCTACAATGCTGTAAAACAAGATGATCGTGATTAAGGGGGTGAAAGAATCAAGTTTGGAATTAGTGTAGAACTATAGAATCAATATCATTCATAGATTAGATTAATTTGATGATTTTAATTAAAAGAATCAAGTTTGGAATTAGTGAAAAAAAATTGATATTAGTGTTATTTTAATTCGGGTAAAAAAGAAAAAGATTGGTAATTGAAAAAAGATTGACATTAGCAAAGAAATATCCTATTTATTTAAATTAAAATAACATTAATATGATTAATTTTTAAATCAAAAAATTATACTATAAAACGAGAATTTTATATTCTTTAAAACGAGACTGGTCATGATATATTTTTACGAAAAAATTTTACGTGTTTCTTTTTCGTAAAAAAAACGTTTACCCAGGCCACTATACAATATAGCATATCGAGATCATTCATTGTCGAGAGAACAATTTATATCGTATATCCAATGTCGAAGTAATACTATATATCATATATGCAACACTCCATATACATTCAATGTTAAAAGAGTCAACAAACTTGGTTGACTACCCTTAATATAACGAGACTGGTCATGATACTTTTTTTCGAAAAAACTTTACGTGTTTATTTTCGTAAAATTTTTTTTCCCTAGACGACCATTCAATATATCATATCGAGATCATTCAATGTTGAATTACAGTTTATATCACCATATTCAATGTCGAAGTAATACTATATATCATATATGCAAAACTACATATACATTCAATATTAAAAGAGTCAAAATAATTGTCAAACTTAGTAGTCAAACTTGGTGTGCTACATTTAATTTAATGTTAATTGCATATTTATCATCTTATTCATAGTGTTATAATTTAATCATATGGTGTAGATTAGTTCTATATTTCTGTATTAAATTAAATATCTGTAATGAATACAACCCTATATTTATTTGTGTGTGTGTGTGTGTTGAAGTCAATCCCAAGTATTGGTATATAATGCGATTGAGATATTGGGTTAGTGGGTATTAAACTCATAGTGTTGAATGTGCAGGTTTGAGGTTGACTCGTCAAGTCACCCCCTTGTCGAGTCACTATCATTTCATCCGGAACTCGCATGGCAGCCTGCATCGACTCACGAGTCACCCTTGGTAACTTGGCGAGAAACCCATTGTCCAAATATTGGATATTGCATATCAAGACCATAATTTAAGGTTTAATATTTGTTTTCCACTCCTAGTGAAAGGGTATAAAGGGTTTCAAAGTTAAATTGCAAATTCAAGTTCCGTAGGGTGTTGGAATTGTCTGAGGCGCTCGTTATATTAACTGAAAGCATATTGTTGAAATTGTAGTGATCAATAGATGAAATGGAACTTATGTACGTGCTATATATACCTTATATAGGAAAATTGTGTTATTAAAGAACATCTAGTGTGACTTAGTCTCGTAGTGGCCATTTGTGGTTCGGTTTAAGGAGTCATGCTAGGCATTACCGTTTCGAGCATTGTGAATCTAGTTTAAATATATCATTGTGCACAAATTAAATTACTTGTTTTGCTTATTGTTCTTGGATTATTATATTGCTTCCATGCCTTGCCTATAACTTGAGGGCCTTTCTAGAAAAAAAATAACATTGAGAGACGAATACGTAAAAAATCATGAAAACATATTGATTTTTTTTTGTAAGCAAAACCCATTATTTTAGTTCTATTACAACTTG
Source organism: Centrapalus pauciflorus (assembly GCA_020465985.1). Lineage (NCBI taxonomy): Eukaryota > Viridiplantae > Streptophyta > Magnoliopsida > Asterales > Asteraceae > Centrapalus > Centrapalus pauciflorus. Next base: position 197,724 of record JAANYP010001710.1, on the reverse strand, counting down.
TCTGAATTTGTTAATGAGTGTTCTATAAAATGTTTGAGTTTTGAAATGGTTTTATGAAATGAGCAAACATATTTGATTAATCAACTTTACGAATACATGTGTGTTAGATATATTGTTCGTACGCTTAATAGTTACTTGTGTTATTTTCTGTTGTTATATTATACTAAATATCTACTAGTGGCATATTTATTAAACGCACTCAATATTATATTGAAAATTATATATTTCTATGGCATAGTGATATATTTTGTATAAAAACTGAATTTGAATTGAAAAAAAAAAAACGAGCAAAATAACTCACATCAAAAACCAAAAACCAAACTAATGTGACAAAAACTGGAAAACACGAAACACAACACCAATCTGATATAAAAAATATGACACGACATGACACATATATAAATGGGTTAAAAATTGGATCGATACAAAATTGAAACACGAATGACACTTATGAGTTTTATCTGAACATGTCTCACGACATGTTCACGACCCGATTTACATCTCAATCAAGTTTGGAATATACTAATCTAGTTTCAATGTTTGTTAGACTTAGAGGTGATCGATATACAATTTGATTTATGGGTTTGTTGATTTTCATTGGTTTAGTTTCATCGGTTTGGAAATTTTTTTATCCCAAACCAATAACCAAACCAAACAAGATTACAATCACCGTAAACCGAATTTGAATTTGGTTTGCTTTAATTTATAAACCATATATTCAATATGAAAAACAAACTACAAACAACTAAATACCAAACGATAAAGACAAAGACAAAACTTTCAAACATCTCGAATTGCGAAATATTAAATTAAACATACAAAAAATGTTTTACCATAAAAGAAATTAATTCCAAAATTCCTCACTCTCACACACACACACACACACACACACACACACTCTCTCTCTCTCTCTCTCTCTCTCTCTCTCTCTATATATATATATATATATATATATATATATATATATATATATATATATATATATATATATATATTGAAGATCAATAGGGTACTATATTAGACTGAGGTACCAGAATACCATATTAAATGAACATGTTCAATACTTTAAATTGTTTAATTTCATGCAAAATTGCAATATACACATGTTCAAATGTACATTATTATTAATTAGTTCACATCATTTACATATTTATTATAATAAAATGTTTTATTTCATACAAAATAGCAATATACACATGTTCAAAAATGCAGTATATATGAACATGTGCATATTGTACTTTTGCATGAAATTAAACGTTTAAACAATTTTAACGTAATAAATATAAAATTGATGTGAACTAGTTAATAATAACGCAATTTTGAACATATGAATATTACATTTTTCATGAAATTTAACATTTTATCGTAATAAACATGTTCGTTTAATATGGTACTCCAGTTCCCAGTCTAATATGATACTCCATGGATCTCAACCCTATATATATATAGTGTTCATATTAAAAAAAAACCCTACGAACTTTCGTGAAGATATCGATTAAGTCACTGTATTTTTTTCCCGAGTGTTCAAGTCCCTAGATAATTTTTGTCTTGTTCAAAACTATATATTTGATCTGTTTAGCAGGTCACTAACTAGTGATTTAATCGTGAAAATTTGAAAAGAAAGTTGGGTTTTTTTAATAATAAACTATTCGAAGAAATAAATGTTTTACCTGTAAAAATATATAGTTTTGAATAAGATAAACTTTGTTTAGGGACTTAAATACTCGAAAAAAAAGTTTCAGTGACTTAATCGATGATTATATGAAAGTCTGTGTGATTTTTTCAATATTAACCCATACACACACACTATATATATATATATATATATATATATATATATATATATATATATATATATATATATATATATATATATATATATATATATATATTGAGGTTCTATGGGGCACCATATGCATCGGGAACCAAATGAGAACCAAAAATGCATTGCTTGTTTACAAATGATGTAATAAGGGTATTATTGGAATACTTTATTTGAAAAAATTAATTATTCTTTTAATTAATAGATTAGGATTAAAATAGGAAACTAAATCAATCTCATTAACCATTCTCCATATATTATTCTCTCTCTCTCTCTCTCTCACACACACACACACACACACACAATCGACCGACGAGTTTGAGAAGACGATGATGAGATGAAGATGAAAATGATGCATCACGTTGAACTCATGAACCTATGAACGTATACGATGTGAAGAAGACGAATACGAAGATGCACAGTATGAACACGATGATGCATAACCTGGTGCTCCATATGAACACGATGATGCATAACCCGGGAAAGATAAATACGAATATGCATAGTCAATGAAGATGATGAAGCATGATGTTGGATTTTTGTTCAATTGGAATTTTTTAATTTTAGAAGTGCATTTTATAAATTTATTAGCATTTAATACTTGATTATTGAATTAAATATTCAATTAATATAAATTTAATTTTGAGTTGACTTGATATATTATTTTTCCGAAAATACCCTTATGCACGTCTAATATGTAAATCGTGCATCATAATGCGTTCACTAATTTCATCTTTATTACCCTTTTGCCATTGTAATCTTAGCCATTCATTTTCTATATCTAACGGTGTATATGGGTTCCTAAGTTGCACGATGCACACAGGTGCCCCATAGAACCTAACCCCATATATATATATATATATATATATATATATATATATATATATATATATATATATATATTTCATGTATGTATGTGTGTCTATATATGTATATATAGGGTTGATATCAATGCTGAACCTTAATTTAGTGCGGAACTATAGAACCAATCTACACCATAACATTATAATATAACACTGAGGATAGGATGATAAATATGCAATTAACATTAAATTAATGGTAGTACACCAAGTTTGACTGCTAACTTTGACCATTATTTTAACTTTTTTAATATTGAATGTATATGCAATGTTACATATGTTATATATAATATTATTTTGTGATATAAATTATAATTCAAATGTAAATGCAATTTGCATATAAAACTAAAACCAAAATCTAAATTTTAAATTTGATTTGGTTCTAAATAAAATCGATTTAATTTGGTTTCAAATGGATTAAATTGTTGGTTGGACTCGATCAAATTAACCATGAATTTCAAATTTATAATAATTTCTCAATTTTCATGCTATATCCGACAAATGTGAAAAGCCCAAACTAGTCTTCTCAAAATTTAAGCAGAAGCTTCTTTCTGGTCAACTTTAATAGGAATCGCGTGAAGACCAAAACTTCGAGCCGCCTTCTTTCTTTCTGTATATTAATTCTCCTCTTTTCTTTCTATATATAAATACAAACTCTTTGGATCCAATATATATCATCAAACACACTTCAATTCCACTTCAATTCTCTCTTCTGCTAATCGATCATAATCAAAAGGGATTTCTTTGTGAAAAATGACTTGGATATTTTCATTATTCAACGGTCCATCAGGTTTTTCAGCAAATTCTACGGCTGAACATGTTACAAAAGGAATCGATGGAACTGGCCTTACCGCCATTGTTACTGGTAATAATACTTCTCTAATATTACTATTAGCTAATCAAATCTCAATGATAATATGAAAAGAAAACAGTTTTATAAGAATCTTGATGCTAGCATTTGCATAGTGAAACTAAATAAACATTTTCTTTGACTTTGATATAAGTTGAATTAAACCAATTCTGGTTATTGTCACTAATTTAACAATATCTATGAACTTTTAGGAGCTTCAAGTGGTATAGGCACAGAAACGACTCGTGTCCTTGCCTTACGCGGGGTACATGTGGTTGTCCGAAATGTTGAAGCTGGTCAAAAAGTTAAAGAAAGCATTCGTGAACAAATCCCGAATGCTAAACTCGATGTTATGAAGTTAGATCTGAGCTCACAGGCAGCTGTACGAAAGTTTGCAGCGGAGTATATTTCAAAGGACCTTCCTTTAAACATCTTAATGTATAAAACAACTCCCTTTAGTCAAGATTTTTAAAGATTTTAAATAGTTTTGATAGTTGCATACGGGACTAATTTCATTTTCATCGACTTTAATGTGTAAAAAGTCTAAATGCAGGGATGTCGTCTTCTAAGTTCGCTCTTTCAGAAGACAACATTGAATCGATGTTTGCAACCAACCATATCAGTATGTTAACATCTACCCCCAAACAAATTACACTAGAAAAACACAATCGACTTATCTTCTAAGAAACATCTTTTTGTTTTTATTTTAGGTAATTTCCTTTTAACAAACTTGTTGTTGGATACCATGAAAAAGACTGCAAATACAAGTCAAAAAGAAGGAAGGATAGTTATTCTTTCGTCGGAGCTTCATAAGATGTCATACAAGGGTGGAATTATGTTTGACAAGATCAATGACGAAAAGAGGTACGTTATGAAATCATTAGTTTAGAGGAGCTGTCATTTGATTTGTTGGATTTCAAGGCATTTAACATGATTAATTTGGATTTTATGGGATTATATGAGATCATTGGTTTACAGAATTTTGAAGTTTTTCAAATGTTGGAAGGATTATGAAATCCCACAAACAAGGGTTTTCAAATTCAAAATCCATCCACTTCTTAAAAGAGTTCAATATATATTCTTTACAAAATGCAAATCTTTTTAAATCTAGTAACAAGGTCATTAATGTACAACAATTACTAAAATATCATGTGGGCTTTTTGTAATTTCAGCTATAGCTATTTCTATGCTTATAATCAGTCGAAGCTTGCTAATGCATTGCACGCAAAAGAGCTAGCGAAACGTCTCAAGGTGATTCATTTTTTTTCCATTTCATTTCTTTTCTCATCTTTGGTATGAAATCAAGATCTTCATATGGTAATCCACCCCTTTGAAATGATAGACGCTTAATTACCTTTTTCTGGACTAAATATGTTCACTTTTATCTTGGTGGAATCAGGAAGAAGGTGCAAATGTGACTGTAAATTCACTACACCCTGGAGTTATCAAAACAAATCTTATACGTGACCAAGGGATTGTGGCCTCTGCTTTCTTTGGATTGGCTTCCATGTTCTGGAAGAATGTTCCACAAGGAGCTGCGACTACATGCTATGTGGCTTTGAATCCACAAGTAAAAGGTATTAGTGGCGAGTATTTTCGTGATAGCAATATATCAAACGCAAGCAAATATGTTGAAGATCCAGAATTCGCCAAGAAGCTGTGGGACTTTAGTTTGCAGTTGTCTCAACCAAAGTAATCACGTTCTCAACCTCGTATAGTACTCGCTTCATCGTTGAATCGTTTGAGTGTTCTTATAGTTTTTATAATGTTTGTTTGTTGGTTTGTATTATAATACATGTTTATTGGAAATATATAGTTGATGTTTAATGTGACATTGCAACGTTTTGTATTATATTCTTAAAGCTCTGTATCAAGTTTTGCATATTCCTATTCTCGAGTTGCTAATAATGTAATTCAAGTAATTTACTATAATTTAGGCACATTAATTAACTTAAAATAACATCAAAACACAATTTCACATGTGTATGTAGAACAAACATTACTTGACAAAGGAAAGAGAATCAAAGAAATTTTAAAGAGGATATGGAAAGAATGGAATGGATTGAAAAGGATTGCATATATCTTTATTTTAATTGGGTTTGCCTACTATACAACGTTTTTAACAATATAATATATTAATTTTTACATTTAATAGGAACCAAACTATAATAAAAGATGAACATTGTAATAACATAGAACAAAAATAAAGATATTTTTTGGTACAACAGAGCACACACTCATCTAAGTTTACTCCTATATTATTTTTGTTAATCAATCTAGCTAGATCTACAATTTTATCGACAATTAATGGGACTCGAACCACTGATCTTGGGTTCCCTTAACTGCGTAAACTTACTGCATGTTATTAATTTGTTAACACACTTTATTTTACAGGAGACATATATATATTGACAGTTTATATTTTGGCCGGGTGGTTAATACACCAACCGAGTGGTTATTGAACCAACAACCATAATTAACTACCATATTAAGGGGGTCTAGATTAATTAATTAACACTAGCTCCCCCTTAAGCTAGACACCAATTACTCCTAGCTTGTTCTTCATCTTCATAAATTCACAAACTTTCAATGCCTTGGTGAGTAAATCTGCAATTTGATGACCAGTTCTGCAAAAGACAACTTCGTCTGCGAACTCGAAGACGCGAGAAGACGTTTTATATGAGAGTGTGTTTGTTTTTTTTCGTCTGCGGCGTTTGCAGACGTCTTCCCGCGTCTGCCGCATCGTCTGCGGACGTCTTCCCGCGTCTGCAAACGTCTGGAGACCTTTAGGCCATCTCTTCTGACCGCAGATTTCTACAGCTAAATCCGCAGACAAAAGACATCAACCTCTTAAAAAAGAAACAACACGTACAACTTCTCCAAGACTTACCAATTCACGTATGTAGTGATTCCTTTTATGCTTGCGCTTACCATGAAATATAGGATTTTTCGTAAGAGCAATTGCTGACTAGCTTGTTGTCACAATAAATTACTGTAGATTCCTCTTGTGCATGTTGTAACTCGCTGAGAAGTCCTTTTAACCACACTATCTGACATCCAATAAATGATATAGCCATGTACTGAGCTTCTGCTGATGATAGTGTGACTACCTTTTGTTTCTTTGATCCTAAACGTAGCATATATCCTGTTGTACTCTTGTTGTCGTCAACACTTCCAGCATAATCAATGTCACAATAATGCTACCAGCTTCGTTTTTTCAAGGTTGCATGTAAGTTCATGTCTTATATTGATTTAATATAATTACCGAATAGTTATTTATTAATAAATCGATTATTTTTTTTATAATTTTTGCAGTGATCTTAATTTAAGATAGACATGATTTGACGCACTTGGATTGCTCTTGCTTTTGCTAGTCGATCATAGCATAAGACACTAAACATTAGGAATGTTATTTTTGTTGGATTATCATGATGAATGTTATTTTTATTGGATTATTTTAGTGAATCTTATCTTTGTTAGTTCTATCGGTTGTACTAAAATGATTTTACTAATATTAGGTAATGAGATTTTTAATATGTATGAAAACTTATTACCTAATGTGAATGGCATTAATATTTTAGATTTTAGTTATTACAAATATGTATATATTTAATTATTGCAAATTAAAAATTAGTAGAAATTTTGCAACCAATTGTTGATCAATATTGGTAAGATAGAGACCATTTTTTTAGTTTAGACTAATAATTAGTGACCACTTTTATTTGGTATCTGATTAGTGACCATTTTTTTTGCTCTAATAATAACTCAGTGACCAATATTTTGGTCTCTAGTCGACGTTAACGGAAAGAGTCAATTAACCCCAATTAGTGACCTCTTTTTGGTCATTAAAGTTGGTCACAAATCAACTTTTAGTGACGACTTTTACTATTTAGTGACGAAAATCAGTGATGAAGCTAGTCGTCACAAGATTAGTGACCACTATATTTTGGTCACTATATAGTGACTAGTTTCATTTTTGGTCACTGTCAAAAATTAGTGACGGAGCTTAGTGACGAACAGTGACCACCCAAATTTTGGTCACTAAATACCATCTGTGACCATATTTTCTCTGTTAGTGACCAAATTGTTTTCGTCACTAACACCTTTTTTCTTGTAGTGAATAGAGATTAGTGAATAGAGATATACTAATCCTGTCTTTGCATTGTTTTACTTCCATCCCCAAGAAATAATGGAGATAACCCAGGTCTGTCATCTCAGATGTACCCATCATAGATTGCTTGAATTGCTCTATCAGATTCATGCTATTTCCGGTAAAAATGATGTCATCTACGTACAAGCAAACAAATAGGAACTCACCTTTGAGTTTCTTGATATACAGTGTGTGTTTGTAAGGACACTTTTCGAATTCATGATTCTCAAAGTATGAATCTATACAGCTATTCCAAGCACGAGGTGCTTGTTTTAACCCGGCCATATAAAGCTTTATTCAACCGACGTACCTTGTGTTCCTCGTTCTTTTTTTTCTTTTTTCTTTTTTTTTTGTAACCAGGGGTTTGAACCACATAAACCCCCCTCATTGCAAACAAGAATTCCTTGACTTAGTGTAGCCTTTAGATCACGATGAACCCTGTTTACATTTTCCATGTGACTTTGCCTTGGATCAGCAACTGACATAAGAGATTGACCTCGTAGGTTATGTCGGGTCTCATTGCTTTTAAATAAAGAAATCATCCAACGAGTCATCCATATTGACTACAATATTAACTAGGTTCAAGTATTGGTTTTTTTATGCGGGTGGCTAATTCATGAGTTTACTCTAAGATGTCGCATACACAGAGAAAGTTGCGACTCCTTTTTTGTGAGATGACCCATACTTTATAAGTTCGATATTACTGCCAATTTCTTTCTAGGGTTGAACAGCGTACCTTATCAAACCAAACAAGTTTCAAATTAGAACTATGGGTTCGGATCTGATTCTTGATTTTTGTGTAATTTGATATTATTGTAATTTGATATTCAGTGCTATGGGTATACCAGGAGGAAATTACCCGTAACCTTACCCAAGTTGAAGGGTCCAGCTGTAACTTATGATTTTTAAATTCTTAATTAGATAAAATTCCATATTTTAGAAAGCATATCTTCAAGAATAAGATCAACAATCCATTTTTTCAATCATTCATGTTCAAGAAAAAAAAAACCTTCAAACCTTAAACAAGTAATCATCGGTATGAGCTTAATCAAATAATACAAAAGAAATTCAAGTAACTTTTTATTGTATTATAGCTAACTTTTATATTTAATCATGTTGGACGACTGGATGCTATGATTAAATATTTTTGTTCGTTTTGATATTAACATTATTTGTTGGTTTTTATATTGTCTTTGTTAATTGGGTTTGGTATTAGCTTTGTGTGGCAAATGAAAAAAAAAGTTGATCTGAACCTTCCGGTCACGAAAATACCATCCGTATCGAAATTCTATTCAATTCTCGGTACTAAGGACATGTCTTTAAAGAATTGGTATCATGGTAAGAGTACATGACAGTCCCATCGTTATTTCTTTCTATTTCATGTTGTTTTTTTTATTTGTGGTGGTGGTGGTGGTGGTAGTAGTAGTAGTGTTGTTATCATCATCATCATCATCATCATCATCATCATCATCATCATCATCATCATCATCATCATCATCATCATCATCATTATTATTATCATTATCATTATCATTATTATTATTATTGTTATTATATCAATATTTACATATTATTTTATGGTTATTACGAAAAAGACCAATATGTTTTCATACATTTTGCGTTTTTGTTCTTTCATGTTTTTCCAAAAGAAATTCTCAAGTTAATTTTTTTTCCTTTTTATTTTAGTGAAACTTGGCTTTTAGAATCCGGTTTTTCAGTTTTGTAAAAATCTCAGTTTTCCAATATAATCGACCTCTAGTAGTCAAATTTCACTAGACTAGAAAAACAAAATTAACTTGAGAGTTTTTTTTAAAAGAATAACATTGAGGGACGAAAAAACAAACTTGGTTTTTTTCGTAATAAACTCACTATTTTAATTCTATTAAACCCCTTGTCTGAATATGTTAATGAGTATTTTACAAAATGTTTGAGTTCTCAAATGGTTTTATGAAATGAGCATACCTATTCAACTAATCAACTCTAAGAATACATTTGTGTGAGATATATTGTTTGTACGTATCCTTAATAACTACTTGTTATTTTCTGTTGTTATAGTGTCATATTTATAAATACACTCAATATTGAACTGAAATTTAAATATTTTTATGCCATAATGATATATTTTGTATAAAAATTGAATTTGAATTGAAAAACAAACAAACAAACTTAGATAAAAAACCAATGAAACACAACACCAATCTGATACGAAAAAAATATGACACGACATGACACATAAATAAATGGGTTAAAAATAGATCGACACAAAAATGACATGAAACATGAATGACACCTACTAGTTGACTTGATTTATATCTCATTCAAGTTAAAATCTACAAATCTAGTTTCAATGTCTGCTATACTTAAGGGTGATCAACGGTTTAGTTTACGGGTTCGTTGGTTTCTTCGGTTTAAAATTTTTTTATCTCAAACCAAACAAGATTACAATCTACATAAGCCAAACCATAAACCGAATTTAAATTCAGTTTGTTTTTCGTTTATAAACCAAATATTCAATATGCAAACAAACTAAAAACAACCAATATGTTTTACGCCGAAAGAAATTAAGTATGAGTCCCAAAATATTAAATTAAATAGTGAAATATTAAGTATGAATCCCAAAATATTAAATTAAACATACACAATAAGCCCTTCAAATCTTACAAACCAAACGCAAGCCACCAGTCCACCACCACGATGAACGAAGAACACGATGATGATTCCTTGATGATGATGAACGATGAAAACGATGCATAGCAGCCGGTTCACGATGCATTCCAATGAAGATGATAATGATTCCGCGATGATGATGGGTGATATCGTTTTGAAGGTATGATCCGTTTTTTCATTCATTTTCTAAATGAAATTTTTTGAAAAATTAATCGTGTTTATCCGATGTTTATGCAAGATGAATTTGATACATCGTGTTTATCAAGATGAATCGTATTTGAAGATGAATCTGATGAAGATGCATCATGTTTGAAAATGAATTCGATGAAGATGCATCGCGTTTGAAGATGAATACGATGAAGATGCATCACCATTTTGATGATACATGATGGTGGGAGGAAGATTAGGATGAATATGACTGAAGATGATGATGAAGAACTGAGATGCATCATGAATGGAAAGATGAACATTAGATGCATCCATATCAAATCATCCTTTTTGAATTTGTTTTGATTTTGTATGAAGTGTATCAATTTATTTTATTAGCGTTTATTGTTTACCTAAATGAGTGAATATTCAATTAAATTAAAATTAAATTTTATTTGACTAGATATATTATTTTTCCCAAAATACCCCTATGCATACCAAATACATGCATCGCGTGATGCACCAATGATCATTTAATCTAAGGGCTGTGGTTGGTTCTTTTTGGTTCTCGATGCATATGCTTCCCCATAGAACCTGACCATATATATATATATATATATATATATATATATATATATATATATATATATATATATATATATATATATATATATGTATATGTATGTTGAGGTTCAATTTAGAACTTTTATGCATCGAGTAACCTCACGGAACTTTTGTGCATCGGACTACCAAGGATGCACAAAGGGCATTTAGGGGATATTAAATGTATTTTGAATTCCAAATTTTTTAAGATAATTAAAATCTCAATTAGGTATAGAAATCATCCATTGATTTCTTTCCTAATATCACTCCCCCTTTCTCTTCATCTCTCTCTCTCTCTCTCTCTCTCTCTCTCTCTCTCTCTTAACTCCATCCTTGGTTCCTTCCCATTTCCCATTCTCGATCACACACCACCATAGCACCGCCACCACCACCGGCAATTGCCAACCACCAACCACCACCACCATTATCTCTCTCATTCTTTCGATTAAACTACCATCATCCGCCAACCACCACTACCAATATCCTCATTCCCTTGGCCTCTCCTCATCTCCCTTGCCGCCGCCACCTTTCTCTCCCCCTCAACTGCCACGACCACTTGACTACCGCCATCATCCTCCGTCTATCACCACATGTCTCATTGTGCACCGACCTATGATGATGATTAACTCAGTCCGATGATGATGAACACGTCTAGGATGTTCATGAACCGATAAAAGAGATGCATTTCAAACACGTTAAGGTAAATATTTGAATGAACGATGTAGGTTTGAATGAACGAAGAATGTTTGAATAAATGATGAACACGATGAAGGTTTGCATATATGATGCATAGCAACAACAACACGATGCATAGATGAATTATGAACGATATACACAATGATGATGATGACGATGAACACAATTAAGACTATAAAGGCCGAGATGCATCATGATTATTTATTAATGATATTGACGAGACTATATTATTGTGTGTTTTCAGGAGTTTTAAAGGCTCGTATATGCATTTTCACTTCGTAACTGTCGTACTTTTACATCATATTTGTGTTTCGGGGTCAAGAAGTCATTTCAAAGCACCATGAAAAAAATTCTGCTCAAAAGGCCCAGGTCGGGGAGTAGGGCTACGCCCCAAAACAGTAAGATTGTAAGTTCAAGATCAGGTCCAGCGCAGGATGGCGTACCCCCGGGCGTAGGGCGCTATGCCCCTGCAGCGTAAAAACCCTATAGTCGCGTTCCTACTTCCACAACCCTAAAAATCTTGACCTCTATAAATAGCGTTGACCTGCGGACGTTTTCAAGAAGTTCCGAAATATTAAAAACGTTGGCAAAGCCCTGCTGCAACCAAGTCAAGGATCAAGTATGAAGAAGTGAAGTGCCAACCGTTCATCTCCTAGAAGCCTAATGGTGATATCCACAATCATTTCCGGTGAAGAACACTTGATGGAGGGCTAAGCGCTTCATAGCTATTTGCTGATCGAGGATCTACGGCTAAGTGTTATTTTATTGAACATTCATATTTGTATTGATGTGTTTTGTGATTATTGAATATTTATTGTTACACAAATGATATACGTTTGGTTATCATTATGATTGAATGATTTAATTGGTCAAAGCAAGATAGTTCATAGTGATATTATAATATGTGCCTCCGAATCACTCACGAAACGAGAGGAGGGAAAGCTTCCGAGTAACACTGTTTTAAACCCTTCGCACGCACACAACAAAGAAAAGAAGCATCAAGTGGATGAAGTGTCCAAGGTGACTACCCTGAGAAGTGGTAAAGAAGTAGATAATAAGATCGAATGCCAAAAGAATAAGAAGAAGAAAACACCGATCTAAAGAAGAAAGAAGGTTCTAAGAAAGTTACTTTTAAGGAACCAAAACCAATCAAGACAGATATCCCAACTCCCAAAGTTGGGGAGGCGGTTAAGGATCAGGACACCACAGCTCCTCCTTACCTTGCTGCTCTGGAAAATCCGAAATCTTCTCCATATGGCAAGAGAGGTCCACAACCCAAGGATTTGTGGGATTTATTCAATCAAGTCAAGATCTATATCCCATTGGTCAAGGCCATTCAACAAATACCCCCTTATGCCGAATTTCTAAAAGATCTCTGCACGCAGAAAAGAAAGTTTAAGGTCTCACTTCCCAAGCAGATCAATTTAACTGAGCAAGTGAGTGCAGTGATCTCTAATTCTTTGTCACCAAAGCTAAAATATCCTGGATCACCTTCATTTATTTGAAATCCCACTATAGTAATGCAAATAAAAATAGAAAATGAGAGACCTAAAGTCCAGTAACAATTGGCAATGTGCAAATTAAAAAGGCATTACTCGACCTTGGAGCCAGTGTAAACATTTTGCCTGGAAATTTGTTTGACAAACATGATCTAGGCCAGTTACAGACCACACATATAATTTTACAAAAAGTCCAAGGGGTATCTTATCGAACGTTATAGTAAAAGTTAAAGATTTTTTTACTATCCGGTTGACTTCTTAGTCTTAAATACAGAGTTCTTTTGGAGAAAATCAGCCAGCCATTATCTTATGTAGACCGTTCTTAGCCACTATTAATGCTCAAATCAATTGTAGAACGGGGTCTGTAGATATTGCCTTTGGAAATCGTAAGCTGCGACTAAATGTGTTCAATGCTTCCACCACTGCTTCAATCGATTCAGAATGTTACATGATAGATGCGGTGGACGAACTTGCGCAGCAGCACGGTTCACTAATCAGTGCCAAGGATACCACTGAGCTATTCTTTGCTGAGCACGAAACTGCTAAGATGAACTCTGATAAATGCAACGAACTTGAGGCAGTCATGGAATCCACACTGGAACCTAAACAATCACCGTTGACCCATAAGACTGTGAAATCACCAACTGATTTGCCTCAATATGAAAGGCCTTCGACAGAACAGCCACCTGTTCTAAAGTTAAAAGCCTTACTTGTGCATTTGAAGTATACATTTTTAGGTCAGAAAGACATTCTTCCAGTCATTATTACATCAGAATTGACCGAGGCACAAGAAAAATCCCTACTACAAGTACTAGTTAAGTACAAAGAGGCAGTAAGATGGACCATAGAAGACTTAAAAAGAATCAATCCTACTTTGTGTATGCATCGAATCACTGTTGATCCCGGAGCTAAACAAGTAAGAGATGCACAAAGGAGGCTGAATCCCGCACAGATGAATTACACCACCACGGAAAGGATTTACTAGCCGTATTATTTTCCCTTGATAAATTCATATCATATATTGGGGGGGGGGGGGGGGTAAAAGTAATTGTGTACTTAAGTGATCACATTAGGGACTCCTTCCCTGATGAACAATGATTATCAATTTCCAAAACATCATGGTTTCCATTAGACACAGGTTAAATGGGCCATCAATAATATGCTAGTCTCTGAACTAATCAGGTTAAAAGATCCCAAACATAGTTAGACTAGTATAGGAGCAGTACATCTGGCTGAAGACGTAAAACTTAGCGCTTCCTAGGAGGCAACCCAGAGAACTTTGTGGGTGTGTTTCTGGAAACCCTCACGAGACAACACTCGTCCATTCGGGAAACCGAGGGGTTTAACGGCTTGTTGCACATGCTAAGTGCAATCGTGATTCCCTACGAAAAGGCAGATTATTTTAATTATTTGTTTTAGCTAAATGTTAGTGTCACCGACTAAATTGGGGAGGATTTTCAACCCAGTTTTAGTTGTTTCTAGACTTAAGTTTACTTTTATTTAGTTTCATCTATCCCAAATAAGCAAAGAATTTTGTTAAGAATGTGATTGTGTTCATTGTCTGCTCATTATAAGTGTGTTTATGTGATAAGGACGTTACAATGGTCTAAGTTGGGAAGGGTAGTATCTATGAAATATTTAATATGAACTAACGAGCCTCCACAATTTTTTTTATTAGACTGAAATTTGACCACCTGGGCAGAAAGCTACGGCATATCATGAACAGCAGAACTGGGCATACTGAGAGGGGGTTCGACATCCCGAGGATTTTCAGGCTGGTAGCTTTTTCAATAGTATCTTTGGTCCTCCTCTTCCTCCTTAATAGTGATCAGGTACCATCGTTCCTTGCTCTTCACATTTATCATATTTAGATTTGCTTGTTTGGGTTAGAATTTTATTTTTGCAATTTCATTTCAGTATTTGAGTGTGTTTTGTTTTCAATTGCCGAGTCCTGTTAAATGTGAATGCTTAGTGTTAAGGCAGTCTTTTGAATTTCCCCAATGGTTCTTGTTTGCCGATCAGGCTGTGGAAAATAATGACATATAGAAAATTGTACTCAGAATTAGTTAGTGTTAGTTTGGAATTCTAGAATTATGTTAAGAGTAATCATTAACATTTTAATGTAAGTTGAGTTCAAGTAAGTTAAGATATATTTGTGCTTAAATGAAAATAACGTGTCAAAAGATTTTGGAAAACTCATGCAATAAGGGGGAGAGCTTAATCATGTTTTTAGCCTCAAAATATTCGAGGGTAGCCTAGTTGGTTCGGGAAATTAAGTCCTACGTGGTACCATTCATGCCTAATCCCCTAAAACCATCTGGTTTGGGAGTGATTGACCCAAATCTCGCTACATGGACCAACTAGAAAAGCTATGATAAAAACTTGAGTTAAAAAGAAAAAAAAGAATATATAATGCATGTTAATCAAAAGTAATTTTTGTCGTATACATGCATCGAGAGAAATGATGAAAAGACCCATGTGTTTTAAGACTTATACCCTTGAGCTAAAAGGGTAATTTCCAAAAGAGAGATGCATTATAATAACTGATGCAGCGTAGCAAATTGAAATGGATTAATCTGTTGATTCAAAGAATTCCAGATTAATCCCTACTAATAGTTTGTTGATTCCGTAGAATGCCAAACAATTAGGCTTCAAACAACTGATTAAAATCCGAAAATTTGGAAAATATAAAAGTTTTCTTGATTGATAATCTTCTTTCATACATAACTTCAACACAACTTAAATAGAAATAGGAAACTGAAAACGGGTAAAAAAACCAACGGGTCGACCCATGAAACGAAAATAAAAACCCAAATAACCGAAAAAATCATAAAAAAGCCCATAACTCTCATTCCGGGTCGATATTGGGCAAAAGGGTTGGGCTTTGGCGGTTTGTCACTGCGTGGAGCTCGAGCGTACGATCGTCTGGACACCTGATTCGCCCCAAACGGAGACCCGAGTCAAAAGTTAGGGCCGTTTCCGTTTAGCCCCTTTTATTACGGACCCTATCTTGGGCCTCCAGAAACAGGATGGCCCGATCATCGATATTTGGGCCTGCATCAATAACTTAAAGGATATGTGTTTTAACCGAAAATGTTCTTTAACTTACATTCAAAATCTTAATGCATTATTGCGAAGGCTGACTTAACCGATAAAAGGGATGCATTTCAAACACGTTAAGGTAATATTTGAATGAACGATGTAGGTTTGAATGAATGATGAATGTTTGAATAAATGATGAACACGATGAAGGTTTGCTTAGAAACAATATGATGCATAGCAACAACAACACGGCGCGTAGACGAATTATGAACGATGTACACGATGATGATGATGACGATGAACACGATTAAGACTATAAAGGACGAGATGCATCATGATTATTTATTAATGATATTGATGAGACTGTATTATTGCGTGTTTTCAGTAGTTTTAATGGCTCATATATGCGTTTTCACTTCGTAAATGTAGTAATTTTACATCATATTTGTGTTTCAGGGTCAGGATGTCATCTCAAAGCACCACGAAAAAATTCAGCTCAAAAGGCGCAGGTCGGGCAGTAGGGTTACACCCAGGTTAACGCCCCTACGCCCCAAAACAGTAAGATTTTAAGTTCAAGATCAGTTCCAGCGCAGGCTGGCGTACCCCCGGGTGCAGGGGCTACGCCCCTGCAGCGTAAAAACCTTACAGTCGCATTTCTACGTCCGAAACCCTAAAAATCTCGACGTCTATAAATAGAGATGACCTGCAGACGTTTTTAAGAAGTTTCAAAATATTAAAAACGCTGGCGAAGCTCTGCTGCAATCGAGTCACAGATCAAGTTCGAAGAAGTGAAGTGCCAACCGTTCATCTCCTAGAAGCCTAATGATGATTTCCACAATCATTTCCGGTGAAGAATACGTGATGAGGGCTAAACGCTTCATAGCCATTTGCGGAGGCTCTACGACTAAGTGTTATTTTATTGAACATTCATATTTGTATTGATGTGTTTTGTGATTATTGAATATTTTTTGTTACACAAATGATATACGTTTGGTTATGATTATGATTGAATGATTTAATTGATAAAAGCAATATAGTTCATAGTGATATTATTATTTGTGCCGAATCTATAATTTAGGGATTAAGAGAAGTAATGAATATTGCATGCGCTATGCCGAGAGTTATTAATTAAAATATTCGTGATTAATAAAACTAAGTAATTGGTTATATTTATGTGACCACTGCATGATGTTTAATTGAATAATAACTTATGCCGTAGTGAATTCGTAAATAGTTATCTTTAATTTGATTTGTTATTCGATCGTAGTTTGATTGGCCGTTGTTTAGCATTAATTTAGTTTTTATCACCATTATAAAGAATCAATCAATTCTGCAGTATAATCGCTTTTCTAATTCATAAAGAAACTAGCAATTTAACCCTAACAAACCTACAAGCTCGCTGAGGATTCCACCATTACTTCCTTGCACTAGTAGGTAGTTTGGACTATTTCTACGGGCCACAATGACGACTCGTCAGATATGCAAAACGAGTTTGTATAAATTTTGAATTTGAATATGAACATGAGATGCATCACGAATTTGAACGTTGAACATGACATGCATCACCATCTCGGCTTTCAACGATGAACGACGAACATGGAATGCGTCACGAATTTGAACGATGAACATGATATGCATCACGAATTTGTATGAATTTTGTATAGATTAAGCCGATATGCATCATGAATTTGAACGATGAACATGAAATACATCGACATTTCCATCATATTTTTTGAAATTGTGTAGATTTTGTTAAATTTGGAAGTGTACCAATTGAATTTATTTAACATTTATTATTTACTTATTTGTTAGAATATTCAATTTAATGCAAAACTAAAATTAATTTGAATAAATACATATTTTTTCCAAAACTACCCAAAATACCCCCCCCCCCCCCCTCCCGATTGATCTTCAATGCACTTGATGCATTAAGTTTTCCAACTATTTACCCTTTTGCCAATTTAATCTAAACCATACAATTTTTTGATTTAATGGATGACATAGGTACTTTTGTACCTCGATGCACAAAAGTTCTTAATTGAACCTCCCTATATATATATATATATATATATATATATATATATATATATATATATATATATATATATATATATATATATATATATAGATTTGGGTTCAAATGAGTACCACTAGTTTTGCGGAGTACCGGAGGTAACTCGCTTAAAACCATTTTTTTTGAAATTTTTTTTCATAATCATGTTTAAATTAATAATATAAGACTACTTGCAAAAAATCACACCTAAACACACACTAGAACTATGTGAAACGTGCAAGTTCACATGAACTGCACTGTTGTGAACGTATGTTCACAGCTAAGCATGTTCACATGAAATTTTTTCACGTTCACATGACTTTTAAGAGGCTAGAAAGTGTGAATGTGTGTAATCTTTTACGAATAGGCTTATATTATTTGTATCTAAATTAATATGAAAAAAAATTACAAAAAAAAACTTTTTTCGGAGCATGTTCACATCTTAAACCCGTGTGTTCACAGGTACTCACGGTACTCTGCATTTTTTAGGTACTCACACGAACCATATTCTATATATATATATATATATATATATATATATATATATATATATATATATATATATATATATATATATATATATATATATATATATATATATATATATATATATATGGGTGAGTTCAATGAAAAACCTATATGCATCGGAAAACCCGGAAACCACTTTATAGCCAATTATTCAGGTGATGCATCACACCGAAAGTCATGTATCACGAGGGAATTTGATGCATTTGTGGTGGTGAATGGAGGTTTTCCAAGGTTTTTCGATGCATGTTGGTTTTCCATTAAACCCCCTCTGTATATATGTGTGTGTGTGTGTGTGTGTGTATATATATATATATATATATATATATATATATATATATATATATATATATATATATATATATATATATATATATATATATATATATATATATATATATAATTCAGGTTCATCAGCGTACCAATAAGATTCCACCATACCCTAATGTGAATGATCATTCATATATATATATATATATATATATATATATATATATATATATATATATATATATATATAGACATGTATAAGACAACATTATAAGACTTTTTCAAAAGGAGCAACATCACAAATCTTGTGAATGGTAAAAAAAATCATGTGAATGACCATTCACATAAATATGCGTTGAGATTCACATAATTTTTAAGTACACAGAAAGTGTGAATCTATGTGAAATTTATATATCATGCGTATAACATTAAATTAAACATGGTTATGTGAAAAAAAATTTAAAAAGTTTTTTAAGGTTGTTACCTTCGAGTGCACTTGATTTCGAGAGGTACTTATTTAAACCTGACTATATATATTAGTTTATTACCCGCGTAGTACGTGAATATTTTTAATATATATAAAATATAATAAATAAAAAGATAAAGATATAATATTATTTTTTAAACAAAAGTATATAAGGTGATATTATTATTTATTATGACCTATTAATTTTGTATATTTCTAAATATATATGAAGAGCAATTACTTTCTTATATATTTTTTTAAAACTTTTATTATATTATCTTATAATTAATAAGTTAGTAGATTATTAGATTTTGTTTTATTTGATTTGATTTGAATTTAAAAGTGGATTATATTAGATTTGGATATATTTAATTAATAAGTAAGTAAAGTATTAGATTTTGTTTGATTTGAATTTAAAAGTGGATTATATTAGATTTGGATAGATTTGATTTAAAATTTTTTATTCTTTTTAAAATATATAACTGCCACGTGCCGATTCATGGTGACGACGACACGTGGTTTCATCAGAAATGAGTATAGTTACTCTTTTAATAGTATACTAGTTTATTACCCGCGTATTACGCGGATATTTTTAATATATATAAATATAACAAATAAAAAAATAAAGATATAAATATTTTTTAAACAAAAGTATATAAGATGATATTATTATTTATTATGACCTATTAATTTTGTATATTTCTAAATATATATGAAGAATATTTTTTCTTATATATTTTTTTAAACTTTTATTATATTATCTTATAATTAATAAGTTAGTAGATTATTAGATTTTGTTTGATTTCATTTGATTTGAATTTAAAAGTGGATTAGATTAGATTTGGATAAATTTAATTAATTAATAAGTTAGTATAGTATTATATATATATATATATATTGCCGACGGAGCAGAGAGAAAAAATGCGCACGTGGCGCAATATTACCTGGTAAAAATTCAGAAAATTAAGGCTTAGTTGGCGCAGTATAGTTGGTTAAAATTCAGAAAATCATGGCTACTTATTTGACGCAATATAATTGGTTAAAAATTCCAAAAATAATGGGATTCCCCCCACTATTTTAGCTCAATAAGATTCCACATAATTATCAAGATTTTTTAACATATTTTAATGTTTCTGCAATTTAAATATGTAGATTTTTCGGAAAGAAATAAAAATGACAATAAAATTTCAAATTTTCACTATTGGAAATAGTTGTAATTTGGTTTATCAAGTTAAATAAAAATAACAAATCAGATTTATTCGCTAGAAAATTTCAAATTTGCACTATTGGAAATAGATGCAATCTGATTTATCAAATTAAATAAAAATAAGAAATCAAATTTAATCGGCTATAGTATAACCGAAATATTAAGATATGCAGAAAAACACTGGATAATATCATAACTGAATATGCAGAAAAAAAGATCCAAACTAGAATAATAAATATTTCCAGCTGCATATTTATCAAGTTATCAATTCTTTATATAATTTGAAACCTTATAATTATTAGATGTTTATATAACGAGTTAAATGTAACCAAGTTAGAGATAAAACATGTTTTATTGAAGTTACGTACTAATATATATATATATATATATATATATATATATATATATATATATATATATATATATATATATATATATATATATATATATATATATATATAGTCAGGTTCAAAAAAGTACCTCTCGAAATCAAGTGCACCCGAAGGTACCAACCTTAAAAAACTTTTTTTAGATTTTTTTTTCTCATAACCATGTTTAAATTAATGTTATACACATGATATATGAATTTCACATACATTCACACTTTCTGTGTCCTTAAAACTTATGTGAATGCTCAATGCATATTTATGTGAATGGTCATCCATGTGAATGGTCATTTCACACAATGTGAATGGTGTGAATGACCATTCACATGATCTTTTTTTATCATTCACAAGATTTATGATGTTGCTCCTTTTGAAAAAAAGTCTTATAATGTTGTCTTATACATGTTTATTCAAAAAAAATATATGTGAATGATCATTCACATTAGGGTACGCTGGAATCTCATAGGTACGCTGATGAACCTGATTCTATATATATATACACATACATATATATATATATATATATATATATATATATATATATATATATATATATATATATATATATATACACACACACAGAGTCAGTAGCCATAATCAATATTGATAAAAAAAAACTACATCAGCAATGTTTGCGTGAAGAAAACTATATCGTTTCAAGATGAACTTCACGTATGCTAATCAACTAGATGAAGAGTCAAAGATGTTTTCAACTCCTGTAGAAAAATTGATCGACAGTATCTTCTTTAATATTCTTTAAATATTTTGAAAATGATGTACATATATACTATAATACACATAGCATATATATGTTTGATACTTATGCTGCTGCTGTTTCTTCCTTTATTTATGTATCAATTCAATGAACACACACAGAGGTTACGAGACACACACAACACTCCGAGACTATTTATTCTTGGAGCCTGACATTAACATGCAAACACACATATTCAAACACATAATCGCACACTGCACACACTCACAACTCATATCTTTTTGTTTTTAACTTTTTCAGCAGCAACATAAAGTAGGATAAATGACGATTGATACATAAAATTGATCAATAAATATCCTTGCTAATTAAGTTGCCAAGGTCGAAGGCCATTTGACCTTCTTGCCCATTTTTACGGACAGAACTTAAGCTAAACACCTGGACAGCACACTAATACTGCACTTATTTTCTGTTTTGATCTTATTTTCCAGCAAAAAAAATGCAAAGGTTAATGACAATTAATACTTGCATTTGAATCAACAAACCACATAGAAATCAATTAAAGGTTAGGCCGGAAGACAATTGGGCTTATTGGTCAGCCATTCTCGACAAAAACGGAAGCTAACATACACATATGTAATTTACACACAACACAAAGACTTAAACATTCTGTATTTTATCTAATTCAAGCAGCAAAATCAAATAAATAAAGGACGATTTAGACACACAAATGGTCAACAAACACTCCAAGATAATTATGAATTCCAGATTGGCCACAAGCAATGATTTAAAATAATGGAAAATACTTGAGAAAAACATTTAAGAAAATAGCAAGGTCAACAATTTTGTTCATGTAATAAGTGTCTTTCTTGTATTTGAATTGCATTGTTTTTTTATGTTTTAAATTAGTTTGATGTATATTTTTAATTTTAAACATAGAAAGGAGATATCATAACGATATGTTGACTTTTACCAAACAAAATATAACAGTTTCAATAAAATATAATGTAAGGATTAAAATGATTAAAAATAATAATATTAAGAGACCAAATTTATATAACATGAAAATATAATGATTTTTTTCAATATTAACACTGATATTTACGATAGATAAAACTAAGTTTAGATGTAGCAAGTACAATATGAAATATATTTGATGTTGTGTTAAAACTATTACTGGAATGTAAATAAAATAATCTAACAACCAATATATATGTGTGATTATAATGCGTTTTTATTAGAATATATAAAAAAATAAAGCAAACTTAACAATATCTTTAGATTTTCCAACATAAATTATTTAAAAAAAATTAAAATAGAAAACTTATAATTTCTTATACCAATAAAACTGACAATAATGGAGATAATAAAATTTTAAACAAACAAACCTCAAATATAATTACGTGTAGCAATTTTCATGATAGAGTTAAATTTTTTTTTTCCTTAACAAACAATGTATAAGAGAATATATATGTATAGTCTTTCAAAAGAAAATAATTTTTTTGTGTAATTGTTTAACTAAAAAAGTATTAATTTTGAAATAAATCACCCGAGCAACGCACGGGTATTCAACTAGTTAGATTTTGTTTGATTTGATTTAATTTGAAGTTAAAAGTGAATTATATTAGATTTGGATAGATTTGATTTAAATTTCTTTATTATTTTTAAAATCTATAAATGTCATGTGTCGATTCATGGTGACGACACGTGGCTTCATCAGAAATGAGTATAGTTACACTTTTAATAGTATTATAAAATAGTATAATATATATATATATATATGTGTATATATATATATATATATATATATATATATATATATATATATATACACTACTAGAAAATTGACTTTTACCGACGGAATTTCCGACGGAAAAAATCCCTCGGTATTACCGACGGGTTACCGACAAATTTCTGACGGATTGTGTTTATGCAAATTACCGAAGGATTACCGAGGGTATACCGACGGAATTACCGACGGAAACATTCCCTCGCTATTTCGTCGCTAATACCGAGAGTTTACTGAGGGATTACTAACGGATAAATTTGTTGTCGGTAATCCATCGGTAAATACGTCTCTCGGTAATCCGTCGGTAACATTCCCTCGGTAAACACTCGGAAATCCCTCGGTAAAATATTCGTCGGTAATCCGTCGGTAACATTCCCTCGGTATGCCCTCGGTATGTCTTTTGTCGGTAATCCCTCGGTAAATCCTCGGTAAATCCTCGGTAATCCCTCGGAAACATTGTGTTTTCCATTTTCTAGAAAAATAGGTCGTTAAATATGAATACAATTCAAATACACACGTCCGTGTTAGAACCGAAAATATAAATTAGTTGTATTCGTTGATATTAATAGGTAATGAGTTACTTTTTAAACAAATAATATATATGTAGGGATGAGATACATTGTGAACAAGTTATTTTTGTGAACGTTGTGAACAAATAAAATACATATAATCATTCATATATATCAACAAGTGTTTGTAACATGATTCATATAATTCAAAAGGTTCATAGAAGTGTCTACAACAAGATTCAAAACATTCGAAAGATTCATAGTAGTTTTTACAACAAGATGCATAGGATTCAATAAGATTCGTAAGATTCGACAAATTCATAGGATTTAATAAAATCTATAGGATCCAATAAGATTAATAGGTTAATACAAGGGTTCGGTAGTATTTTCAACAAGATTCATAAGATTCAAAAGCTATTTTATGGTTGTTCACAATGTTCACAACGAATAAAGTGTTCACAAAAGATAGTTAGTCTATGTACATAATCCATATATTTGATCGACTATAACATTAAATGAACGATACCTACTTGTTGCGATTCAACATAAGTCATTATAAATGTTATGACATTGTACAAAAAGTACTTGTGAATGTCAAATATGGTCCATTGTAACTTATTATAAACTGATAAGAACCACTAATGTTAGTTAACATAAAATGTAACACATAAAAACTTGTTATAACCTAGATGACCAATAAGTATTTGTTAATGTCATATATGGTCCATTGTAACATGTTATATGACATAATAGGAACAACTAGCATTTGTTAAGACCCAACAAGGCTTATTACAACTTGATATTAACTCTTATGTTTGTTAAGGTCCAACATGTTTCATTTAAATAAACAATACCTATTATAACTTGTTACGAACTTAAATGAACAATTAGTAGTTGTCAAGGCCCAACATGACCCGTTATAATATGTTATGACCTAAATTAGTTTATTATAAACCAATAAGAACCACTAATGTTGGTTAACGTCTGATGACCCTTTTATAACATATTTTAATTACCTACATGAAAAATAATTAAATGTTAAGGCCCAGTATGATTCATTACCTAATAGTAACAACTAATGTTTGTTAAGATACAACATGATCCATTATAACATGATCGATTAATCATCGCCCCTTTGAAGATTGTAGTCTGTATTTGAATAACATATAATTGATATAAATCGTCCCGATCTATAAGAATGAACTTAAATTAGAAATTTGATAGATTTTAAATTAATTTATTTAGAATTGGTTCCAACGGATCAGAAAGTAAAACCTTTAATTAAAGAATTTAATTTTTTTTTCAAAAACATGTTTTAATTAACATTATAATGATGTATATAAATTTCATATACATTCAAATCTCCTAACTTTTTAAAAACATGTTTTGACACGTGATGAATTAGACGAGGGGTCGACATGTGCCAAATTAGTTACTCATTTAATAGTATTTTTAGTTTAATGAAATTTTAGTTAGTTAATAGTTAATTATAAGTTACTTATTTATGAACCCACGTATTACGTGAATAATTTTTAATAAATATTATATAAAAATTACATAAATGTTGGTTATACAAACTAAATTAAACAAATAAGTCAACAATTATTCATTTAATTTTCAAACTAAAATAATTTACAACAAATAAGTCTAAAATTTTCAACTTCCCTCCTTAGTCCTTACAAATCGTGAAAGGCATGTGAAATCACAGAAAGAAACCTAAACACCGCCGCAGGAGACAAAGTTATCGCCTCCTCCTTCATCTGCTCTCCGGCCAAAGTCAGCCGCTGGAGCCAAAGTCAGCAGCTCCTCCACCACTGCTGTGAGTGTCGCTGAACACCGCTCGATTGCCGCCGCTGCTGCTGCTCGGCCGCCTTTGCTGCTCGACCGCCGCCGCTGCTGCTCGACCTCTGTCCTTCTCCTTCGTTCATTACGTAGCTGCTCGCCGCTGCTGCTCGAACTCTGTTGTGATATCGCCGCTGCTGCCATTAAGCTCCGTTCACCGCTGTCCTTCTCCTTCGTTCACCGGTGAGAAGGTAAAACAACACAAAACTAACTTAGAGAAAATATGAAAAAATTGCATGAAATATGGAACTGTTGATTTGCTTTGTCTGTCTCGTGCCCATTTAACTTATAAAAAAAATAAAACTTGTCTTTTTGCTGGGTCCAGTTGGCTGCCATGAATTGAATAAATTATAAAAGTGTCGTTTGACTTTTAATTTGACGGAGTTTCACGTGACTTTTACTTTGTTGGAGTCTCACGTGACTTTTATTCCAACAATGACTAAGGATTTTTTTATAAATGGTATATTTAAATAATAGTCAACATATGCATTGTATTTGTTAGTGTTGTTTAGTGGCCGATTACTTTTATATTTGTTAAAGTTGTGGATAATTATAGACCTAGGATTTCATTTATTATACAAGAGCAACTTGTATGATGTAATTCTTGTTTTTATGGTTCTTAAATTGAATTTTTTTGTTTTCATGAATCAAACATCTTGTTTATATGCTTATATAGTTGTTTTATAAAGATAGTTATTGGCATGTATAGGTATTTTATGATGACACACATGGATAGAGGATGGATGTATAAAAGGCTTGATGATCATGGGTATCTTGATACAGATTATTGTATCGCAGTTGATGGTTTTTTAGACTATGCTTTTTCTAACCATAAATTTGTTGGAAGAAGATATGTAGGTCGTGACATAGTATTCCGTATTAAATGTCCTTGTTGTCGTTGTAAAATTACACACTACAAGGAAAGAGACGATGTTAAGCTACACTTGTTAAAATATGGGTTTATCGCTAATTATACAACCTGGTGGGCACATGGTGAAAGCATTAGTACATTTCAACACGTGGGACAATGTTCTAATCCAATGGAAGATGATGAGGTTGACGGTTGCACACGCATGGTGTTGGATGTAATGGTACCCGCTGTGTTTAATAATACCTCGTCACATTCAAATACTTGGATTGAACAAGTGGCGAATCCATCTGCCAAGGGATTTTATGACATGTTAGAAGCTGCCGATGAGCCTTTATGGGAGGGGTGTCAAAACTATTCAAAGTTAGAAGCTTCAACTAGGTTGTTGAATTGGAAGGCAGAATGTAATGTGCCCGATGCGACATATAACCGAATACTTCCCATCATTAAAGAGATGTTACCCGACAATGACAAACTAGTTGAAAACTTTTATGAAACAAAGAAGAGTTTGAACAAGATTAGTCTCCCAAAAGAAAAGATACATGCTTGTAAAAACCACTGCATGTTATTCTATAAAGAAGATTCTACATTGACTAGTTGTCGGGTGTGCGGGGAAAATCGGTACAAGTCACAAGGGCGAAGTAAAGTTCCTAATTTGGTGTTGACATACTTGCCGATAGCTCCTAGATTGCAAAGGCTTTATATGTCAAAAAAGACGGCAAAAGAGATGACATGGCATTATGATCATCAAACAGAACCGGGTATGATGGTACATCCAAGTGATGGTGCGGCATGGAAACATTTTGATTCAAAACACCCTGATTTTGCAAACGAGAATCGTAACGTACGACTTGGGTTATGCACCGACGGGTTTAATCCAAATAATTCAAATTCGAGTCCATATTCATTATGGCCTGTATTTCTTACGATTTATAACTTACCTCCTTGGATGTGCATGAAAGAGTCATACGTTAATATTGCCTTGGTTATTCCTGGAAAAAAAAGTCCGGGTCAAAACTTGGATGTATTTTTAAGGCCATTAATAGACGAGCTTAAGATGTTATACGATCATGGTGTTGTCACTTACGATGCTTATCGTCGAAATAATTTTACGATGAGAGTAATTCTTTTGTGGACAGTTAGCGACTTTCCTGCTTATGCGATGCTATCAGGCTGGAGCACACATGGCAAGTTAGCTTGCCCATACTGCATTGATAAGTCAGATTCATTTCAGTTACACAATGGAGGGAAATCATGTTGGTTTTATGCTCATCGAAAGTTTTTACCTAGGGCACATCCATTTCGACGTGACAGACGAGGATTTCGGGCTCGAACAGTTGTTCCATCAACCGATTCACCACCAGAGTTGACCGGTGATCAAATATGGGAGCAAATTCGTCACCTTCCAACTGTTTATGATGGCAATCCATATAGGAAAAAGAATAGAAGATTTCCTGGTTTTGGGATAACACATAATTGGGTAAAGAGAAGCATCTTCTGGGAGCTGCCATATTGGCGCACTTTGTTAATCCGACACAACCTAGATGTGATGCACATTGAGAAGAATGTTTTTGAGAATCTCTTTCACACAATTATGGACACTTCCAAAACAAAAGATAATGTCAAGGCACGGAAAGATATAGAGATGTATTGTTTTAGACCGGAGTTGCATCTTCGGATGGAAAACAATAAACTCATGAAACCAAAAGCATCTTACACTTTGTCCAAATCGCAAGTGCATAAAGTGTGTGAATGGTTGACAAATCTTAAATTTCCCGATGGTTACGCTTCAAACTTAGGGGGGTGTGTAAACCTTCAAGACACTACCTTTTATAATTTCAAAAGTCATGATTGTCATGTGTTCATGCAACGGTTGTTGCCTCTTGCGTTGAGAGGGATGATACCGGATCAAATTTGGGACGCGATAACAGAGTTATGCACATTCTTTCGTGCAATATGTTCAAGGGTGTTACACACTGATGACTTGATTCCTTTGCAAGAACGTGTAGTCGAAACTATTTGCAAGTTGGAAAAAGTCTTCCCACCTGGATTTTTTGATTCAATGGAACACTTGGTAATACATTTGGCTGGTGAAGCTATTCTTGGAGGTCCAGTGCAATATAGATGGATGTATCTCTATGAAAGGTAATCGAATGAACTATTTTATTTGTAAAACAAATTCACTATTAACATTTCTTTTCCCAACAATGACACAGGAAGTTGGGATCATTAAAAAGAACTGTTCGAAACAAAGCAAAGGTTGAAGGGTCTATTGTTGAGTCTTATCTAATAAGTGAACTTTCTACGTATTGTTCTTTATATTTTGACTCAACAATTGAAACACGTCTGAATCGTGAGCCTCGAAATTTTGCTCCGGATCTTCCTAATTCTTCGAGTATGAACCATCGATTAAGCTTATTTGAAGTTCCATCTCGAAGATTATTTGAAAAAGGTGGAAGTCGAAGACCGTTAACAGATGCTGAGAAACATAAAACTCATACTTATATATTGCTTAATTGTCAAGAGGTTCATCCATTCATAAGGTATATCCTTTCATTTATGAAGTTAAGGTGGAAGTCGAAGAGGTTCACCCAGATTCGACCAGTGTTGATGATCATCATGAAATGGAGTCACCTGGAGGAAGAGGCTCAAATATGGAGTCACCTGCAGGAAGATGCTCAAATATACCAGATCAAACACCTACGCATCCATCAAATCGACCATATATAGAACTCCACGCTGGAAGGTATGTCTATATACATTTATCTATCTAGATTGTTTGTTGTTTTATAGTTACAATTGTCGTTTAGCACATTACTTGCACATTATGAACTTAAGTGAGATTTTGGCTTTTGAAGCAAGTTTGTACTAGTCAACTAGACACTCCTAGACTTGATTATATTTCAAATATGTCATTTTTGATTTTGACAAAATTCTGCACAAAACAGCAATCAACAATGCAGTAATTGCATATTTTAGCAACAAACTTTCATTTTATGTCGGATTTCGATGATTCTTTTTGCAACACATCATAAATACTTAAAAAACACCAAAATAATATTAAATTTTCATACCTCGTCCCTAAATCTTATTTTTATGCATTCAAGTGTCTTTATTGCAATATTT
Organism: Centrapalus pauciflorus; assembly: GCA_020465985.1. Taxonomy (NCBI): domain Eukaryota; kingdom Viridiplantae; phylum Streptophyta; class Magnoliopsida; order Asterales; family Asteraceae; genus Centrapalus; species Centrapalus pauciflorus. The sequence goes on along the minus strand of JAANYP010001710.1, from coordinate 167,635 downwards.
GACTTTAAATAGTCAAATTTGAGACATAAGTTAGTTTCATCAATTTAAAGACTTTGAAATTAATAATTGACAATATCTGAAGTAAAACGTTACCTGAAAAGAACAAATGTTAAAGTTTTAGAGTTATATTGTCGTTTACCATGTCAATTGCATATAATAGCGGTGTACTTTAAAAGTTTGTCTTATTTCGCATCTTTTTGTAGGATTGAGTTATCTTGTAACTATGTAGAAGTATTGGAGTCACCTAGACCACATTTGATGGTTCCTTTAAATTTTAGTGATGCTATGCATTCGATTTGATTATAAATTTGAGTTTATATGCACATCTTTGAAAAGAGGAACTAAAGTGTCGTTTTGGCTTGGAAAACAACTTTATATATGTCTAGTAGACATGCTTAGAGGGTAGAATATCATCAAATACTAGATTGTTTGTTGTTTTATAGTTACAATTGTCATTCAGCACATTGCTTGCACATTATGAACTTAAGTGAGCTTTTGGATTTTGAAGCAAGTTTGTACTAGTCAACTAGACATTTTTTAAAGGTTGAATCTAAAAAAAAGTACTTGATGTTGTGTTGTTAATTAGTTTATTATCATTCATTGGTCACCTATTTGACTCCAATTTCAGAAATAACACAAGGAAAGTAATCAAATTCAATACTCAAATCTGTTCCAAACATAATCAAACTAATATCTAAGTGGTTGGTTCAAATCAATATACTAAACTTAACAAAATGTGAACCAAAACACTTAAACTCAACTTGTAAACTCTAGGAAGACATTTGTTTGATAAATAGACACTTTTAGACTTGATTATATTTCAAATATGTCAATTCTGATTTGACAAAATTCTGCACCAAACAGCAATCAACAATGCAGCAATTGCATATTTTAGCAACAAACTTTCATTTGATGTCGGATTTCGATGATTCTTTTTACAACACATCATAAATACTTAAAAAACACCAAAATATTATTAACTTTTCATACCTCGTCCCTAAATCTTATTTTTATGTATTAAAGTGTCTTTAATGCAATGTTTGACTTTAAATAGTCAAATTGGAGACGTAAGTTAGTTTCATCAATTTAAGGACTTCGAAATTAATAATTGACAATATCTGAAGTAAAAAGTTACCTGAAAAGAACAAATGTTAGAGTTTTAGAGATATTGTCGTTTACCATGTCAATTGCATATAATAGCGGTGTACTTTAAAAGTTTGTCTTATTTCGCATCTTTTTGTAGGATTGAGTTATCTTGTAACTATGTAGAAGTATTGGAGTCACCTAGACCACATTTGATGGTTCCTTTAAATTTTAGTGATGTTATGCATTCGATTTGATTATAAATTTGAGTTTATATGCACATCTTTGAAAAGATGAACTAAAGTGTCATTTTGGCTTGGAAAACAACTTTATATATGTCTAGTAGACATGCTTAGAGGGTAGAATATCATCAAATACTAGATTGTTTGTTGTTTTATAGTTACAATTGTCGTTCAGCACATCGCTTGCACATTATGAACTTAAGTGAGCTTTTGGATTTTGAAGCAAGTTTGTACTAGTCAACTAGACATTTTTTAAAGGTTGAATCTAAAAAAAAATACTTGATGTTGTGTTGTTAATTAGTTTATTATCATTCATTGGTCACCTATTTGACTCCAATTTCAGAAATAACACAAGGAAAGTAATCAAATTCAATCCTCAAATCTGTTCCAAACATAATCAAACTAATATCTAAGTGGTTGGTTCAAATCAATATACTAAACTTAACAAAATGTGAACCAAAACACTTAAACTCAACTTGTAAACTCTAGGAAGACATTTGTTTGATAAATAGACACTTTTAGACTTGATTATATTTCAAATATGTCATTTCTGATTTGACAAAATTCTGCACCAAACAGCAATCAACAATGCAGCAATTGCATATTTTAGCAACAAACTTTCATTTGATGTCGGATTTCGATGATTCTTTTTGCAACACATCATAAATACTTAAAAAACACCAAAATATTATTAACTTTTCATACCTCGTCGCTAAATCTTATTTTTATGCATTAAAGTGTCTTTAATGCAATGTTTGACTTTAAATAGTCAAATTGGAGACGTAAGTTAGTTTCATCAGTTTAAGGACTTCGAAATTAATAATTGACAATATCTGAAGTAAAACGTTACCT
>JAANYP010001710.1:16243-155584 GCA_020465985.1 Centrapalus pauciflorus | reverse complement strand
CAGTTTCTTTGTGCTCCAGGTTTGATACTCAACACTGGTGAGATATGTCGCGGCATCTTTACCTGCAATAGGCAACATATGAGTATAAAACACTTAATAGTAAGTGAAACTACATGAATGGAAAATAAGATAATACACTTAGAAATATACTTCTCAATGTATCTAGAGTTGTCCAGGATTTCTTTATAGACAATGTTTTTCGTTTGTCCATTATCGGAAGTAGTCAATGAAGGCCCGATAAGTATTTTTGCATGGTCAGCAGTTCTTGCACGTGACAGGGCGACATAGAGTTGTCCATGAGAAAATACAGGTTCTTTTAGATATATACCAACAAAGTCAAGTGTTTGGCCTTGTGCTTTGTTAATTGTCATTGCAAAACATAATCTAAGTGGAAACTGGATTCTTTTAAATGCAACTATGTATTGTTCGTCGGTCGGAGGCTGCAAAGGAATCCTATGGATGAAGACTTCTTTGCCTGCAAAGTCTCCAAAAGCAATTTCAGCGCGGATGACATTTCTGTTCAAGTCTTTGCAAATCAATCTAGTACCATTGTATAATCCTTCTGTAGGATTCAAGTTCCTTAGCAAAATAATAGGTGAATTTGGTTTCAGTACAAGTCTGTGAGGTGGCATGCCTTTTGGGGTAAGAGAATGTAGGAAGTCTTCGTATTGACTTTGTTCATTCGGATTTGATGTTTCATCAAGACTGATATATTCTGTTCCTTCTCCTGGGAATTTTCGTATGACCATGTCATTTATCTCGTCAACAAACGTATTTTTTGTTGTCAATATAGCACGATTCATGATGCAAGGGGGAGTTATTGACTTTTGTTGGATGTTTGGGTAGACAGAATCTATGAGATCAATCAAAGGGTCACGATCCGAATGAGTTTTAATGAGCATGGAGGAAGGAATGGCAACAAGGTCATCATCTGGTGACGTTTGTAAACCGTTAACAATTTTTAAAAGGAACTCAGTAAAAGCAGGATCTAACAAAGCTCTCATGTTTTCTTGCAAGTATAATTTATGGAGAGATGGCCATAAGAAAGAATTAGTTAAACATGCATCTATTGTATCCGATTTGGTTCCTCTTGTCACTACTGGAAGTGTTTGTCTAAAGTCTCCTCCAAGGACAACAACCTTACCCCCAAAAATTTCCGTAGAGTCCATGAGATCTTGAAGAAGATCATTCAAGGTTTCGATGGCGTTTCTCTTGGCCATCGGGGCTTCATCCCAAATGATTAGCTTAGAATCTTTGATTAAAGTGGCCAAAGAACTTTGTTTACTAACTCTACAAGATGACCCTATTCCCAAATCGAGCGGAATTTTAAATCTTGAATGAGCGGTCCTGCCTCCAGGAAGTATTGATGCTGCTATGCCAGATGTGGCCGTGGCAAGAGCAATATCGCCTTTTGATCTTATTTTTGCCAATAAAGCTCTATATAAAAAAGTTTTTCCAGTACCTCCCGGACCATCAACAAAAAAAGCACCACCTTTATTTGAGTATACATTGTCGATTATTAAGTCAAATGCTATTTTTTGTTTCTCATTGAGCTTGGATATTGCGTTTAAGTCATGGTCAGAGACGATAATACTCCTTTCAGCTCTAACTTCTCTTGTTACATCTTGTAAATCGGTGTATGAAAAATCTTGAGGAAGAAGATCAAATTCATGAATGTTTTTCCCCATTGATTGCAAAAATGCATTGATCTGTTGTAGTGCTCTTCGAGTAGCCTCTCTACGTACCAAATGATGTGATTTCAAAAAGTCTTCCAGCATCAGATCCTCAAAACATAACCATAGTTCTCGAGGGTTGTTTGGACATGAATAGACAAGAAGAGTAGCAAAAAGCCTTCTAAGTTCGTATGGCATGTGGAAAACAGAAGCCTCTTCCAAGCATAAGTGTTGGCTATTATCATGGATTAAATAACCACGCAAAAAGGCTGCATCTCTAAAAGTGTTGACCTGGACCCCATTATACATTTTCAAGTCTTCAAAGGACTTAGGACAATGTACGTTCGATAGGAGTATCCTTAAGTAATACCTTTCACCTTCAGTTGGATGGGCAGCAACTATGCGGCCAACTGAATCACCTTGTTGACGATGTTTCCAAATTTTTTTATCTTGTTGCCAAACAAAATGATCTGGAAACTGAGCGTAAGTCAGATTCAACGTCTGCGACATTTGATCAGATTTGTTCATAGCAAAAAACTCAGTTAGCATCGTTTTTCTTTGGACCGGATTATTCAGCACATTGTTCAGTTTGTCTTTCTTTCTAAAAGTTAATGGCTGATGATTCTCTAGATGAAGTTGCAAATGAATAACAGCAGGTTTTATCTCGCTCATTAAAAATCTAAAAATTCTCCAAGCCCCTTCAGGAGGCGAGACCCATCTTCCTGATTGGAATTGTTCTATTTCATCTATTACTCCATTATTGTTATTAGACAAAACAGAAAAACTTATTTTATCACAACCTTTACAAATGTACTTATATATGTACTTTACTGCCTTTATTGTTGAACAAATTTCGACGTTGATGTGACAATCAAATTTGGCAAGCAAATATGCATTGTATGGGACAACCCATGAATTATCCAGTCTAGCTTTTCTAACTTCCACTGTAATGCCATTGTTCCGCCTACGGTAAATTGGATAGGCGTCTGTCGTTTGAGTTGTCTCGTTAGAAAAAGATTTTGGGTATGAATCCTTGCAAATGCCCTTTTTATTCATGCAAACATTTGATGGATTGAGATGACCACACGGGCCATGAAGCATGTGTTTGATAACCATTTTATACAAATGAGGGTGTTTCTTCTGATCGGGTATTTCAGCAGAAACAACCTCATCGTATTCTTCAGGTCTATACATCTTATACATAGGCTTCAAAATGAGCAAGAAATGTGCATGTGGGAGACCTCTCTTTTGGAATTCTATGACGTACGTGTAGGCTGTTACTTCACCAAAGATGTTTTTTTTAAAGAGATCGTCCTTCAATTGCTCAAGTTTTGCATGGAAAATTCTAGCAATTAAGTCCGGTCTATTTTGTGCCTCCTCATGTTTCATCAAGTGTTCCTTTACCTCTGGCCAGTTAGGATTGCATGTCATTGTTAAGAAAATATCTGGCTTTCCATATCTCTGGACTAATGTCATCGCGTCTATGTATTTTTGTCTCATATTTCTTGGGCCACCGATAAAGCTAGACGGAAGTACTATGCGTTGGCCAACATTCGAACCCTCAGTTTCACCAACCGCCACAGCGTCGACCACTCCTTGAAGAAATTCTTTTCTGATCTCCTGTTGTTGTAATCTATAAAAGTCTAATCTTTGTGTTTCAAGCTTCACATAATTATCTACTATATATTGTTGTAACAATCGAGCAAAGTACAGTAGATATGACTTATCATTCCTCCGAATCTGAAGCTTATATGCATAATATTCTCTTACGGAAACGAACTTAGACTGTTCATTTTTTTTGGACAGCACTGTAAAAATAAGAATTATGTGTATGAATTTAGTTATTTAATGAAGTTGAAGGGCAAAAGGTAATCTTTTGTTACCATTATGTTCCATAGACAACAGATCTTCAACGTTGTTGACATTTTCTGGAGATATAAGATTTGTCGCCTGAGATTGCAATCTTCCCCTGTTTCTTTTTCTTTTCCCATTATCTTTATGAATTCCTTGATGCCAACCACGTTCTCCAAATGGGAACATTAAAGGATATTGTAAAGGGTCATAACAACCATAATAGTAATTAATCTTTCTTGATTGGTTGCTATGAGTTTTAACCTCGATGTCTCTTTCACCTTGCTCTCCGTTTTCTTGTCCGGCTACCCAAAGTGCTGCAACTTGTGAAACTGTTGGCTTATTATACACTCGTTGATCTTGTGAAGGAATTGTCTTAAGCACGATCTTATAGGCATCTAATTGAGGAACGTCCTTTAGGCTCCTAAAGAAAGCAGCATATGGATTTTGTCTGAGGGCTTTGATACAACTTTCAATAAGTTGTGGACACAACCTTGGACAAGAACTCAAGCGATTATCTACCTCATGCTCAGTGTCATGGAAATACAATTGAAGATTCTTGGCATTATTGGCCTCAGGTAACAAGTCATTTATGAAATGATAAACTTGTCCTTGCACTCTAAATGTGTATATTCCATTGTTTCTCTTACTGAGATTACTATCGAATTTCACACCCAAAGAAGTAAAAGCGAACAAGTTATTATATGTCCTGATATATGTCCTAAATGTTTTTGCCTCTTCAGAAGATGAAGTCAAGAGTTCTTTTAGGATATCTGGAAGGTCATTGTTTATCAGAACGATAGAACCTTCGGAGCAACAAAAATTCGGAGTTTCGGAATAAAACTTCACGACACCACAGTGGGGACAGTCCTTCATTTGAGGAAGTGTGTTGCCAATAGATGCAATGGACCTTAATAAGGCTCTTCCTGTGGTGGGAACGCATCCTACTATTTAATATAATCATAAGTTTTATTATATTAATTAAGGACAAAATGCATATACAAAACAAAGACGAACCTTGTTCTCTTGAAAAACGCTGATTATTCATCTTATTTCGTTTGTTTTTCCATCTTATAATAGATTTTCTCCTATACTCTCTCTTATTCATGATGTGAACCTGAGTATCATTACTTATAGATGGAAGTTGCAGTGAATGCCTCATGTCAATGTCCATGTTTGTATGTATTTGTCGATTATTCATCTTACTTCGTTTTTTCTTCCATCTTATAATGGATTTTCTCCTATACTCTTTCTTGTTGATGATATGCGTTTCATTACCTATACGCGGAATATGGAGTGGACTGCTCATGTAAATGTCCATGTTTGTTTAATTTTAGGAGAAAAGTATTTCTAGATGGTACATTAGAGGTCATTCCTGCATGAAACCTCATGTTAGTTTGATGTATTTTTTATGTGTTTGAAAACTTTGAAACATGAAAAAACGATTCCTCAAATATTTAATGTTGTGTCGCAACTTTAAATCGAAACATATGCTAAATTACAAGGTAAATGAGTGTGCAAAATTACATGTGTTTGAAAACTTTGAAACCTGAAAAAACAAGTCCTCAAAAATTTAATGTTGTGTGGCAATTTTAAATCAAAATATATATTCACAACACAATGGAAATAAGCCAAGATTTGGGCCACGAAATCTCAGCTGCATCTAATCTCTTGGCACACCAAAACTTGTAAAAATTAGCCAATTCCTTTAACCAGCAAGTAATAGAGCTTATAATTTAGCCATCTGATGATGGAATATTCAAATTCTTCCAATTCTAACATACAAAAATATATAGTTGGGAATGATGGATTAATCGGCCTCACATGACTTGCCTAGTTGGGTAATGGAACAAATTCGACACTCACAATGAGGACTTGATAAGATTGATACGCGTATTTAATTCTTTATTAGGCAACTCAGATGTATTTAATCCTTAAAATATCCTCGTTGGATATAGAACTGAACACGCTGATAGCAACAGAATTAGAAACACGATTCTAAATCAAGTATTTTTTGACAATAAATTTAAAGAGGAACAGATCAATGACAAAGGAAGAAATTTCAAATTATTGGAATCAAAGACAAACAAGATGAAAGAGGAGGAAGTGCAACATGCAGTTTTTTTTCTGTTTTAAATGAGTTATAAACATAATACTATTTTTTGGACAGTGAATTTAAAGAGGGAACGAATCGATGACAAAGGAACAAATTGCAAATTATTGGAAATCAAAGACAAAGAAGTTGGAAGAGGAGGAAGTGCAACATGTAGTTCTTAAACGAAGCCAAACATTTTCCCATGGAGAGCATCAAATCACGTGCATTCCTTAAAACACAGATTTAATATAGCATTTAGAAACGATTCCTATACATGCAGCATATGTATGATTATGATCATGCTCAAAGATTTGCATTGTCCTTTATTAGGCAAATCAGATCTAATTAATCCTTAAAAGATCCACATAAACAAGAAAATCAATTAAAGTGAACCCAACCTAAACCCTAAACCCAACCAAGAGAAAAGTGGAAACAAAACACGAGCATGTATATAAACCAAAATGCCAGATTCAAACACAAACAAAAACATACATACACATACCGTAGATAGACGCTGATCTGCCATTGGATTAGGGCTCCTAATCGATCTCTCAATTAGCAATGCCGCACTGGAAAAGTATTACAAGAGAGTGAAAGAAAACATACCCCCTTTAAGTTAGACATAATCAAACACTTAAGTTTTGAAGAAAACATTTAAAAGCATGAACAGTTTGTCTCAACTACACAATTTTAAGCATGGTCATATTGACTAAAAAAAATTCAAGGTTTAAATCTTGTTGTGGTTTATTTTCTAATCTTCAACTTACTATATCTACACAATTAAAACCGTGAATATCATTCTTGTATGCCTACATTTTTAATTGTGAAGTTTTATAATTTATTATTATAAATAAAAATGAATTTCTTTTACACGTTTATAAGTGTGGTGTGACCAAGACTAATTATTTTTACGCGTTTACATTGATCGCGAAGTTAAAAAATTTCTTGTAGTGTTCTTGCACCTTATGTATTAAAAATGGTAGCTTTTAAAATTCAAGAAAATGCAATATTCAATTGCACTTCATGGTAAAATACTTGTAATTAAGACTTGATTATACATGATAATATAGATTTAAATATACATATAGATATAGAAGTATAGATAATCAATATGATGATAAGTCCATTTTTTGAAATTTAATAATAATCCTTGTAATTTTTATTCTACATCTTAATATATTATCAAGAAAGTAATGTATTGTTTTATAGAAACAGTTCATTGGATGTAGTATATAGAGCCTTTTACAAAAATATAAGATAAGATTCACCTGATTTAGGAAAATGGTTTCCAACTATAATGCTTTTGTTTCTTCCTTTCTTAGTTGTTTATAAAAGTAACTAACTTTGTTTTTGTTTCATAAATCAATTATGGATTGTTGCAAAAGGACGGCTACTTGTAATTACTCATCAGTATGCTTAATTTCATACCCATTTAATGAACTTCTCTATTTGATTTCGTATGTGGCTTCAATTAGGGTTTAGGGTTCACATTTTAGTTCAGGTTTATGGTTATTTAATTATCTTTTCCTCCAAGATTTCTTCAAGTTCTTGGTTCGTTTTTGAGATTGTTCATCTTCTCTGTAGTTAGTTAAGTTGAAGGTTCATGTGTTGTTGAAGGGTTCTGGATTTGAATTTGCATTTAAAAATTGTGGTGGTTGGTGAAAATTTTGGTGGACGGTGGCGGCAAATTGCGGTGAACTACAATCATGTCTTTCACACGTTATATAAAAAATGCCACATGTTATGCAAGAAATGTTACGTGCTATGCCACAATTTGCTTGATATTATGTTAGTATTGACTATTGAGTTTTGAACGTCAAAGTATTGATTAAAAATAGTACTACATCTTAATAACGGTTGGTTGATTTTCTTTTTCAGAAAATGAGAATGGATTCATGCATAGAAACAAAAGTCATAATTTATTTAAATTAAAATCACGTGATTAGGGGTCAAAAGAATTAAACTCACTGCTGTGTTATCATTCAATTAATATTAAATCTAAATCTAACACTTATTCCATTTATAGTTCTACATATTTAATCAAAAAAATAGTTTATATATACATGTTGTTAAACTTATTAAAATATATTAATATATAAATACACATTACATAAAAAAATTTTAAACATTTAAAAGATAAAAGTAATTGGTAAAAATATATTTCATAATAATTTATTTATTATAATTAATATATAAATATCATGTTATATATAAAGTATCAATTTATATCATTTAAAAAAATTCAAATTTATAAATGAAAAATTTATAAGAATCATGAAAAAATTTACTATTTATATTTATTTATATAAATCCTAAAATATAATACTTATGAAAAAAATAATATTTGTATATTTTAATTTCCCTATATTTACATTTATTATTATTATTATTATTACCTATATATACACACACTGACGCCTTCAAAATCTGCATCTGACCTTCTTCTGAGTTGTGTGTGATTTGAAGGTAGCCATGGCAATGTCAGCAAATACCCCTCATACCCTCCTCTTGAAAAACCCTACCATCCTCAAAACCCCAAACTCCATCCATGTCTTACCCATCTCACGCGCCACCGCCACCAAACCCCAAAGTCATGTATATGTGCCTCACACTGTTCTTTTTATTTTTATATAATATTCAATAAAAATATTAATTTCTACCTCTTTAAAATAAACTTAAATTAATTCCTTTTATTAATATAATATAATATTTAAACCATTAACTTTTAGTGCTTTATTTTGAACTTGCATCTTTTTATGAGAGGGAGTTGAAAAACTTTAAGTTTACTTTATGCAGAATTCATTGGAAACCCCATCCCACCCCCAAACCCTCTATTCTCTTCTTGTTTGGAAACCCCATCCCACCCCCAAACCCTCCGTTCTCTTCTTCTTTCGTCGACGGTGTTCCTCCACGAAACCCCCAAGCTTTTCTCTTCTTCTTTCGTTCGTCGGGCGCACAACATCTGCGACACAACTCCATCGCCGACGGTGTTACTCCAGCAGCAGCAGCGCTCCAACGGCGATAGCAGAAAGCATTCCTCGATTTCTTGAACGGCGGAAGCAGAAAGGTATCTCTCTCTTTCTCCCGTTTTTTTTCGTTCAAAAACAAAAAGGGTTCCTTGATTATGACAAAAGCAGATCTTGTTATGTCGATTTTTTATTTTTGGGGTTTGAAATCCTCGATTTCTGCTTTTTATGTAAAATCCATCACAAGATCTTGTTATTTCATAGCAAAAAAATGCAAAAACAAACTACATGAAAAAACATCCAAATTATTAAAAGAAATCATAACCTATTAAGGTTAAAGAGATGACTTACCAGGTTAGAGAAGCAGTAATGGAGAATGGTGGACATGCAGAGCTTTGTGTGGAGGAGTGATGGAAGGATGGAGTACAACCGTTGTCAACATTGATGAAGATAGAGAGAGGCCATGAGAAAGAACAGGGTAGTAAAAAAAATTAGTTTCTGATTTACCAGAAGATGGAGAAAAGATTTACTGTTTTTTTTTTAAGTTATACACGTGTAATGTCCTAACACACTACAAGTGTGGCATCAGTTGGGAACGTGGCCTTTTAAGAAAGCAGAAATGTGTCCAATATTTGATAATGGGTTGCTTCTTGTATATTAGTAAGATATATACCAATAATCTCTGTATCTCTCTCTCTATGCACACATACCAAATGAGGACTTGACAAATTTGGATCCTTAAATCTACTAAAATCTTCAATTACCTTTTTTATAATCATCATCATCATCTCTTAATCTTTAATTATGGTTATTCTTCGATCATCATCCTTAATTCCAAAATTTGGAAACATATAGATATATAAGAAGGTAATCGGACTTCCAGTTTGTTAATTCCGGCGGAGTATTCTTCGATTTGATTGGGCGATGTCGAGTATAGAAACGAATTGCACATCATCATCATCATCGATCGGAAGGAGGAAGAGAAGGAAGATAAACGCGGCAAGTGTCAACGGAAAAAGTAAATCGATGAAACGAAGACGGCCGCCGGTTGTCGGATCTCTTCCCGGAGATGTGTTGATTGATGTACTTGGTCGAGTTGCATCATCATCGTTTACGGATCTCTTCAATGCTAAATTATGGTAAGTTTTTCAATCTCTTTGATCCACAAGTTGCATCACACACGCATCTACTTTCCTTATTTGACGTAATCTGTTATATGCAATCTGTTATTCCTTAGAATTACTATGATATTAATGATTTAAACTTAATTTTCACAAATTATTAGGGTTTTAACAAGTTGACATATGTGCTTATTCATTTATTAATCTAATAAATTCAATTTATTGATCAATTCACGAAATTAATGGATCATGATTGCAGGAATGTTAAGTATTTAATTGCATGTGATTATCGTTACACGATGCATTATCTCATTTAATTAGAAACTCTATAAATTTCTGGACAATGCAATTGTAGATCCTTTTATTTGCTTCCTAAACGTTCATGATAAATATTCCATTTTCTATGAAACATAATATCTAATTTGTGATTATAGTCACTGCCATCTTTTTAATGGCAAACTACATATTTTTATACTACATTTTACCTTTATCTTAAATGGACTTTACTCAATCATCTGCCTAACACACAAACATGTTGCGGTTATCATTAAGGTTTAATATGAAATAACCAATATGTTCTCTTATTTTTTACGAATTAGTCCATCCGTATTATTTTTTTATAAGAAAGTCCACAAGTTATTGTTTTCCATCTAGCTTTTAGAAAAGTTTTGTTTTTTTTTTAATAATCAACTCTATCTTTTTTTACAAAAAACCAACATGTTTTCATTTTTTTCCTTCAAAAAGTTATCAAACTTGAAGACTTTTCTAGAAAAATAAAGAAAAATATCAAAAATCACAAACAAATATATCACTTAAGGATTTTATTGGTAAAAAATAACACGGAGGGACTAAATTGCAAAAATTTGAAAAACATGTTGGTTTTTTTTCATATGAAACCCTTATCGTTATGAAAATTTTGGATAATAGTATTGTTTTTCGGTGTTAACATACAAATCCAACTTGATGACTTCAAAATATTGGATAAAGTTCTGTTTTTATGGTGTTAACATACAAATCCAACTTGATGACTTCAAATATTTGAATAAGTTTTTTGGTACTGTTAACATACAAGTCCAACTTGATGACTTAAACCAATTTCTATCTAGTTGAGAGTAAAAACATATTTAATGGACATCATGATACCATTACCATATACAACAAATTTATTCTTTTATTTTAATGGATAGGCTCTGTGGTGAAACCAAATACATCGCACCGTTTCGATCAAAATTTATTTATAAACCCTCTTTGGTCTAGTCTTTCGTCTATGTGGGATGCTCTTTCTTAAATAGTTCTTTTTCCAGTTTCCATCTTGAAACACCTTTATTTGAAAGTTGATATTTCATGGGACTTAATTTGCTCCGTTTTAGATACTTACGTCAAAACTCTATTCAAGAAGAACACAAACATCATGTATAATTAAATGCGTTCAAAGTTAATAAAAAACTCATTCTTTTACTAACAATTTCCAAAATTGAATCCAAAAGATTGCTATATTAGAGTGCACATGGACACGTAGGTCCACGACTCGATCCACCCACATGCTTTCCGGATTTCATATTCACATGCATACCTTAAAACGCAGTTGAATGACTATTAAGATTGTGGGGGTGCTTGTTTATGACCACTATCTTCATCTTGATTGAAAATTGCACACATAAAAAGATAGGGGAAATCCAAAAAGACACCTCATTATACAAAATAGACACCTCTATTAATAGTTTTTTTTTTACTAACTTTTCCTAACATGAATATCTATGAATATACACACCCTTACTTCAAATGGCAGGAAAAAACATACTTTTAAGGATTTCTAGACCCCTAGGGGTGTCCTTTTAGCATTACACATTAAAATTCATGTCCATGACGATGATTTGTTAGAATACTTTTATGGAGAAGATATCAAGGAAGTTAGAAATGTTGTTGATGATGAAAGATGAGACCGCCCCCATTGCCCAATTAGGTTTGGGATCTAATTAAAAAGTTAAAAAGCCAGGGATGCATGATTATTTTGGGATGGGTGTGACATGCAACCATTATATTATTGTAGGACAATCAATAATGACAATGTTATCCCCATCTGCTTCCTTTCCCCCTATCTTTCATTATTTTGGTGTTGGGATGGACACATCACAAACATTTATAAAACAAAAAATATATATCATTCTTGTTTTATTGTCACATCATCATACGTTAATACGTGTACGTATACTTTTTCTTTTTAAACGGCCAATGTTAGTGGTTAGTTGTTAGCATCTTTTTGTTTAGAACACCTTAAGGGTGAGGATTAAACCTCAATCCTCCACCTAAGTAGAAACGCACTTGGCAAGGCTCAAACTCGAGACCTTAGACAAGGGGAAACTCCCCCACTTTTGGTGGTTTATACGTATACTTATTTTGGTGAATAAGCAATTCCGTCTGGTCTTTGAGGTTGCCAAAAAAATTGTAGGATAAAATATTTGTGAGGTTGACATTGGTTTTGGTTTCGTTTGACATCTGATGTTCAAATCATTTCCAATTTTATTTTTCATAGAGAAATAAATATCTGTTTTGTTCTTTTTTTAGTTGTAGGGATTTCCTTGGAGCAGCAGAAGACGAATCTATCTTTCAACATGTATCAATCGACAAGTTTCCGGTAATTCATTGGTTTCCTCCAAGTAATGAACTGCTTTCATTCCTAAATCGATGCATCGACAAAGGGAACCCCGAGGCAATGTTCAGGCAAGGAATGGTAGGCGCTCGTTACTAACTAATTAAACTCTTTAGTTGATAAAGAAAAATGGTAATTGGATTAATTGAACTCTTAATTCTTTTTACAGATTGAATTCTTTAGTCTGGCAAGGATAGAAACAGGACTCGAGTACTTGAAAAGGGCGACGGAGAAAGGGCATGTGGAGGCGACATATGTGTATGGTATGATTCTACTCTCTAGAGGTGGGCAATCAAGTCAACAAGGCTTGAATATCTTAGACTCAATGAAGTTATCAAGATCCAAATATTTAAAAATTCGAGAGTGTAGAGCTAAAATCAAAGCGATTATAAGAGAAATGTGGATTAATAATTCCATCTCACTAAATGAGGTTCGCTGCAAATGTCAAGAAAGAAACAATAACAACAACAACAACAACAATAACTTCGTGTGTATTAGAAAAAAGAAATTTGAGGAGGAAGAAGACGTTATAGGTTGTGACGCTTGTGGGTGGTATCGAGAGGTCATTTCTTTTTGTAAAATAGTAGATGGTGTTGTTTAGGAAGGGTAATTAAGTTAGAATATTTTTTTTTACGACCATCTACAACTATGATTGTTTTTAGAGGTAATTTATTAGATTCCGGTGAATGAAAATTCAATGTAATGTCCTAAAACCATAATGCCCTAAGGTATTCTTCTTTTAAATCAGAATTTTATTTTATTACATCTCTTGTCATCGTCATATTTATATTTGAGAGTAAAAAATTATCAAGAATTGACCTTTGAGTCATTTCATAATTCTCCATTGCTTAAGCATTTACGCTTGGGAAAGCTACGAGACCAAAGGATATTAATGGCAACAGCTAAGTTATCGGATATTATCCACATCCATGCTTTGATGGTTAGAAAACAATGTAGGTTTTGTACATTGCTTATCCTCAAGAGTTCAGTGTCGTTTGCTTTTTATAATAAAATCTTTTTTGAATGCTTATGTCTTCAAAAGGAAGACATTTGACTTGTAGAATCAAAATCGATCGAAATGTTGCGATTGCGAAGGCGAAGTACGTTTGCATCCTCAGCCTCATAGGTACAAATACGATATCTGCCTTTTCTTTTGTTTCACATGGATGGAGTCATGGGAGTCTGTATCTCTTCACGTGTGTGGGCCATTCTCTAGGCCCAATTTGAGTTATACAAAGCAATAAAATCGTAAGCTTCAAGTTGAAGTTTACCTATCAATTATCATACACCGAAAGTGGTAGTTATGAAAATAAAATTTATATAATATAAAATACATACAAATGAAAAGAAACTCAAGCATTAAGAATTCTAAATCTCTAAGTATTGTTATGAAAATAAACTTACATTTTTACATTTTAAAGATGCGAAGCATCAAAGTTTGTTTTACAATCAAAATCAAATTTTAATGTAACTTTCGGTGTCAAAATTATATATTTTTATAAAATCTCGAATTTGTTTTTTTTTTATTCAGGTAATTTTTGAGAAAATAAGAAAAATGGGTTGGGTTTACATTTTATAAAATAAAACAAGAGATGGGCTAGATTAGTAGGCTAGTGGGCTGGGTAACATATATATATCGATCGACTACGAATATTGTCTACATCGCTCCTCGTGTTGATTATGACTCGAGTGATAATTTAAACCTCTCGATCTTTATTCATGCTTATCGGATATGATTTTCAAATAAATATCATTCAAATTATATTTTTAGGTGGCTATGAGGATCGAGAATCAACCATATCTTTCGGTATCCGTGGGCACCGATCAAAATAAATAATTTTTTTCCAGATTTTTTTTTAACATACACATGTATAAAATTATAAATAATCAATAACTACATCTTGATCGGTACCAACGGATACACATCGAAATATGTGGTTCCTGATTCGACACTCATAACCTTAACTAAGATAATCTTTGTTTGAAGATATTTGACTAATAACTAAACATTATTAATCTTGTAATATTTGATATAAATATGCATAAGTATTTAAAGTGATTAAGCTAATACGGTAATACCAATTAATGTCACTTAATATATTTTTTTTTCTGAAAAGATGGTTTTCCAATAATAATTATTAAAAAAAAAAAAAGAATATTCTATGAGCACATGGTATAACTTTTACATTGTAATATCGTGTTGTATGTGTTAAACTTCCTTCACGCAATGAAACTCCCTTTTTATAACACCCCTTTCTTCCTATTATCTACTTTGATCTCTCTTCACCCCTTGTTTCTAAACATGTAATTCTAGCTTTTATTTTCGGGTTCGTGACTCGAACCAACTACTTAACCATCTTTTATCTTTCGGCTAAAAGGTTCGAACCACCTTCTCCTTCCTTTCGGGCTTTCGGGTCAAGACCTAAACCTTCCAAAAATGATGGAAATTTCGAATCTTGATGGTTCTTTACTTCCATATTTCACCCTTATGTATATTTCCATATATCTCTTGGGCTACACAACATTTTTCAAGAAATGGGATTTAAAGAAAAGGCCAGATGCTTCAAGTTGTCTAATCTCTATAGCTCATGGTACCCCAGTAGTCCTCCTATCAATCTACGCAAACTTCCTCGACGAAGAACAGAAGTCTGAATTACGCCACTTTGCTTCTCGAAACACGCCTTTTCAAGCGTTGGTTCTTGATTTTAGCATTGCATACTTCTTCATAGACACTTCACATTACTTGATCTTCGTACCCAACGACCACTTATTCATTGCACACCATTTGGCGGTTCTCTACGTGTTCATAACGTGTCGTTACGTGGTCTCCCACGGGGCGTTTGCCATCCTCCTCCTCCTCATTCTTGCAGAAGTCACTAGTCCTCTACAGAATACATGGAGTCTTGCTAGGTATCGGAAAGATGAGGTGGCGTCGGCAGCTAGGTTGTACGGTGCTTTATCGCCGTATTTTTATGGGTTTTATACGGTGGTTAGAGGGGTGTTGGGGCCGTTGTTTGTGTATAAAATGGTGGTGTTTTACTTGAATGGTGGTGGGGATGGTGTGGTTCCATTGTGGGCTTGGGGTTCTTGGATGGTTGTGATTGTGAATGCTATTTTGGTTGGTGTTTTGTGGGTATCTAATCTTTGGTTTAAGTTCTTTAAAGAAAGAACCAAGATAAGAAAATTAAGTTAATGGTTAAATAATAGTTAGGGGGAAGAAAAGTAGAAATCCTCACCTTTGAAAATGTTTTTTTTTTGTAATATATATAGTTTTTATTTGAAACTTGTATGAAATGGTTGTATCATATGAAATTATGTTATATAGTATAAATAGATAGTATATACCATGTTAGATGTTTTGGTGATTATCAATCATGTTGAACATCTAACTAGTGCTAACGTTGTGTTTCATTTGAAACAAGGCCGACCCATTGGGGTGTGCAACCTGAGCTATTGTCCTAGGGCTCAACAATCAATGGGGCCTGACAAAATTTATTTCTTGTGATGCCTAGGCTAATACTAGTATTTTACTTGTTTTGCTAGTTGTTTGATTATGCTATTTATATACTTATTTATGTTTGTTTCTATCATCTTTAACTGTTATATATACATACATATTTAGAGGGCCCTTTATAAGTTTTTGTCTCGGGCCTCAAAAACGATAGGAATGATCCTGATTTAAAAGAAAGCAAAGGATAGAGAGGAAAATAATAACCAAACAAATTTCCATTCTTTTCATTCCCAACAAATTGTATGGAACACATATTTTAATAGATCTCCTTCTATTTTCATTTCTTTCTTTCCATAAATGAAGTTCAGGAACACATCGTAAGGGTTATACAAAATCTACTGGTTTGTTTTTTTGACCAAAAAAAAGCGAGAATAAAACATATAGATTTGTTTATGTATTTCTGTTTTAGAAAGTCCAAAAATATATTTGTTTACAAATATCGTCAAACAAATAATTCATCTGTAGGCTCTTGGAGAAGTCATACAACTCAAATGATAATTTATTGATGTGCATTTAATAGTTTAGATAAAAAAAACTTGTTGAACATTCCGATTATATTTATATTTAATGAATCATTTAAACTAGTTAAAAATGATATAAAAAAAGATTCAATAAATCATTCAAACGATATAAAAAAATTCAATAAGAGGGATGTATTTTTAACAACAAAGTTATTGAAGGAGTAAGGTGCATATAGGATCTTCTTAATTGATAAATATTCATCTGACCACTTGACATCTAAAAAACCAGATAAATTATTATGATCACAACCGACAATATAACTCTTGCATTGGTTTGACACACAAAAAAACATCTCCATGTTTGCAAAAATATCCTAAAAATAGATTTTTGTTGTTCCTCAACACATGTATTGCATTTAAAACACATTTTGAGATCATATGAACACTCGATGTAGCCGACAGTCGACAAGTAATATTTACAGAAACTTTATCCTGAAAATTTTTGAAAACTCAAAATCAAGATTACTTAATCAAACTATGCTTTAGATTGGTTGAAAACTGTTCACAAATATGGTGTTTTGGACACTAGAAATTTCAAATAAATACAGACATACATAATTATGCTTGATCCAAGAAAGTACGATTTGATTATGTTCGTGATACATTATCATTAAAAAGTTGTTAATAGAAGTGTTAAGATAGTTTGGTATTTTGAATAAATGATGATTTAAAGTACAACCTAAACTACCCTAAACCTTACTTATGTTCACTTATATATTTTCACAACACTTGGTGTTTGACAATAAGCTTTTAAAAGTTTTTAGAAGTTTTAACTTTTGGCTTTGAAAGTTTATTCTCAAAAACTTCGTTTTAGAATTTTGAAAGCTTGAGGTTGCGTTTAGTTAACGAAAACTAGTCATTTTGCAATTTCAGTTTTCAAGTTATAATTTTTAGAAAAAACAAGGGTTTCATAAACTAAACGCACCCTAAGTGTTTCTACTTCCAAATAAAAAGGGGCTTGAACTTTGATTGATTAAATTTACTTTTATACACTTCTGATAATTATAAACTGTAACTTTTAATCGATGTTAATATTGTTTTATACCATTCAATACTACAAGCTACATCTACAAGTATTTTTACCAAGCATATTTATAAAAACTAAAATTATCAAATTTTTTAAAAAAACTACAGCTTAAAAGCTTCAACTCACAAATATAAATGCCGAAAGACCAAAACCATAAATTCATGTAAACGTTAAAATTTTGTGTATATTATAAATAATTAAAAGTTAATAATTATAATAAAATGTATTTCAAACGACTGAACCAAGTTGACTTTGACGTGGTGGGTTGGGGCGCCTAACCGGTTCGTCCGCGGCTAGTCCTTGTGCACCAAAACAGAACACCTGGTTCATCAACACCTTGCTCAACGAAGACTGTCGTCTATGGAACTTGGGTTTTTCATGGTTAACCCATGGGTTCGTGCTAGAACGCATATACCTCGCTGTTCCGACATTCGTGGACCTCCGTTCCTCATCGTCGTCTGCTGAACATGACGACCAAGACGACCCTGAAAACTGGCTCGACGGCGAGTCGACTTGAAGGACTCCATGGCTTAGCCCCGCCGAGAATTTCTTCTTCGTCGAAGGACTAGGACCAAGCACCCTTTTGTTCTTTGGGATCGAGCATTTCGAATATCTCTCTCGATACGAAACGGGGCTGTTTTCGAGCTTACCTTTCCTTAAATGGTAAGAATCTAAAGAATCACGATCCTCGTCGTCTTCTTTCTTTCGAGCCCATCCGAAAAGCAGCTTCAATCGTCTAGCGGCACTGGATCCTGATTCACTGTTACGATATTCCGAGTTTGAACGGGCAGGTGAACCGTATTGACTCAGTTCACCGGAGTACATCGACTCCTTATCAGGATTGGCATAAAAGATAATCTCTGCATCGGGAACTCGAAAAGAAGTTCCAGGACTGCCCCCGATCCCATGTGTTTTCAAATGGGATGCAAGGGCAGTCCTTGTCATATAATCGTTATAATTCGATATCCCTCCGGCCGAAATCAGCCTCTTCATCAAGATCTCAGAAGAGGCTGATCTCGGCCGTTGTCTAACGAGATCAAGTGGCGTCATTCGATCAGCGTCTCTGATATTCAAATCAATATATCGAACAGTCATAAGGAGCTCAACCAGATCGGAGTGGATGTTCTCGATAACCGCAACGTGAAGAGCCGTTCGACCATCGTTGTTTTTGATGTTGATAATGTCACTCGTATCCACAATCTTTCCGCTCACAAGATGCTTCATGAGTTCGATCTGCTGATCAACTCTTCGGAACCCTGGAGTTCTGAATCCAGCGACTGTCGTGTGAAGAAATGTGTCACCGTAGTTGTTTGTCACCGTGATCAACGTCGGAGACGAGGAAACCAAAACCTCGACGACTTGTAAGTGACCGTTATACGCAGCAATGTGCAACGCCGTGTTGCCTTGCGTATCCGTCAAACCAATTATATCATAAGTGTCAAGTAAATACTTCACAACCTACACATTTGCAGAAAACACAAAATCAAACACACAATCTAATAATCATCTTCTCAAACTTTGATGAGGAACAGATTGAACTAGCACATAAATTGGCCCAATTTCCATTGGTTGGGGCTCTAATCTCCATAGTTATAAATATAACAGGGCTGCAAACAAGTCGAACTTTAATAAGCTCGAGCCTGATCCCAAAACCCAAACTCTCGAGCTTAAAATAACCTTGTTTGTTTTCTGTAATAAGCTCTTTTTAGAGCACGTATATCTTCACGTGTAAAGATAATTTATTCTAAATGTAGATATAAAATGGATTTCAGACATCTAATCTCTTAAAACTGAGCACTTCAAACACATCAAGGGAAACTTTTATGGAGCAATTAGGCACTGTTTCCATTAAGAGGTCATTTTACTTTTGAATGACTGCTTAATGATTTTATTAAAATGTAAACAAACAACCTCTTAGTGAGATTTGAACTTAAAACCTCTTGATTGGCACAGACAAAAGGCCCTTTGGCTAATTAAAACAAAGTAATTACTTAATTAGATTAAAACAAAGTAAATAGCTAATTAGATTAAAAGAAAGTAATCAGCTAATTAATTACCTCCTTTTGACCTCTGCCACAAGCAGAATGCAACAAAGTAGAACCCTGCAAATCTCTATACTCCAAAACATCACCACAATCTTCAAGAATCTGTTTCAAGATTTCAAGACTCCCTCCTCTAGCAGCAGCATGAACAGCCCTATTCATCATTTCCAATTTAAAAACAGACCCAACTTCTTCACCCTTTGACCACAATGAAAAGTCAATCAAAACCTTAAAAACCTCAAATTTCTTGCTTCTTGCAGCAGCATATAATATATCAGTAACACCATATTCACCTTCACCAAAAACAAGTAAAGGGTCTCTGTTTAACAAATCTTTAACAAACCCCACATCACCAGCTGATGCAGCTGTGTAGAGAAGCCAACCACCATAACCAGCCCTGATCAAGGAGTTATGACCATGGCCATTTTTGGCCTCACATTCAAGAACCAGTTTTCTCGCCACTTTTGATCTGTTTTTGGCAACATCGTTGAACTGTTCATCATCATCCCACACGGTTTCGAGCCGCCGTATGCGGCGGAGGGATGTTAATTTGATGAGGAGATTTGTGTCAAAATGAAGAAGCTCTCTGACCAAATCATAGTGACCATTAGCAGCTGCTAAATCAATTGGAGATGCATACCACCATTGATCACCTGTGCTTTCCCACCTTAATGGGAAATATGAAGGAGGAGGCATTGTATTAAACCAGACCTAATTTGTTAAAAACAAAAATTTACAGAACCCAGAAATTATTTGGGAAGATTTGAGTATGGATACAAACTTTATTGGAAAACAAGAAAACCCAAAAGAGGATCAAAATGAAAAAGGGTCTTTTTTTACTTGAAGAAATTTACTAAAGGATGCCCAGAGAACAGAAAGTCAAGATTATATTAAAACCCAAGGGTAAAGTTCTATTTTTTATAGGTTACACAAACCAGACCCAATTTGTCAAACATTAAAATTAACAGAACCCAAATATTATTTTGGAAATTTGAACAAAGATGCTAGCTTTATTGGGGGAAAAGAAAAGAAAAACCCAGAAACAGAAGTTGATTTTCAAGAAACCCAAAAGAGATTGCAGTGAGAATTGAAGTGAAAAAAGGAATCTATATTATATAGTTGAAGATGATGAGTTTCTTGAAAGATGAATGAATCCAGATGATGAGGGGATAAAAGGGTATGATCAGAGAGAGAATCACGGAAATGGAGGGAAAAGTAACAAATAAGAGGTACCAAATAACAAGAAAGAGGTGGTTAGGGTGGACCGGTGACCGGTGACCGGTGGGGGTAGGAAGGTTAATGAGTGGATACAGATGTTAACAAAACGAGTGAAGCCACATAATTTTATTGTTTTCTCTTTTCTGGATAAACAATTTTATTTGTGAATAGAGAAAGATGGCTTTTTGCATAGTTGGAACAGGAAGAAGAGATCAAGATTCTTCTGCCCGTGATCATCCACGTCACACATTAATGCATTATGTGTGATAATAAATATTCCTTCTGTGAAAAAATAACAACCATTTAATATTATGTTTAATGAGATATATTTTTCATCATGCATTATTAATTGTGGTTTCTGTATTACCCAACAATTAAAAAACTAAATTGGAATTAAAATTTTTTATAAAAGAAGGGTACATTCTTCTTAGGATAATTACGCAAAAAACTCTTGAGTTGTCAATTTTTGTGATTAAAACCTCAAACCATTTTTCGTTGCATAGATTACCCTGAACTAATTAAAAATTAGTAAATCAAAGTTTTATCGATGGGTAACCAGTTATTAATCCTACGTGGACCGGTAAATAACCTACGTGAAATAAATTTTAATTGTTGAAACCGGTTGCCAAGTATTACACATCATTTAAACCCCCGTTGATAATTTTTAGTTGTAATTTTTAAACGGGATTGCATCATCAACGGGGGTTTAAGTGATGTGTAATACTTGGCAACCGGTTTCCACAATTAAAATTTATTCAACGTAGGTTAATCACCGGTCCACGTAGGATTAATATCCGGTTTCAATGAGTTACCCATTGATCAAACCTTGATTTACTAATTTTTAATTAGTTCGGGGTTTTCTATATAACGAAAAATGGTTTGAGGTTTTAATTACAAAAAACTTATAACTTAAAGGTTTTTTGTGCAATTATCCCTAAAAGGTTTTATTTTAGTTCAAGAGACAATTTTTTATAATAAATGTTAATTAAAAATTTCCTTTTTCGGACAACCCCAAGTCCCCAATTTAAATAATATTAGATTTGCATATATTTTTTTTATTAAGTATATATAATAATAAATTAATAGAGGGAGGGGCGGCGGTGTGCTTATTTGAAAAAAAGAAAAAAAGAAGGAATGCATGATAAAATATTGAAGGGACAGGATATTAAATACTCAAATGAGACAACATCTAGCCATCTAATTTCATTATTTAATAAACATATTTAATATAGGTCACACTGGACTGAATCGGTTGTTAAACATAAAAGATAATTTAATTGATTTTAAAAAAAAATAAACTAGTAGAAATTACTGAATCCAAATATTACTAGAAACTATTTATTTATTATGAAATTACAAGCTAAGTATATGATGAAGGATATTTGCGAAAATATAGATGAAGATTTTGGGTGAATTTGATGAAAAAAAGGAAGAGTCAAAACTGATTTATAAATTATCCAATTTGAAAGGATGAGTTTAAGGCAAGGTAAATTAAGATGGATTTTCTTTTGACGTGCTATTTTTCTTTCTCAAGCTGATCTTTTTCCACTAAAATATTATTTAATAACTTAAATATGACCTTTTCATCTCAAATTATTTAGATGGATCAAAACACATGTTTTAAGAATTATAATTATTAAAATATTTAATTAACAAATTCATAATTTACCCGGGTTATTAATTACTTTTAAAAAGTCAATCTTTATAGATCATATAAATTAAAGACATAATTAAAATCTTATAAATTTCGTTGAACTATTTATGGATGCAGACAATATTTTTTAGACAAATTAGAAATGATAGTTTGACAATAAATTGATATGGAGTTCTACACAAATGTTAATTAATTTAGTTTAACATATATATCCTTTTAAAGTTTATTAATTACAAACTAGGGTCCTAAAAAGTTGGTCCAAATCCACAAAACCAAAAAATTAAATTGGGACCACAATATACCGAACTAGAATATATACGTAGTAAATTTGGTTCTAAATTTTCCATAATCAAATTGGACCATATTTTACTAAACTAGAATGACTATCTTACGTTTGATTCTAGATTTTTCTTTTAATTTTAAATTTTTTTTTTTTTTTTGGTTTTGTCCAGAAGGAGAAATGAATAGTGGACACGTTTCTTTTCGTGTGCTAATCGAAACAAGACGATTTCAGAGTAAATTTTGTAAAATTAAGAAAATCAAACTTTTTATTTGGTTATGATATGGTTCAAGACCAAACGGATCTAAACTGAATTCATACACTTCAAAATGGTCAAATTTTCGATACCATTATTTTATGATTTATGATTTCTTTCTCGTTTAGAATTCAATTAGCAGTCTTACAAAGTCAAGTAGTCAACGGTTAATATTGAAAAACCTTATAAACTTTTCTCATTTTCACGATTAAGTCCCTAAACTTTTTTTTTCGATTGTTTAAGTCCCTAAACTATTTTTGTATTATTCAAAAGTATATATTTTTGACCGGCTACCGGATGAGTAGGTAAAACACAACCAATAAAACAAAAAGTTTAGGGACTTAATCGCTAAAACATGTAAAGATGGTGAGTTTTTTTGAATAAGACAAAAATAGTTAAGGGACTTAAACAGTCCGAAAAAAAAATTAGGAACTTAATCACAAAACTAAGGAAAGTTTATGGGGTTTTTTCGATATTAACCCTTTTAATAAAATCACTAAAAGACTCATTTAGAAGTTAAAATGATCTTAATAATTCAATTAAGAGGTAAACAAACATCACATAAGATCCTTCTTTGATGCTTACATATTGGAGACATCGTTTAAATCACAAAGACATAGTTGGTGTGCATGTAACGAAATAACTTGCTGAGAAACCATTTAAATACCAAAATATTTCATACTAGAAAATAATTGAATATAAACAAAATAAAGAATTATGACACACTTGTATTAAATTATTAATATTATGTTAAATACGATGACTTGATCCAACACCATAGTGCCACTAGTCTCCAAGAATCCTGAATCCGCCACTGTTAATTGTAGCTCCTCTTGTATTGCATCTGAATCATGGTCCCTGTAACATTATTCATCATCAATTTATCAAGAACAAGATACTTGAAAATGTATTACACCATTAAAATCATCATGTTTGTTCCTTAATTTACAATTACATATTATTAAACTACTGCACGTTTGACCCTTTGATTTAGCCTAAATATGGGTCCAACTCTTGTTGTTGGAAGTCAAAATCTAGAAGAAAATGAATAAAATAAAAAAGTTAAAAAAAAATATAAAAACACAGTGAGAAAACTTCAAAATTGCCACCCCTGGGCAAAACGGATCGATGGGTCTGACATGCTTGTTAATAATCAAAATGGGTCGACTTGCCAAAAACAGTTGACTACACTTTAGGCAACTTTTAACCTGAGACAACTTCTTGTTCTATTTGTGTTCATTTAGCAAAGAATTATGGAATTGGGTTCTTTCTTGGAGTGAAATGATTATTGGACAGCAGCATAATTCGTTGAAACTTTTAATCGAATTAATTCTGGAGTCGGGAAAATCGAAAAGAAGACGTAATTTTTTGGAAACAATGGTTGGTGGTTTAATTTGGTCGGTGTGGAAAGCAAGAAATGTCGTAGTGTTTAACAAAGGGAAAGTCACCGCCTTAAATGATAAAAAAAAAAAAGAGTTTCTTGTCAATGTGTTCTCTTGGTTAAAGTTTAAGGCAAATTGTAAGTCTTTAAATTGGTCGTTATGGGTTGTTTGCCCCTCCTCGTTTTTTGATCTTGTTGTACTCTTGCTAGCCTTTGTTCTGTTTGGATTTTGATAATTAATGCATTCGGGTGTTCTAGGCAGGGTGATGACATTGTCGAAGCTCCCGGTAGGCAGAAATATCTAGGTAATTGATCGAATATTATGATCTAGAGGATGATACCATTTTGGGTTATCAAAAAAGGTGATATTTGATGGTCACAATAATTTCATCCGCTTCATATATCCTTCGATAAGATCAGCAGCATCATAGTTATTATTCTGCTTGATTTCATCAAGAAGCAATGTACATTTACAATAACCAGGTGTAATATCTTTAGCTATCATCTCCCGAACGAAGACGTGTCACATTTATCGCCTCAACATAGGCCATGGATCGATCAGGAGAGTGTATGTAGACAAATCGAGGCTAAGATGATGCTTATTAACATATTACCCAACCATACATCTGTATTTCTGGTTCTAACACACAGCTTGAGTGGCAGATTAAACAACTGGGTATCTGGTCTACATTTTTCCATACTCCTAAGGACATTTTATCGCTTCTTGATTCTGTAAAACATTGTGACCATCCTGTTCATGGTTGGGTATTTGCAATGCTTCCTTAAATTCCTCAGATTTTCGTCAAGTAACACAAGATAGTGGTAAAGGTTGCAAAATTAGTGCATCTCGTCTAGTAGCTCATATAGACTTTACCAAATTAAGATGCCGACAATATGATTGGATAATGGTTGAATAGCTTATTACAGACGGGGCAAAACCGTAACCTTTCGATTCTTGGATTGTCCAATGTGCTTCATCTACCCAATTAATTTTCACACCAATAGCGGATGGCGGGATGTATGACTTCAGCCCCAAGATGATCCTTCAAGCCTGCTCAACTTTATTCTCTTTGCAGAGAGTGTCAAGTAATCGATTAATGGATTCAGTATCTTTCTCCAACCATAACGTGTGCAACCCGTCAATACCGCTACAGCATCTTCCCATTTTCCCGTCCCACAAAGCCTTCTCATGACCTTGGCTATAACACCAATTGTAACATGATGACACTGAACTTTCTAGGTAACTCGGTGCAGGCTGTTTCTTGATTGACAAGCGCATGGCTGGTGAACTGGAACAAATTCAACCTCACAGGCAAGGATAAAAGTCAAATGGCGATGAGCATAAGATACAATAAAGGAGATCTTTTTCACTGTGAATCTTGACACAAACAAACATGAAGCGAGTCAGAGTCAGACCAGATTGCTATGCTATCCTGCGATTCCATAATGGTTGAGTTAGTAATGAAAATAGAGTGCAAATAATAATACCAAATGAGCAAAATCTAAGATATACCATATTTTTGTATTTCAAAGAAGATAACCCATTTTTTTTGGAGATTTGACATGGCTACAGGGTTCATTATGTTTGGTTTTTCGGGTTTGGTCACTCCGCCTTATTTGGTTTTTCCGGGTTCATGTTCGTTACGAAGGTTTTATACTTGTGATTAATATGTGGGAGCATGGTTGTTCATTGGGCAGTTTAAATGGTATGCGGGTATATGGTTTTCACTTTTCAGTTACGACAATGCAGTATGGTTTGCAACGCCTTGTTTTTATCATAAAATGATAATCAAACACATTTCCATTAGGAGAGAAGTGAAATAGGGGATGATAGAGAAGTTGATAAAATTCTAGGTAATTCAAATAAGGAAAAAGAAAAGAAAATTTCTTAACATGTTTATATCAAAAACATATAAATAGGCAACTACTTGTGTAACCAGGTTTATACACCAAACCGCATTCCATGAACCCAAATAAATCACAACCATGCAACCAAATAAGGCTGTGGTTCTGACGTTTATTTAGGTAAATCCATTTTAAAGAGTGACTAATTGAGATGAGCAACCATAGGTGCAGGTTTGGAGATGATGTTCTTCCTTTGTCAGCAAACTTTGGTGCATTGCCATTTTTGTGGACATAAAATGATATTAGTACACAAAATGTAGGATTCAATCTACATAATGTGTAGTCATGAAAGCATAGAAACGAATTAAACATCAACAACAAGCTGAATTTAGCTGCCAAAAGGCCCAAATTGAATACCAATTGGGACTGGTTTTTGTTTTCTACTAACAAAGGTAAAAAAGGAACAATCAAAAGCAAACTAAAAACAACCCAAAAAGGAGCCTACACCATACTACATTAGACTCAGGACATTACAACATGCCGACGTTATTCCAAAATCTGCAGTACCATATAACCTTGTACAAGAGATTTGTGTTATTCAAAATCAAAAGAAAGCCAACATATATGGAGCCTTGGTCGAAGGGAAATAACTATCCAGTATACACCTGTTGGAATGTTTATGCCTCGACTGATGCAATGTGGCAAATCAAGTCAATAACACGGGAGCTGCAAAAAAGAACCATATGATCAGTAAGCAAAAAGTGATATAGTTTGGGAAAGAAAAGATGAAGAGAAACAAAGTTATAAAAGTACCTGTATCCCCATTCGTTGTCATACCACGAGACAAGTTTCACAAAGGTCTCGCTCAAAGCAATCCCAGCCTTGGCATCAAAGATGCTTGACCTGCTGTCACCAACGAAGTCTGTGGATACGACATCCTCTTCAATGTATCCCAAAATGCCCTTGAGCTTGCCTTCTGATTCCTCCCTGAATTACAACAGCCCCATAAGTATTTGAATTACAGGCAGAATTAGAAGCCTTCAATGTCAATATAATAATCTACACTTACTTAATGGCAGCCTTGATCTCATCATAAGTAGCCTTCTTCTCAAGTCTCACAGTTAAGTCAACAACGGAAACATCTACGGTTGGTACACGGAAGGCCATCCCAGTCAATTTACCGTTAAGGGCTGGCAAAACTTTGCCAACGGCCTACAAAAAATAGGAATAAAAATGTGTTGGTAAACTAAAATCTAGTAAATCAACTGCTTCTGAAGTACACTTTTTGTCAACTCCTGTGGGAAACGGTCACATAATCAGATGATCTTTCTAATCCAAGTCTATATACCTTAGCAGCTCCAGTGCTGCTGGGAATAATGTTGAAGGAGGCAGCTCTTCCACCTCTCCAGTCCTTCATCGATGGACCATCCACAGTCTTTTGTGTGGCTGAAAAGCGTTGACAATAAATTAGAGATATATTATACATTCTTGCTCATAAAGAATGACTGATGTAATTCAGTAATTAACCAACTGAATATTACATACCAGTAATGGAGTGGACAGTCGTCATAAGACCCTCAACAATACCAAACCTATCATTAATGACCTGAAATTTTACAGATTCGATAGAATAAGAACACATAATCATCCAACGCGGGTTTTTGAAAGGGCTGGAAATGAAACCAAAGAAAGTCCTGATACCTTGGCCAAAGGAGCAAGGCAGTTGGTGGTGCAGCTAGCATTTGAAACAATGTTAAGCTCGGGTTTGTATTCCTTCTCGTTGACACCCACAACAAACATGGGGGCATCCTTGCTAGGGGCAGAGATGATGACCTTCTTGGCACCACCCTGTTTTATACAAAACCAAACCAAGTCAATCTATCTTCTCAAATAGATGTGCAAATCAAGCATCGCCTAGACTGAAACAGATCTAGCCTCTAGGTTCTTACAATCATGGCAAAATTAAGGAAGTTCAAGCGAACATAACAGAACTTTCAGAAATAATATAGAAGGTATGACTCCAATCAGACCTTTAAGTGAGCAGCAGCCTTGTCCTTGTCTGTGAAGACTCCCGTGGACTCGACCACATAGTCAGCCCCGGCCGCACCCCATGGGATCTCTTCTGGGTTCCTAAGAAACACAAAAGAACAAATAACGTTAATAGTTTTAAAAATCAAAAAGTTAAAAACAAAAGATCTTAGCCTTGAAAAGGATTCTACCTGATGCCAAATACAGTAACAGGCTTCTCACCGAAGAGAAGTGTTTTCTCGTCCTTGACCTTAAGTTCATGATGCTTCCATTGGCCATGAACACTGTCGTACTTGAACATGTATGTCTGCATGAAAACTAACTTGTGAATTTTTTGCAGATAGATTAAATCAAACATTCATATCCAAATTGTGAAATCATCCATTTGAGTACCAACATGACTTTGATTCTAATTTAACGCTCACGAGTGGGCAAAATGAAAAACTAACTTGTGAAATGGCATTCACAAACAAAGTTGCTTATGATTCAAAGATATTATTTGCATAATACTAACACATACT
This sequence comes from Centrapalus pauciflorus, assembly GCA_020465985.1. Classification (NCBI taxonomy): domain Eukaryota; kingdom Viridiplantae; phylum Streptophyta; class Magnoliopsida; order Asterales; family Asteraceae; genus Centrapalus; species Centrapalus pauciflorus. The sequence goes on along the minus strand of JAANYP010001710.1, from coordinate 126,944 downwards.
AACTAAATGACACCTCGGTATGATTTACATTTCTATTAAACAGTACATTAAACCTAATCAAACCATAAATTCACATCATATAAAGCACACATCATAAACCAACATAACTACATTCACAAAAAGTGAACAGATCTTGTGCCGTGATAAATGGATCTTTAGACAATAAGAGTCCAGATCTCCTGTTTAGAACATAGATTGACTATTATTTTCAGCGCACAAGATCTGTTCAATACTAAATACTACATCCAAAGTAAGCATGTATGTTTTATGCATATAAACAGTATTTTGCTACCAGTTTCACTATTATCACTTAATACTTGCAAGCAAACGAAATTAGCTACCATCAAGTAACAGAATGATGATGTTTGTCGGATCGGAGATCAAATTCTGTATAATTATTATATCGTGTTCAACTGTTCATTTAAACAAAACCACGTACTATGTAACTTACTAAGCATCACTTTTAATATGCATTCCCTTTCGCATTGTGCTAGTCAGTAGTCACCAGTTGAATGACTAGATACAATTCGTAGCATTCATTTATGAACAAATCATCGTAATCAGACAAAAACACACACACACACACACACAGTACCATGTAGTCGGTGGAGATAAAAGGATCGTTAACAGCAACAAGTTCAACATCGTCTCTCTGAAGAGCAACTCTAGCAACTAGACGACCGATTCTTCCGAATCCTGTATAACATATCAATCAGATCCGATGGATCAATAAGCAAAAAAAAAAAAAACAAAAGGAATTCATTCAAATGACAGATGAAACTATGATAAATCAACCAAAAATGTACCGTTGATTCCGATCTTAATCTTCTTGTCAGATACTGCAAGTTCAAATCAAACATACATAAATCAGAATCGATCCAAAACATAGATAATTAAGTATGAAAAAGAGAAGATAAATCAATACGGATGGGAGAAATTACCCATGGCGATTGAATAGAGAGTTTGAAATCGAAAGTGTTTTAGAGAGAATAGAGGAATGAGTGTGAGAAGAAAGGGGATTGGGGGAGTTGTATTTAAATCTAAGGCGGACGAATCAAAGCCGGTAGGTTACGTAACGCCTCCCGTTTTCAATTTTTACTGTCTTGGAGAAAAAGAAACTGAGCTTACTGTTTTTGAATTCGAGCCGTTGGGATATAAGCCGAATATTCTATGAATTATTCCTTGGTAAAAAAAAGGTACAATATTAAAAAAAAAATTATAGCCTATATAAGTTTCCTTAATAACAATTTGTAAAACACAAAAGTACATTTGACTTGTAAAAAAATATGAATGGTATTATAATTTAAATATGTAATTTATCTATTAACGATATTTCATTAAAAGGTAAAAATATAAGTATATTTATCTAGTCTAATAAATATTGTTTTTCAAACACTAATGGACCAAACTAATAACGAAAGAGCAGATAGATCTTCACATTTATATATATATCAACAGTTTTTTTTTTAAATCTAAAATGATCGACTTAAATAAAGTATTGAAATTTTGATGAATAATAATAATGTTTTTATACACAAGACTCTGAATCGTTATAATAAAATCTATGAATAATTTGGCAGTTTTTAAAATCCAAACGAAAAACATATCAAGCCAAGTTGATACATGTTTTAACCAGCATTGGAAAACAGGTTAAATTCGAATCAATTATATCATAAATTTTTATTGATTGTAAAAACTAATAATTATTAAATTTGATTTTCGCTATTAAATATAATGGTTGTAATAATAATAAATAATCAATTGAAATATTGTTGTAACTGATTTGGAAAATACAGGTGGACATCAACTGTCTTGTGTTTCGATAGGGCCAAGAACATAAAAATGATAAGAAGGTAAAGCTGCTCATAATGGATTTCTTTTTGGCCGGTCGTACGGTCCCCGTTTCCTTTTACTATTTCTATATCTCCCAAATATTCACTACTCAATCAGAATAATAACAACAAACTTTTTATTTATATATGTTTTATGATTTTTGGCTAATAAACTTATGGGTTTAATATGAAAAAAACCAATATATTTTTTACATTTTGCGGTTGAGTCTCTCCGTGTTATTTTCTACCGATAAAATTCTTAAGTTATATATTTGTTTGTGATTTTTGGAATTTTTCTTTATTTTTTCAAAAAAATCTTCAAGTTTGTAGACTTTTTAAAGAAATATAGTGAAAAAATTTTGGTTTTATATGAAAAAAATCAGGGTTGATTATGAAAAAGAAAACAAAACTTTATGAAAAAATAACACAGAGAGACTAAATCGCAAAAAAAACATGAAAACATGTTTTTTTTTCATATTACACCTTAAACTTATTTTTTTAAAAAAATTAAGAAAGATGAGAATGGAGAAGGGATTGTGAATTTTGACTTAAAATTTTTATTTCTATCAATAATGTATTTAAAAATTGGACAACTACAAGAAAAATGAACAGAAAACTTAAAAATGATAAATTATGATGGAAGGAAAAACCTACAAGAAGTCAAACTAGTGGCGCATGCTCTTCAATGTCTATATCCAAGAACTACATAAGTGTGGTCCTTTGACTTTTTCTACATGTTCATGTTATTTTCTTCAAAATCTATGCTCCTTCCTTTTGTTGAAAACCCAACAAAAAACTGAAACATATAAAAAACCAAAGGGTCTTCAGCCTAGCGGTAAGAGGGTGAAGATATAAGCGAAATGTCTAAATTATAGTTACAATTCTTAAAAAAATAGAATTATAAACTGACATAACAGTCACAAAACCAATATAAAGATGTTATTGCTAATATCATTCCAACAAATTTATGATATGAAAACCAAAAAAGAAGATATGTATATCGCCTCAAAGTCTCAAATGTCAAATCTCTTCTTCTGGGCATTGCTATATGTACACTATTTTCTTCTTAATATTTATTAATCACACATCCCCTTACTCACATGACTTTTGTTAGTTACGTAAGACCTAATGATTAAAAATTAATCTCCTCTCACATTAATAAGGATGTGTGATTAGCAATTGATTGGATGTGCCGATGTGCATATAGAATTACCCCATTCTTTTTTATACTTTACAAGTTGCTCCTGCCCACAATAACTTTATAGCTCCTGCAATAACATCAAATAGTTGTTATGGTTTAGTTGTTACCATCTATTTTTTTCTTTGAATTTGATGGATTATTTGTATACAACAACTTTTCTCCATACATAACATTTCATTTAAATCGACTATTTTACATTAATTGTATGGATAAAATTTAAAGTTGATGAACATAATATTTAGAGTAAAATAGTTAATTTATATGACATTGTTACGTATGAAAAATAATGTTGTGTACAAATCACCACCTTACGGATTTAAGTTATGTTTTTGAATTGAGGTTTTCAAAAGGTATCACATTAGTTTCACATGATTATGATCATATTTTCCAAAGTTATTATCATTAAATAGATTCCAACTTCTAATATTGCATTGTATATTATACACATAACATTTTTTTTCATTTACTAATATTACAAAATATTTACTAAAACTCTTAGGTGACGTTTGGTTCACGGAATGTAATTTGAAAGAATTTGAATTTGAATTTTAGTTATTAATATGGTTAATTGTGAAGGTAGAAGGTCGTTTTTACCATTGGTTAGGGAATCTAATTCATGTGCTGGTTAGAATTTAATTCATGTATGAGTTTGTAAGAATGTCATATTTTAAATTTGATAGAAAATACATAAAGTATAACATATATCTTAGTTATAAAAATTCTAAATAAACTAAATTTAAATTCCAATTCCATGAAATACAGTAACATATGTGTAAGAATTTTCATATTAAACCCTAAATTAAATTTATACTTGATGTTCAATTAAACTATTACTCAAATGTGTATACAAATAAACGAACATCCAAAAATGTATATTTTTCTTGTGTCATTATTTAATTAAAAAATAAAAATTAATCGATTGCACATCACTCGAACAACGCACGGGTATTCAACTAATTTACAAGTATCCTTGGACAAACAAATAACAAAAGGCCGGGAAGAACAACTATCACCTTGTTTTTCGTTAACTTTAAAATGTTTTTTGAAAGATAAAATCGATGACTAAAATAATTAATGAATACTTATAATTCTATTATTAGCTGTCATATTGTTGAAATAAATAAGATAATTTTACTTATATAATGATGAATTATTTTTGTTTCTAGTTAATATAACGGAGCTACAAATTAAATGTGGTTAAAATCATTTATTCAAGCATACTTTATTTCTTTTTTGTTTTGTTTACATTTGAAACAAGGAAAATCTAGAAAGAAATGCAATTTATTTTAATATAAATCCTTTTTCAGGTAATTTAAAATTATGTATACAAATAAGTAAATAGCATACTTTCAAAAAGCAGACTCTGTGTAGAATTGTATCATATGTAAATGAAAAGCTAAAGCAAATGTATCATATGAGTAAGAAAAAAATTCATGTATCATATTGATACATTTAGAAAAAAATACGTTGATATTGTTTGACTTTAACCTCTTTTAAATTTTATATTTTTGGTTATTGAAAGTATTAAAATTATCGATAAAACTAGATGATGCTAGTAATACGAATAAAATGATTATTTATATTAAAATTTAATGCTAGATCATTTTTCTATATAAAATTTTAGATGTGCATGATCTTTCTACACTATTTTAAAAGTATGCTACCCGGAATAGTAATTAGCATTAAATATTGTAGATTTGGTAACATTTTTGGGTGAAACAATATAAAATGTAGTTTGAAATTATAAATGCAAATTGGTAAAAGTATTAAATCAGATGATATTTTGTATTTGAATCTAGAATTATAATAAAAATAATTAAAAAAAAAAAAAAGTCAAAAGTCAACACCAACAACGCTTCACGATCAAAATGCCAAGTTTGAGTCATGGAGGAGAACAATAGTGGTTGGACTTGGACATATTCCCTCAAACCAGCGTGAAACTTTACGTCACCCAATAATTCCATTTTTTAAATATATTCTTATATTTAAATTGTCTTATTATTATTTTATTTTTTTAAATCCATCTTTCATTAGGAAATAGAGGAAAAACCATATGGTATACACTCTCAAATCACCGTTTCGCACCGTAAAAATACTTTATTACTGTTTAGTTTCTAAAAATTTTCAAAATTTTCGATTACTTTAAAAAAAAATGAAAACTTGTTATTTAACAATAATTTCATAAAGTTTCATTTTACTTTTTAAAATATTACTTTTCATATTCTCTATTTTACTTTATTATTACTTACTCTATATTTCTTTATAATATTATTTTTCTCTTTCTTACTAGTCTATCACATATCTTATTTTTCTTATTTTATAATCACTCATGTTATTTTTCTTAAAACTAAAACTTTATCATCTAAACAAGTTTTCACTTTTCATATAAACCCTAGAATTTTTTCCCAAAAATTATAACTTGAAAACAAATGACTGGTTTTCGTTAATTCCAGAGAAAGAATCAGGCTGAGGAAAGCCCTCCTACTGAGTACTGAGCAAGATCATTAATTAATATTAATAAGGAAGCTCTTAACTTAGGGCCTGCTAAACTTTTGTTATACATAACAATAGATATTGAAATTTACATATAAATAATAAGTATTTAGGATATTGACTGATTAATTATGAGCTAAAATTAAAATACAAATTAAATAACCATGACTATAAATTCTATATATTATTTTTATAGAATGAGTTAATCAAAATATACAAAACTACGTAGATTGTTTTGCATAATTTTTTTTAAAATTTACTATACTAAAAATAACCATGACTTTAAATTCTATATATTATTTTTTTTTGCATTATAACCAAATTAATCAACTACAACCTAATAGAAATTCTTATACGAATCCAATTTGATTTCTAAAAACCTTCTTTTTCTAAATATTTCTAGAATTTTTTTGTCCGTTAGTTTCAAAAGGACTAAAATTAGAAATCTCTATACACATTGAATTTGATTAATCTTGATTGCCATACATTTTTGACATAAGACCAAAACCTTTCCACGTTTGTGGGCTTGTAGTAACGTATAAAACTATACAAGTAAACAAAAAAACATTGCTAATTTTTTGCTTTTTCGAAAGCGAAAACCAAGAAAAGTTATTCGATCGTTTATTGTAATCCGAACAATGTCGTGGCAGAGATGGGTTAAGCCTGAGGTACTGTTTTCCGTCGTTATTTGATGAATTTTGTTAAGAATATATGCAAGCTTAACTATTCATTTTAATAGTTGTATAATCTTATAAATATATGTATGACTATTTCCGGGAGCACTTTTTGTTACAGCTATTATCTGATTATTAGTTTCAAAACGCTACAACACTTTTTCAAACGCAAATCCAAACACCATCTAAACATGTGTACTTGTTGTATAGGTTTACCCTCTGATGGTACCGATTGTAGGAGTTGTTGGACTCGTTGTAACACAACTTATTCGTAACATATCTACGAATCCTGAAGTGAGGTAAAACTCGACACCATTAAATGTGTAGGAAACTCGAAACTATTTGAAACAATACAGTTTTTTGGATTGTTTTATGCGGAAATGATTTTGGTTTTAGGGTAACGAAAGAAAACAGGGCTGCTGGAATCTTGGAAAACCATAAGGAAGGTGAGAAGTATGCAGAGCATGGATTAAGGAGATTTGTACGTGGTCGGACGACTCAAATCATGCCATCAATCAACAACTATTTCACTCAACAAAAACAAACATAAATTTGTTTCTTTTTTAATTTTCAATCTTTCTCAATTACTTCATTGTATTTTTTTTTAATCTTTCCCGTATTCATCACAAGTCACAACTAGTTTATTAACTGCGTATTACGCGGGTATTTATAATATATTGTTGTTTGTATAAACTAAAAGATAAAAATAAAAATATTATTTTTATACAAAAAGCATATAAGAATGATACTATTATTTATCATGACCAATTAATTTTCTGTATTTTTAAATATACATGAATAGTAATTAGTGTTCTATATTGTTTTAAACTTTTATTATATTATAATTAATAAATTATTAGAGTATTAGATTTTATTGGTTTTGAATTCAAAATAGATTTGGATAGATATAGTTTAAATATTATTTTATTTATATTTTATAAATTAATCACTTTAACTATATTTTATTTTTAAAATAGAAAAATTCTATAATACACGTGACATTTCCTGGTTAATCCAAGTGACAGCCTAATTAAGTGACATGTAGGATTCAGTTACTTATATAATAGAACAGATAGATTAACAAATAACTTCTTTCTTCAAGTTATTTCAGGATATGATATAAGCATGTGTGCTAATAATAAATTAGTGTAAATAAAGAAAAAGGTTTATATATATATATATATATATATATATATATATATATATATATATATATATATATATATATCATGAATTGGTATTTGGTAGTATTACTATTTCAGTATTTCATACACCTAGATCTAATCAAGCCAATAATCGTTTTACATATCAAAAGAAACCAGGTTATCCTAGTTCCAGTATCTATACACTGTCAATATGGGTCGGGCTTGGCTATTATAGGCCCAGACCAAATAACATGCTCTGCTCCCCTTAGTCTTCCTACATTATCACTAATCTAAAGTGTTGGATCCTTTTCTGTACACTCAAATATAAAACCTAACAAACCATCTAAGGACTAAAACGATCTCCTCAAGAACTCATTCACTAACTTCGAAAATGCCGATGAATCGTCACGTTGCAACCGTGTCGGAGTATCATACTCGACAACTTCACCTTGATCAAGAACAAATACTAGATCGCTGTCAACGATAGTGGGTATCCGTTGAGCTATGGTCATGACCGTACATCCGCTCGTTTCCTCTCGTATCGTCTTCTGCATCACATTATCCAACTCTGTATCGATGGAAGCAGTCGCCTCATCTAATATTAGTATTATGCGCTTTTGTAGCAATGCCCTCGCTAAACATACGAGTTGTCGTTGTCCAACGCTCCAGTTTTCGCCATCTTCGGCAACTACATGCATGGTTCAAAATCTTTATTATCTTTAAAATGAAATATGATTTCGGTCTAGAGACAGTCAAAACGGAACCAGATCAATAAACTGTTTACCTCCTCACCTAGTGTATCGAGAAGTCGTTTATCCTGCCTTATTATATCGGCAAGCTGACACTTTCTTAATACCTGTCAAATTCCATGAATAAAAATGAAAAAAGGATCGATGTCGACACTGAACAACAACAGGGTTTTGCAAAGCGATTAAAACTTTGTATACCTCCCAAATTTTATCATCTGAATACTGTTGTAAAGGATCAATGTTAGTTCTCATGGTTCCTTGAAATAAAGTAGGATCTTGTGGGATTATCCCTAATTTGGACCTCAGATCATGTAACTCAATCTTTGAAATATGAAGCCCATCGATCAAAATTTGACCTTTCGTGGGCTCAACCACCATAAAGAGAGCCTGGATCAACGAGGACTTCCTGCGCCCGGTTCTTCCCACGACCCCGATCTTCTGTTGTCCATGAAAAATACAAGTTATTCCTCTCAAGACCGTTGGAAGTGCAGGGTGGTATTGAATATGTAGATCTTTGAGCTCGATTTGTCCTCTCGTGGGCTAGTTAGATTCGGGCTTGCAATTTTCGACAGTTTCAAGGGTTTCGCTAGGAATATTTGCAATCTGAAGAATTCTTTCGATCGAAATCATCTTGTTCTCGACATTGCAAAGGTTCCATATACCCAAGCTTCCAGCACATTCAGTCTCAAACCATACGTAACAGTTAGCCCGGCTAAGCCTGTAATCACATCAATTAACCATCATAAGGTCTTAATCATGTAACAAAAGGTGAACACAGCCTACACAGGTGTGTAAAGAAGCTAAGCTTACTAGGGTCGATAGATGACCGAGGGAGGTGCACCAGGACAACTAGGAGAATGAAAAATACGAGATTAAAGAGGAAGTTGATCCGAACTTATAGACACTCCATTATAGCGATGTTGTGGAATGTAACACGAGATTAATCGTCAATAACGTGTAAACATTTATTCAAGAAACGAACTTCTTGATTGAAGCAACGGATAGTTGAGGCCCAGAGATCGTTTCCAAAAAATGATGTTGGATTGGAGACTTTTGAATCCCGACCATCTTTGCGAGTTCCTTTGCAGTCGTAATGTAGTACCCCTGAAGTGTATAAATTGAATTTAGTAGCATCAAAATTCAATATTTACGTGTCTTAAACTTACATGATACCATAACGATATAGCGATGATGATAATGCACCGCAAAAGGATCGGCCAAGCAACGTGTGACATTAGCAAAATGATGCTCGGAAGCTGAAATACCGCAAAAAACTAATCCGGCCAATCGATAAGGGACGTCTACGTCCACTGTGCTTTGATCCGTTGATGACTGCAAAAGCCAAATCAAATGAATAAAATCCATCAACATATTAGTTTTCATTTGATTTGGCTTTTGCAGTCATCAACGGATGAAAGCACAGTGGACGTAGACGTCCCTTATCGATTGGCCGGATTAGTTTTCGCGATAATTCAGCTTCTGAGCATCATTTTGCTAATGTCACACGTTGCCTGGCCGATCCTTTTGTTGTGCAATATCATCATCGCTATATCGTTATGGTATCAGGTTAGTTTAAGACACGTAAATATCGACTTTCGATTTCATATATTTAATTTTGCTGCTACTAAATTCAATTTCTACACTTCAGAGGTACTACATTACGACTGCAAAGGAAACTCGCAAGGATGATCGGGATTCAAAAGTCTCCAATCCAACATCATTTTTTGGAAACGATCTCTAAGGCCTCAATTATCCGTTGCTTCAATCAAGAGGTTCGTTTCTTGAATAAATGTTTACACGTTATTGACGATTAATCTCGTATTACATTCCACAACACCGTTACAATGGAGTGGCTATGCGTTCGAATCAACTTCCTCTTTAATCTCGTATTTTTCATCCTCCTAGTTGTCCTGGTGCACCTCCCTCGGTCATCTATCGAACCTAGTAAGCTTAGCTTCTTTACACACCTGTGTAGGTTGTGTTCACCTTTTGTTACATGGTTAAGACCTTATGATGGTTAATTAATGTGATTACAGGCTTAGCCGGGCTAACTGTTACGTATGTTTACACCTAAAATAACCAAGGGGGAAAACACTTCAAGTGATGAAACAATATTTCATTGGGTTTATATGAAAAAAATCAAACCCTGAAGTTTTTAGCTACCAAGCTTCGTAATTTATAGTTGCAGCACAGACTAAAAAACAAAACAATACATAACATAACAATCTTACTTTTAACTGTTTACCGTCTATAGCAACGAACTTCAAATTTTAACAACATCAGCAACATACTTTAACAGTTTTACCATTTATAACGATGTATTTTTCACCTTTACACCGTTTATAACAACATACTTTTGGAATAAATACGTAAAAGATGACCTATTTTCACATGAATACTATTTAAACAACTGGTTTTTTCCAACTTTTGGGTTTAAAGTGATGATAATTCACAAACATGAATTTTTGTAAACTGCATTTGTTACGATTGGTAAAAATATGAAAGGAAATGTGCAATGGTTCAAAACCATAACAGACCGACAGGCGACAACCGAAAATTTTAGAATATTAGAACCAAGAACAGGATCAAAGTGCAATGGTTACTCAACTAGTGGTTGTTTGTTTACTTATTAAAGAAATCATTAAGAGACTCGTTCAAAGGTTAAACCAGCTTATAATGATTACATTCAGCACTAAACAAATAAGGCCTAGTCATCCCTAAAAAAGCACGGTGTTAGTTTATGCATTTAACCCGTAAAAGAAGAAGTTTCCTAATAGTCTGATACTCAATTATAATGCTACCCCCTCCTTCATGCATGTCCTTGGAAATTAGGTTCAACTTTGTGTTTTTTGTCTTGTATATTCGTGCAGGTATCTTTAATCCTTGGATCATTTATGGCTGTAAAAAGAACAGGTTTGGTTTTGGCTTTTTGACCAATACTAATCTTGTTGACACTTGATATAAGTAAATATTTAATGATAAAGGTGACAACTTTATGCAATGATCAGCTAAAAAATTCAGTCGACTACTCTAGAAATCTATATATCTTTTGATCAAATTTTGTTGTTGCTAATATAATGATAACTTTCATAGTACGTTGCTGTTATCAGTGAATAAGTTGAAAATAATTTTTTCTTTTTTCTTTTTTTACGATTAACAGAAATGCTATAACTACTAAAGAGTGACTGGACGTGGAAAGTTAGTAGTTGTGGTCATCTCATTCTATTGATTTGGAGATCTTCTGCCTCCAATAAAGCCCAAAATCTCCACTTGTGGTTGGAAGTTTGGAACAAAACATGGTACATGGGCGGGCCCAACGTAATATCACACATATCACTTAACACCGATAAAATTTTAAAACACTAAGTTAAATATTTATCAAAAACTCGAGTTACACCTGGAAATTTTTTTAATGACACTTATGACCTATGAAAAATATATAAAAGTATTATACACATATCTGATTTATATTTGTTGTTTTCATTACCCATTTTTGTGGAAATATTATTGAGATTTAATCATTAAAAAAACAATATAAATTAAAAAAAGAAGAAGAGAAAATAAACAAATAATTAGCCCGAAACATTAAAAAAATTCAAAAATCTTGTTATTTGTTAATTTTGTGTTGTCAACTCGTTTCGATGATCTGATTCATCTTAGAAAAAATCTAACTATCAAACTTAATCTAACAAAGTGACATCGATAAGAAAAATTTATGGATCTGCTCGTGAAACAAACATGGTTTTGGCTTTTGCGTAGTGTAACTAAAAATTATCAGTTATTATTTTTAATTTTAAACGTTTTAACACAAATCCTCATACTCTTAAATTTATATATTTGTTTATCGGTATCATTAGATTATAAGCCCATTGTCTTTTAGTTGTCATCGTTGGTGATAAATTAAGAAAACAACTTTATGCAATAATCAACATTAAACTCCAACATAGACTAAAAGATCATAAAAAGTACAAAATTTATCGATTGATTAAAATTTTATAATATGCTTAAAATACTTCTAAGAAGCACGAAAACTAAGAGGGAGATCGCCTGCCTATACTAGTCTAATTTTATATAATGGGAAGCTAAAAAGACATCACATTATACTAAATATACATCTCTATTAATAACTTCTTTCTTTTTTGACTAACTTTTCATCTTTTCCTAACATAAATATCTATGAATGTGCAAACACTAACTTCAAATGATAAGAAAAAACATACTTTTAAAGATTTCTAGACTGGGTGTACTTTTAGCATCACTCATTTAATAATTAACATATCTAAAAGTTTTTTATATATGAATCAGAATTTAGAGAACATTTGCTCATAAACAAAATACTCCTACAAACTAAAACATTCATGAGAAAGACAAGAAACTACCTGCAAAAATCGCGTTCATTGCCAAAGATTGTCGAATGGCATGAATTATGGCCTTGGGCAACACCGAAACTCGAGTTTTTTGTTTCTGAAGAGACTCTTCCAACAACAATGCAGCTTCTTCGGCTGTTTCGGATTCAGGAATCGACGGTACATGACTGAATTCGAGTTTTTGAGCTCGACCCACTTCAAAAAGAGGGTTTAGCCAATTATGAAAATTACTAAAACCGAATCAAGAATCATGTAAAAACACCAAAACAAAACAAGCACTAAAGGCCACTTTCTTCTTGATATGAAACTCGTATTGAACAATGAATATACGGTAACAATGCTTTATAAACACCATGTTAATGGCATGATGATGGATTCAAAAGGTACAACATGTTCATGCATCAAGAACTTGTACCCACATAAACCCATATGAGAAATCATGATTATGAAGGTGGATAGAATAGTAATAATAGAAAAAGGTGGGAAATTCATGAGAAATCTGGTTCTTTGTTTCAAAACATCTGCAAAAACCCATATGAATAACCACAAAAAGAAACACACATTGCCTATATTGAAAATGGCCGCCATTAATGAATATGAAGCAAACTCCATGACCTCAAAACCCCTTTATGCAATCAAAAAATAAAACAGGAATCGCTAAAATAACTAACACTCCACATTAAATTAATGGAAAATCAAAAGGGAGGGGAGGGGGGAAAAAGAAAATCGTCAAAAAAAGAAATATATCAAATTAATTGTCTTCGTCCTTCTTCAATTCTTCCCCCATATATATACAATTTTCAAAACAAATTGTTTTCACTCAATTCTTTTCTTACTCCGTTTTAATTTCATTAAGAAAATTGACATAAAATCATATACTTTAAAACAATTTAAAAATGAGTTTATTATGAAAAAAACCAAAATGTTTTCACGTTTTTTGCGTTATCGTCCATTCATGTTATTTTTTTCTATAAAAAACCTGAAGTTAATTTTTTTTTCTTTTCGGTTTAGTGAAATTTGGACATTAGACCTCGGTTATAATTTGTGAACCGGGTTTTTTAAAAACTGAATAACCGGGTTCTAATGTTTAAATTTCACTAAACCAAAAATAAAAAATAAACTTGAGGACTTTAATGGAAAAAACATACAGGGACAAAAACGCAAAATACATGAAAACGTGTTGATTTTGTTCATAATAAACCCTTTAATAATCACTATAACAAGTTAAAAAATAAAATTTTAAATAATTATGTACGATTATTTAGTTTTATTTGTATTGATAAAGCTAGTTTTCTAATATAAACCATTGCATGATTTTAGATTTAGTTGTTTCAATCGATTAATTGAAAATTTTTGTAACTTGTTTCTGTTGGTTAAAATTGAACATTGATTATTTTTAAATTTAGTTTGAAATGAGTAGAAAAAGAATCAATTTGAAAAAAAAAAGATTTTTGAATTTTTTTTAAATTGAGTAAAAAAAAAAAAAAGAAAAGAAAGATCACTTAAAAAAGACCATTTTAATTTAATTTTTAATAAATGAGAAAACTAATGAGTTAATTTAACTTTAAATTGTTAACAAGTAATATATAATTATATTTAGTTGGTTGCTTTTATAAATGTTGAGTCTATTATATTTAAGTTGAGTTTCATGCAATAAATATGAGTATTATTTATTTGATAATTTCACAGAAAATGGTTGTGAAAGTGTAATGTTCAAGAGTAAAGCGTATCAGGGATTACAAAACTCATCTCCATATGCTAATTTGATATTGTTGGAATTCACGGATGGTGACAATGCCAAGTCCAAGAACTTCTCGCTCGAAAAGCACCCATCATTTAAATTTAATTGGATTATAAAACATAAATCAAGGGAATCAAGGGAAGGTGATTAACATGTAACAACAACAATTAGTGATAGTTGTTAAAACTTGATTGCCAAAACAAATGTAAGTGTGATATGTATGATTCAAATGTTGGTATTTATAGAGCACCAGTTGGAAGTTTGAAAGACATTGAATTGTCTTTTCATATTTCACATTTAGATAATTGGGAGTTTTGAAGAGGAATGGACCAAGTGAAGATGCTCATTTCTCTTAACAGGTATTTAAGACTACATTGTAATCTATACTTAAAAAAATTAATTTGTTTTTAAATGTTTTTATGTATGAAACAACTTTATTATTTGATTTTCAAATTAATTAATTATTTAGTTTATAATAATGATTTAATTTAATAAATTAGAATGTAATAAGTAAATCAAATTTTAAAACAAATACTATTTGTAAAGAGATATTCTTCTTCATACACCGAGCTCCTAACATAAATAAATTCAATTAAAGTGCCTCTAAACCACCATAAACTTAAACCTTCCTAAATCACCAGATAGAGATGGATTGATATTTGGAAGAACATCGTCATGTGCAATAGTTACACCAACGAGAAGCTTTCCAAGCTCATCATCATTTTACACTATCTGCTATAAACCACTTTGAAGAATTCGATAAACATAATCGATTCAAACCCTAAGGTGACGATTGGTTCATGAAATGGAATTTGATAGAATTGGAATTTAAATCTACGTATTTTTCATCAAATTTTATTGTTTATAAAAAAACTGATATTTCTTTTAACTCATACAAGAATTAAATTTCAACTCATACATGAATAAATTCCAACCTAGATCCCTAACCAATACTAAAACTATCTTCTACTTTTACCATTATTCATATTAATAACTAGAATTTAAATTTAAATTCTATTTCGTGAACCAAACGTCATCTAAAATCCCAAATTGATTTGTACAAAATTCGAGTTTGTGAAGAAGAAATCAATACAAATCATTCAAGAAATCGACCCTATGTTGCCAACGATATACAGTATTCAAGAAATCTGACATTTGCAAATCAATTTGTGAAGAAATTGAGTTTGTAAATAAAAGTTGACTTTTTAAGACTGGAGAAGGCTAGGGATGGCAATTTCAACGCAACGGGTCAAACATACAAATTGATCAAAATGACCCGTAGTAAAAAAAAAGTAAGTAATAATATAATTTTTTTTAAATGATGTATTAAATAATTTTTTTTAAAAGTATGTTACATTTTTATCTATTGGTTATCGACCAATTTGATTTGTTTGCTAGAATGGGACAGAATTGCGACCTCTAACGTAGGCTAGAGTTGATTGCCACGGTAAAGCAGGGGTCAATCGGTTGGAGAAAAACGGAACAGCAGCCAGTCACCCTCAAGGCAGGGATAGCGTGTGTACATTACCGGTACCACCGAGAGAGAAGACGCATGAGGGAATGGGAATGTGTTATTGATTTTGGGTTAACTGATGTAATGAATCATCTCGGTGTACTAATAGAATGAGTGAGTATTTTTACTTATTAAAAAGAAGCACTTATTACCCATTTTTACTTACGAATAAGTGAAAGGGTCAGGTCTTGTAAGTATTTATTGTAAGAAAAAGAACACAACCTCTTAGATATGTAGAGCAGCAGAGGCTTTGTAAATAAGAGGTTGTTTGTATACTTCTTAATGGAACCATTAAGAGGCTCATTCAATGTTAAAAAGTCTCTTAACGGTTCCATTAAGAGGCAAAAAAACGTCACCTAAGATTAGGGGTGTTCAAAAGAAACCGAAAAACCGAGCCGGACTGGTCAATCCGAAACCGAAAAAATCGAAATCCGAAAAAAAAACGACATATGACGGACCGGTTACGGTTTTCATTTTATAATAACCGCGGGTAACCGAACCGAACCGAACATAAACATACCACAAATATTTACATATAAATAGATAAATTACAAGCTAAAATATTATATTTATAGTTTCATTTTAATTAAATATTTGTTTGTTTAAGTAGTTTTATGAAATTTTTATTGTAATTGATATGTTTATTACGAATAAACTTAATTTTAAGGAACAATCAAAGTTTAAAAGTTTATATTTCTATACTTTTATTATTTATAAATAGATAACAACTATCCAAAACTATCCGCAAACCGAACCGCATATAACCGAAACCGTAAAGCGGGTAACTGAAACCGAAAATACGGTTCACACTTTTGATACGAACCGAACCGAACCGGCCCATGAACTGCACTACCTAAGATTACCATAACGTTACATGCACATGGGATGAAATCAGAAACATTTGGATTTGGAGAGGACGAAATTGTACTATTTGTAGTTAGTAGTACTTATGAATTGGTTATTAAAAACCAAACATTTGAAAGTAAACATGAAATTGTTTATTTGGTACATGTGAATAATAGATATTGGGCCCATGCATCATTATTTGATTTATCATTTCATACACATCATCTTATAACTTAATAAATATTTACCTTTATTCAAAAATCTTTGTTAGGTCTAGTATAATTAATATCCATAACCATTAGATTTCTCACTTGATTTTTTTATTGAATCAATCAAAATATTATTGTTTGTCAGGTCGTTTACATATATAAATGTATCAAGATTGTTACATTTGGTTGGTTGGAATCTATTTATGATATAAAACTAATAGTGTTGCACATTTGTTCTCGTAAAAACATGTTTAACACGCTTCTATAAATGGTTTACAAGACTAAAAATTAATCGAGGTTTTCATTAATTTTACTCAAATATCGCATTTGAAAAAAAAAAGAAGATAACTTATGGTCTCGGGCCCTAACTGGTCCCACGATCAATATATAATAGGTAAATCACGTAACTCATAGTTAATAAACATATATAAGAGTTTGATCCATGAATCTACATTAAAGATTTAATGTCGTCAACTAATAAAATGCATAGAGAATAATTAAAACGATTGATGTGCCAAAACGTTGAAACACAACTAAATATATGCCTAAGAATGTATTGATGACAAATAATAAAATGGGAGAGCAATGAAATGTATGTGTCCATTAGGAATGAGCAAAAATCCCAAATTTTCATCTCGTACCGGTACCGTCCCGATACCGATACCAATTAACCGAAGATGGTACGGTACTTGGGACACATATCGGACTTAAATAGGGAGTCGGGAAAACAAGAATCGGGACGAGTTTAAATCAGGATTTCCCGGTACCAAGTTAGAGATACGAATAGTCATGATTTTGTCATTGCTAATTTATTTCATATCCTTTCCTAAATTCTAAATACATGCAAGACGTAGTTTGAAATTCCTAATTCAATCTCATATTCCCATATCATTCTCTAAATCTTAATTATATGTAAAATCTATTTTAAATCAAAATTTCCATTCAATTCATCACTTTTGTAATCAATCATTCAATAAGTATTTAGTTTATTGTTTCATTGTTCATCATTCTTAGTAAAAAAAATTCAATGGAATACAATAATTGGACCAACACTCCTAAAGAAGAAACACAAGTAAATCGAACAATGATACTAAACGGGACTATTACCGATTTTCCAGTACCGAATACGAGACTTGTACCAATCCCAAATATCACAAGTTGGTACGGTACTCGGTCTTGTATTTTTGTCTAATTCGGGAGTTGGGAAACCGGGAGTCGGTACGGTACTAAACTCAAGCTCATCCCTACTGTCCTCGGTTAAGATATATAACTTAGATATGTAAATAGTTAGTAATTATCTTTCTTTCATACTTTATAAGTGTGAAGATCTCCCCTTACGGGGCAGTCCTCAGCGTCTAGGTCCCACAAATTGCGACACGATATCAATCATAACTAAGATAGAGTAATTAAGTTGCGGAATTATGAATTACAGTACAAACATTAGGATAAGTTTAATACAAATTTTAGTACAGAGTTACAATGTTCACTTTAAACTTATAAAGGGTACAATACTAATCGAATACATATCATCATATGATCAAAGCAAATCTACCCAAACCACCACAAGTATCATCTGTCAATCTGTACCAAAAAGGGTCGTTTGAGTAGTGGTCTATGAAATACTTCAGCTGATCTTGAAAGACCTAAGAACTAGGTCCGGCAGGTGCTTTCCCCTTATCTTTTCCTGTAAATAGGTTAAACAACAACTATAATCAATGTTTAGTGAGAATATAGACTTTTCAGATTACATGCATACAACAAGCGGAAAGTGGGTAAAAGCGTGATATAACCTATGTATTACGTGAATAGATTTTAGTAAATAGTTGCTTACATAAAATGTATATAGCTCAAAATTAATTCTTATAATAAAAATACAAACAAAGTATAAAAATTTGTCATAAATATTATTTATTTATCTTTTTAAATACACATGAATAGTTACTTTTTTTACGTTCTTTAGATTTTTTATATTTCTAGATTTTATACATATTTAATCGATATAATTTGAAATTTTAATTTTATGTAATACATTATGTATGTATGTATGTATGTATTGCATACAATAAATAACGTTATGAAATATGGCTTTATTAATATTTTATTATGTTTACTTTTTAAATATTTAATTTTGTTTATATAATCTACATTTAATTTATATATATATATATATATATATATATATATATATATATATATATATATATGTATGTATGTATGTATGTATGTATGTATGTATGTATGTATGTATGTATGTATGTATTAAACTTATAAACAAATAATATATATATTTTTAACTATTGGTGACCCACGTATTACATGTATAATAATTTTTTATTTTTAAAAAGTATACATATTTATATTTAAAGGACAAACACTAATAACAACTCACTCTTAATTTAAATGTGATTATTTTTGCATGACTCATCATGATTTATGAGTCTTACCGTTTAATAAAATTAATGTATTATTAATTAACTTATGTTTGTAACTTTATATCTCTCATTGTTATATAGATGAGATCAAACAAAAATTATGTATTCTTCAAACCTTTTCTTGCATCAGGAATAAAGATTATCAAAGTAATATAGATTGCATGCAAATCATCAACCCAAAAGCTAATGTTTATTGTTGATGCTTCTTTTTTACGATTATTATTTTTCTTCTAAAAATTGTTGCTGATTTGTTAGATAATTTTTCTAATAGTACATAACAGATCATTTTAGAAGTAAACTTCAACGATTATGTAGTCAACAAACATGACAACTGTGAAAGGGTTGTATGTTTCAAAGGAAACCATGGAAAAGACAACGTAATAATCCAACATCTTTAGAAGTGAACTTTAAGGTTTACATAGTCGATCGGCAATTATGTTACATGTGTGAAACTGGCTGAATGTTTCTGGTGACATTAATCATAATGATTCTAGGTATCTAAATTGTGTAATTCACATTGATGGATGATTGAGTAATAATAACTTTGATGAGAAAAGCTAAAATCACTAGAAGAAAGAGAGATTAGTAATCATCATGAGGATGACAAATCCAAAGGTTAAGAGTATGATGTTGGGTGAATTATGAAGTGAATAATCATGCAGATTTATGTTCTATATTGGACTATACATATCTTTTTTTCGAAATTGCTGTCCAAAAATCTTTTATCATCAATCTTTGTATCATGGGGATTTTGGGTGCCAAGTTTTTTTGTTTTGTATTTAACGTAGGGATAATCGTCTATATATTTTGTGCAACATACTTATTGTTGACATAATATTTAATATGTTCTGTATATTTTTGTGATTAATTTAATGGTAATGTAGTAATATTACCTGTCATATTGTGAATTTGATGTTTAATTTTATCAACAATCAAACCTTGATTACATTAGATTATGTTTATTTCATTGGTTACAAACAAGATGGAGATTAGGAAAAATTCCAAATACCTAAAATATTTACATTTATCCACTCACACTCTTTCACATGTTAGTTTTTCTTTTAGCATATGATATAGTATTGCTCAATATAAAGTTTATAAATATAGTGGAAATTAAATGAAAATCAATCAGCCCGGTGCATCGCACGGGCCGTCATGACTAGTTTGAAACAAAATTCCAATAAAAAAGTAAAAAACAGTCTTATCAGTATCTTGTAATAATCGTTACGAAAATATAATATTAATCAAAGTTTTATTATGTAACTATATTTCAGTAATATTCGGGAAAAAAACTAATTTATGATTACTAAAAGTATTTTTAATATTAAATATTAATGACTTTACTCTTAATGTATATTTCTCAAATACGGCCACTGTAATATCACATGTTAAAGACAAGCCAAAAAGCACCATCTCATGAAAATTCAACCTTTTATTATTGGTAGATGTCCTTTTGTTTGCATCGTAAATAATAAATAGTACGTATATTTATGATTTATATCATTAAATAATAATTTCATTTTTATTTATGTCACAGTTTATTATTTTTTTATATCTGTTTGATCATTATCGTAAATAGAGTGCCGCTGAATATTTTAAATTGTCTTTTATCTGTCCCCAAAAGTATAAATGACGGTAAAAGTAACACTAAATTTTCATAATAATCAGTTTAAGATAAGTTTTTATAAGTGTAAAAACATAATCGATATTTAAAATTTAAGATAAGTTTTTATAAGTATAAAAACATAATCGGTATTTAAAAATAAAATAACTTAATGAGACATGATATTTAAATTGTATATTTAATGATTTTTATTTTGACTTTGCTCTTAATGTCAATAATTTAAAAATAACTTTAAAAAGACGGTGAAATGGAAATAATAATAATACCTGTGAAGCAAGGATGGTGGCATCCTTGCGAAGAAAGAGAATCTGCCGGTCAACCATTGACCAGCCGGGACATAGAGCTGAGCCCTGCCATCTAAGCCGTATTGGTAAAATTTTTTAGGTAACGTAAAATACAAAAATTGACAATAAAGGTAATGTGAAAATTTATAGGCTAATAAAGATAATATAAAATTCAAATTTGACAAAAAAATGTATTGATAACCAAGTAAAAAGGTAAATTTTTAGTTTTATGCTCCATTTTTTGGTAAAATAATAATATTCGATTATCCTTTTTGACCTAAATTCAATTCATATCTTTTCTCGGTCAAAATAAAATTTTTACATTATATTTCACAGTAAAAAATCTTTTACAATACCTTTATTGTCAAATTTTGTCTTTTAGATTAAATTTCTTGGTAATTTTTCATTTATTGTATAGTATCAGACAGACACTGTATTATTAAAAATAATATCTAAATCTAATAAAACAAATAATAAACCAGCGCATCGCACCGGTCTACATGACTAGTATAAAATAAATTTATGGCATATATGATAGCCATTATATATATAAACATTTACGTAATGTTATCCGCCAATGACAATTTTTCCTTTTTTCTTTTTCTTTTTTTAATTTTAATTCTAAAATTTTCATAATACACCCTCATCGTAGTGTTATTTTTTATTTAGTCCTTTTATTTTGATAAATTTTCATTTACTTCTCTTTTAACGATTATTTTTACAACATTTTCTTACATACTTAAAATTATGATTTTAATTATACATATGTTTGTAGTTGTCTTTTGAAACTATTATGTTATGTTTAATTGTATAAAAAAACTTTATTATTCAGATGCATAATACAAAATTCTAATAAAATTGTTTTATAATTAAAATGTAACTATTTACAATTTAGATTTTTTTATAAATATGATCATATATAACATTGAACATTACTATTATAACGTTGCAAACTCTAATCGATGTATTAGAGACATTAACGTTATAAATTTAATTGATTTGACCGTAAAACCAATAAATTAATTTGACGATTAAACCTAATCAATGTCAAATTTTCAAATTATGATTATGAATATTTGATTAATTAATTCTGGTTCCGATCCGATTTAATACGACATTGTTTGTAACTTTAGCATTGCAAAATCTAGAAAACCAATGATAAGAACCGACTAACAATATCATTTGTCTTGCTTCTTGAATCTATATCGGCTTTCCAATTTTATTTTTCGATGTTGGTTCAGTTGTGTTTCGTTGTTTAAATTGTTTGAAAAGTATTTTTTTTATTTGTTTTTATATTTATTTTTGTAATTAATATTTTAGACCCCGCAGCAACGCGCGGGTATTCAATAACTCGTTAACTTTATAGTGTAATCTCATATATAAAAATTGGAAAAGATATTTATGATCAATAATGAAGCATCAAAGAAGCAAGATGAACGAACATTCACAATCTCATATTAAGGGTATGTTTGACAAAACTAGTTGATTTTGTGTTTTTAAAAGAGGTTGAGCTTTTAGTAGTTGAAGCTTTTTAAAAGAGCCGGAACTTTTAGTTTTATAAATGTGTTTGGTAAAAGTAGTTGTAGCTGTAATTTTTAGTATTAAATTACGTAAAAGGACATTAATATTAATTAAAAGTGGTAGTTTATTATTAATATGAGGGTAAAAAAGTAAATATGTATAACTAAAAGCTCCAGAGCTTTCCAAAAGCTATTTCTACTAGCTTTTTATAAAAGAGCTTATTTTTTAGAATATGAAAGCTCTATATTTCCTTCCAAATAAAACTTTTATTTTTTAGTAGAGCTTATTAAAAATAAATGCTTCTGAAAGCTTCTAAAAGCTCCCTACCAAACATATAGCCTAAATACCTCATATTAATTAGGTCTAAAATGATATTCAGGATTTGATTATTGGATGCAACCGCAAAACCTTCACGTGCAATGCTGGGATATTATTGCTCTTGCTAGGACCCCTCTATAAATTTTGGGAAATTTATTAAAATAGCCAAAAATCACACATATTATCAAGTTTTAGCCAAATAATATTAATCTAACCAAGATAGCCACACTTTACGTTACCACATTTACGTGATACTCATCATTTACGTGATCTGTACTTTTTATTAGGTTATAAAAGGTTATTGGTAACGTAAAGTAGTGGTACTTTACGTTACCAAATTTAAAGGTTGCTATTTACCAATAAAAAATAGGTGGTTTGTCATTTCATGGTAAACACCTTTTGGTAACGTAAAGTATCATTACTTTACGTTACCAAACACCTTTTGTAACGTAATGCATTAAAATATTAATAAAAGGTACAGATCACGCAAATGATAACTATCACGTAAATGTGCTAACGTAAAGTGTGGCTATTATGGTTAGATTGTTATTATTTGGCTAAAACTTGATAATGGTGTGTGATTTTTGGCTATTTTAGTAATTATCCCATAAATGTAACTCAATATGTATTTATATGAGAATTGAAGACTTTCACAATATTACGTGCATTTAGCAAACGAGAATTTCTGATTATATAAATGAACATTCACAGTCTCATATTAAATAAAGAGAGTTACAATTTTTTTATTCTTTGCATAATAATGATCACATGTAATGAGAGTTACAATTTTTTAGTACTAATGTTTTAGATTCTTATTTTTTTTTAAAATTTTTATACATATATTTATTGTCAATATTTATGAGTATGTACTCAATTTATATGTTGTGGATATTTTTAATAAAAAAATAACCAAACGATTAAAACTTTTAATTATTTAAAAACTTAAAATAAATGATTAACGCTCATATTTATGGCATGGGAGTATGACTTAATTAATATAGACAAAATTATGTTCTAGGTATTTAATAAAAAATAACCAAATAACCATTTCTATAATTTATTTAAAAAATCAAAATTAAAAACTAATATTCATATTTATTACATAAAGTTAGTCCATGATAATAAATATTCATGTCATAAATGATTTGAGGTTTATAGTAATTTAAATCCATATAAAAAATTACAATGATAATTATTAAATCAAACTATATTATTTCATTTTAATTTGATAAGTTTAATCCATTTCAATAAATACTCATGTCATAAATGATTTTATGCATTAAGTAATAAATATGAGTATTAATGATTTAATTTTGATTTTTAAAATAATAGAAATAATTATTTAGTTATTTTTTATAAAATGGAATTAAATATTTACAAGTCCTACATTACTACTCTTAAATTGCAAATGACCGTTACTTATCATTTTTTAAATTGAATTAATTATCTATTAATTGAAATCAAGTTCTTTCATTTTCTATCACACGATTACCCATCCATTTTCCTCTATTACTATTTTTTTGAATGACAAAGTATTTATAATCACAAAACTAAACAAATTGTCAAAAAAAAAATATACATACAAACAAGAAACCATACGAGCTACACTATCACAACCTGTCAACCTTCCTTTGCGCGCTCTCTCTCTCTCTCTTTAGAGTAAGAATTCATATTTTTTGTTGAGCTGTTTAATATTTTCAATTTGTGTGATTTTTTAAATTTTGTAACGGAAAAGAATGTGTGGTCATCATTTTGTGTGTAAACTTAACAATCTTCATTGTCGTGTTTGTATTTCAGTTTGATGGTTTTCGACAAAACATTGAGGAATACTAAATTGGTGATAGAGCCATATGTTCTTAGTGTTGAATACTTTTACAGAATGTGACCTAAAAACTAAACTTCATAGAAATCTGAAAGTGATGAGGTGATTTATATTTACTTTTATTCTTTATAAGTGAACACATACGATTAACTTATATTTTTGTACCTAATTTATCAATTATTAGAAGTGATGTTTCTTTTAAATTGATTTTAGTTAATTATCATGGAATTTATATTTTGTTTATTAGAATAAATATTGTAAATTCTAGTTTTTGTTGCGTTAAATTATATAGTTACCCGAGAAATTAATGTTGATATATTCTTCATGAAACTATGAGAAAACCTAAAATGTCATCCAAAATTGTCATAAACTATAAAATTATTTTTGTTTTAACTTATTTGATGAATGAAAATTAAAATATAAAAGTAGAATAATGTTTTCTTCTAAATATATATGTCATAGAACTTACAATAATTACCACAATATTATAATAAATACAAGTCTAAACCGAAAATCATATTTTAGTAATTGTTGTATTGTTTGTTTTATATTTTATTTTAAATCAATCTTATAATAAACGTAAGTCTAAACTAAAAACCATATTTTAATAATAGTTGTATTTTTGTTTTCTATTTTTAATTTGTTATAACATAATATATAATTGTGATTTTTGTTTGATAACTTTAGAAACGGATTAACATTATGATTGTTTTTTTTAACAAAACATTAAGACAAATGTATATAATCAAAATGAATAGTTAATTTAATTTGCTTTATATAATAAAATGAACCATCATTAAAAATATTTCTTTTATTAACCTTCTTATTTGAATATCGATAATCATATCATTAAATAATAAATAAAACATGTAACAAATAAAATATGAGAAATCTTCATATTTAATTTCAATTTCTCTTTTATACAAAGTTGATTTAATCATATGAAAGTAGAAGTTGAGTTACATATAATAAGTTATAATATTATTGACTTAAATTTATAATTAAAATGATTTAATTAATTTTAGTTATATATCTAACCATAACTGAATCTATGTAATAAATAATAATATCAATGATTTTTATTTCACTTTAATGAAATAATAATATATAGTAACTATCTATTTAGTTTAATTAAGTATCTAGATCATCATAAAGACTCAATAGAATAACATGGTTATCAAAACCACTTAACCAATCACATTATTATATATTTAAATTAAAAATAATTATATTGCTTCTAAATTTAAGTAAATATTTAAAAATAATTAATAAATTTTAATACTAATAATAATTATTATCTATATTCTATATATCTATAACAGTTGAGTCCATGTCAATAAATACTCATGTCATAATTGGTTTCATGTTTATAGTAATTTAATTCCATATAAAAATTTACAATCATCATTGTTAGATCAAACTATATTATTTATTATTTAATTTATTTAATTTAAGTCGAGTCCATTTCAATAAAGATTCATGCAATAAATAATTTCATGTATAAAGTATTCAAATTCAATATAATAAATTACAATGATCATAATTTTGAGATCAAAATATATTATTTTATTATTTACTTTATTTAATTTGAAAATTTGGGCTATATGTTACTAAATTCCATATAATAAAACACATTAATATTTATTTAGATCATGATAATTTATTTTTTTAATATGATTTGATAAATTGAGTCATATAACAATAAATGTAATAGGTTATATTGATAACTTATTTTTATCAAAATAATTTATTTATTAGTTAATACAATAAAATAACACGGGTTATCGAGTAGATAGTAATATATATATATATATATATATATATATATATATATATATATATATATATATATATATATATATATATATATATATATATATAGTCAACTAAGAATATAATAATCATTTATTTCATTAAATTAATATGTAAGATACATCTTTTATTATTTTATACCTAAATAAAAATAGCAAAAAGAAAAAAGAATATTGGGTTACATTTTAATTTATTTATTTATAATTAAATATCTTTCATAACCAATTTATCTTACCAAAAATCATAATTCTTAAATCCCCATTAAATGACAAGAGACTAAGATTTTTTTTTTTTTTTGCAACTAATATATTGAAAATAAATATGAAATATCATATTTTATAGATTTAAAATTTTTAACAAATAAATTAATCTTAATAGAATCATAATAGTGGTAATGATGTCATGTCTATAGTAATTAATTCAATGTAATATATTACAATGATCATTTTTTTATGTATAATAAACAGTTTTGTTATTTAACTTATTTAATTTCATAAGTTGTGTCGTATATTGATAATTCTATATGATAAAATATAAATATTCTACATTTGGATTAAAATAAATTAATTTATTTTTAAATTAGTTTGATAAGTTGAGTGGTATAGCAACATATATTTAATTAACGTACTTTAATATACTTAGATGTTGTACCTAAATTTTAAGGAATGTTTTGTTTTTAATTTTTAAAAACTTTTATGAAAATATATGTTTCCTCAAAAGACTTTAAAAATAAGTTAATCAACAAATTAAACCTAACAAAATATATAATTTAGAATTTTATAATTAAATAGATTATTTGTAGTTTAATATTTAAATTAACACATAAAATAAGAAATTTCTAATATAGTTACACATTGTATAAAAAATTTAAGATATAACTTTTAATTTGTTAAAGAACTCTTTATGAAATATATAATTCCTCAAATACCCCTTAAAAACAAGTTAATTAACAAATTAAACTAATAAAATTTATAATCAAACATTATAAAATTAATCATAACATAACTTGGTCTATATAATTTTTATTATTAAATGGACTCAACTTCGATACAACATGTTTAATATAAATAAAATTTACATGAAGTCAAATAAATCGAAGATAATTGTATTGTTATTTATCACGTGAATATTAATTATATAATTCAATGTAAACATTTTTAATATGCATTTAAATTATATTAAAAATAATTATACTGCTTTTAAATTTAAGTAAATTTCTAAAAATAATTAATAAAATTAATACTAATAATAATTATTATCTATATTCTATATATCTATAACTGTTGAGTCCATGTCAATAAATACTCATGTCATAATTGGTTTCATGTTTATAATAATTTAATTCCATATAAAAAATTACAATCATCATTGTTAGATCAAACTATATTACTTATTATTTAATTTATTTAATTTGATAAATTGAGTTCATTTCAATAAAGACTCATGGCATAAATAATTTCATGTATAAAGTATTCAAATTCAAAATATACATGAATAGCTTGTAAATTTTTATTATATTATAATATTAGTTATTAGAGTATTAGATTTTATTGGATTTGATTTGAATTCAAAATAGTATCTATAAGATTTGGATAAATATACTTTATTTATATTTTATAAGTTAATCATTTTAATTATATTTTATTTTATTTTTAAATAAAAAAAAATTATAATACACATGCAATTTTTGGTCAATCCACGTGGGACTCAGTTATTAATTAATAGAATAGATAGATTTACAAACAACTTTTTACATCAGGTTATTTCAGGATATAATATAAGCAATAAATTGTTGTAAATAAAAAAAAGGTTTATATATATATATATATACACACACACACATATATATTATGAATTGGCATTTGGAAGTGTTACTATTTTATGCACCAAGATCTAATCAAGCCAATAATCTTTTTACAATTCAAAAGAAATCAGGTTATCCTAATTCAGTAATTCCACTATCTATACACTGTCAATATGGGCCGGGCTTGGCTATTATAGGCTCAAACCAAATAACATGCTCTGCTCCCCTTAGTCCTTCCTACATTATCACTAATCTAAAGTGTTGGATCCTTTTCTGCACACTCAAATCTAAAACCCAACAAACCATCTAAGGACTATAACGATCTCCTCAAGAACTCATTCACCAACTTCGAAAATGCCGATGAACCATCATGTTGCAACCGTGCCGGAGTATCATACTCGGCAACTTCACCTTGATCAAGAACAAGTACTAGATCGCTGTCAACGATAGTGGGTATCCGATGAGCTATAGTTATGACCGTACATCTGCTCGTTTCTTCTCGTATCGTCTTCTGCATCACATTATCTGTCTCTGTATCGATGGAAGCAGTCGCCTCGTCTAGTACTAGTATTCTGCGCTTTTGTAGCAACGCCCTCGCTAAACATATGAGTTGTCGTTGTCCAACGCTCCAGTTTTCGCCATCTTCGGCAACTGCATGCATGGTTCAAATCTTTAGTGTCTTTTAAAATGAAATATGATTTCGGTCTAGAGACAGTCAAAACGGAACCATATCAATAAACTGTTTACGCTCCTCACCTGGTGTATCGAGAAGTCGTTTATCCTGCTTTATTATATCGGCAAGCTGACACTTTCTTAATACCTGTCAAATTACGTCACCATCAATAAAAACGAAAAAAAGGATCGATGTCGACACTGAACAAGAACAACAACTGGGTTTTGCAAAGCGATTAAAACTTTGTATACCTCCCAAATTTCATTTTCTGAATACTGTTGTAAAGGATCAAGGTTAGTTCTCATGGTTCCTTGAAATAAAGTAGGATCTTGTGGGATTATCCCTAATTTGGACCTCAGATCATGTAACCCAATCTTTGAAATATCAAGCCCATCGATCAAAATTTGACCTTTCGTGGGCTCAACCACCCTAAAAAGAGCCTGGATCAACGTGGACTTTCCACACCCGGTTCTTCCCACGACCCCGATCTTCTGTTGTCCAGGAAAAATACAAGTTATTCCTCTCAAGACCGTTGGAAGTGCAGGATGG
The DNA here is from genome assembly GCA_020465985.1 of Centrapalus pauciflorus. Lineage (NCBI taxonomy): Eukaryota > Viridiplantae > Streptophyta > Magnoliopsida > Asterales > Asteraceae > Centrapalus > Centrapalus pauciflorus. The sequence continues at coordinate 97,335 of JAANYP010001710.1, read as the reverse complement.
TATTGAACATGTAGATCTTTGAGCTCGATTTGTCCTCTCGTGGGCCAGTTAGATTCGGGCTTGAAATTTTCGACAGTTTCTGGGGCTTCGCTAGGAATATTTGCAAACTGAAGAATTCTTTCGACTGAAATCATCTTGTTCTCGACGTTGCAAAGGTTCCATATGACCCAAGCTTGCAGCACATTCAGGCTCAAACCATACGTAACAGTTAGCCCGGCTAAGCCTGTAATTACATTAATTAACCATCATAAGGTCTCAATCATGTAACAAAACGTGAACTTAGCCTACACAGGTGTGTAAAGAAGCGAAGCTTACTAGGGTCGATAGATGACCGAGGGAGGTGCACCAGGACAACCAGGAGGATGAAAAATACAAAATTAAAGAGGAAGTTGATCCGAATGCATAGCCACTCCATTGTAGCGGTGTTGTGGAATGTAACACGAGAGTAATCGTCAATTACGTGTAAACATTTATTCAAGAAACGAACTTCTTGATTGAAGCAACGGATAGTGGAGGCCCCAGAGATGGTTTCTGAAAAATGATGTTGAATTGGTGACTTTTGAATCCCGATCATCCTTGCGAGTTCCCTTGCAGTCCTAATGTAGTACCCCTGAAGTGTAGAAATCGAATTTAGTAGCAGGAAAATTAAATATGTAATGTCGAAATTCAATATTTATGTGTCTTAAACTTACCTGATACCATAACGATATAGCAATGATGATAATACACAACAAAAGGATCGGCCAGGCAACATGTGACATTAGCACAATGATGCTCAGAAGCTGAATTATCGCAAAAACTAATCCAGCCAATCGATAAGGGACGTCTATGTCCACTGTGCTTTGATCCGTTGATGACTGCAAAAGCCAAATCAAATGAATAAAATTCATCCCCATTAGCCAAACTTTGAAAAACTAGGGACTAATTACTAACCCGATTTAGGATCCGACTCGAAGGGGTGGAGTCGAAGAACGAAAGTGGTGCACGAAAAACTGAAGTTATCATTCGTAAGAAGAGGTTTTGACCGGTCTCGATAGCGATCATCGACAACAAAAACGCTCGTATTAAAATGAAAACTGAGCTTCCACCAGACAAAAGCACAAAGATCGAAACGAGGGTCTTGCTGCTAACTCGACCCTCGTCCTCTGTAGCCCATGCCATCCAGTAATTACTACCCATTTGCAATGCTAAAAACAGGGTGTGACAGATGAGAACAACCGGCACAAGAGCTCCTTTATACGCCGCAGTGATGAACGTCGAATAAACACTGAATTTCACCCGTCCAGATTGTGATTCTTCTTGCGATATTGTTTCTAGAGACCCGCCTTTGGTCCTAGATGGCTCGTGTTTTCTTTCTAAGTGTACACCATGGCTAGCCTGAGGGAACATGGTCAGGTTTTTGGGTGGGTTCACTTGGTTCAAAGACTTGGAATGAGCAGCTAATTGTCGTGCAAATTCGCTTGAAGGATCTGCAATAAGGTCATCGTACTTTCCTGATTGAATGATACCACCATCCTTGATTACCTACGGCCAAAACACATGCACACGTATAAAAACATACACTAAAAAGATCAACATAGTGCCCAAAATTGTAACCGAATTAAAACCTACCAGAATCAGGTCTGATGCACTTAAAAACTCCAACTGATGAGTAACGTAAACAACGGTTTTCTGATCGAGCAGATTTATCAGGCATTTCTGCATAAGAAAGATTACAAGTTGTGGAAAGGAACACAATGTTAACATAGAAAAACATGTATAAGTTTTCAGTTGGGATGGAAATGTATTTTCATCATTTACCCGTGTTCAAATAACACTTCCAAGAGATCAAGAAATTATGTACCTGGAATATATGAGCGCCTGTATGAGCATCAACAGCACTAAATGGATCATCAAGAATATAAACATCAGACGCATTATACAACGCTCTCGCTAATTGAATCCGTTGTTTCTGTCCTCCACTTAGGTTCAGTCCCCTCTCACCAACGACACTTAGATCGCCATCAACCCATGCCTCGAAATCACGATCCAAACCACATCCATCAACAACTTCATCATAAAATCCTCTATTCATTGGCCTACCAAATAGTATGTTGTCCCTTATCGTTCCAGTTTGAATCCAAGCGCTTTGTGGCACAAACGATTTCGATCCAGACACTCTAATACGCCCTCCAGAAATCCTTGGGATTTCACCTAGTATGCTACGCAATAAGCTTGATTTCCCAGCTCCAACAGACCCACATATCGCTACTTTGTAACCTTTTGGGATTTTCATCTTTGATGAAATCTTGATCGTGGGCCTTCTTTGATCGGCATCATTTGTGTCCCATGAATACTCTCCTGGTTCAATTTCAATAGCCACACTTGACGCCTCTAAAGATTGAGCTTCAACAAATTGTTTCCCATCTTGATCCATTATAAAATCTTTAATTCTATCAAGTGAAACCTTCGTCTGAGCCACCATTGAAACAAGCTCCGGGAGATTATAAATCGGATCCTGCAAGATTCTGAACGTAGCCAGAGTCGAGAGCACAACACCAGGGGTTAACGGCGTGTTCAAGAAAATGCAAACGCCAAAAGTAGAAACCGAAACCAAGGTAGGTGATGTCCAAAAGAGGAAAGCTATTGCTGAACACGTATAGAGATATTTCTTGAGCCAATTCCTCTCTTTTTCTCGTAAATCAATTAGCTTTTTCTTAAAGTTGGTTTCCCATGAATGCAACTTCAAGACTCTCATGCTCTTCAAGATCTCTGAAGTAGCTTTGATCCTCGAGTCTTTCGACTCCATGACTTTCGTCTGGAAATCTTTTTGCATATTCGCCAACGGAGTGTTGCTGACCATCACAAGAATCGTGGAAATAAATGCAGCCATGGAAGGAGCAAAACCAAGATTTATATACAAAATGATCAAGGCAAGAAGAACCTGAACCGGGAGCAACCAAATTCCATGAATATGCCAGAAAAAATCTCCAATCTTTTCAACATCGACATTGATTAGATTTATGATTTTTCCATTGCTAGTAGCACCATACTTGATTGATAACGATTTCTTGTAAATCAGGACCATGAGAGCAGCACGTATACGAATGCCAATGCGTTGAGCACCAAAATACCATTGTCTTTGAGACAAAGATTCAACCGTTTTCGCCAAGAAGAAAATGCACGACAGAATCAGCCCTTTTTTGTATCTTGATTCGTTACCATCTTCCGACAAGTAATTGACAAAGCTTGTGATCAAAATTGGTCCCATATACGAAGCAAGTGTGTTTACTCCTAAAATAACCAAGGGGAAAAACACTTGAAATGATGAAACAATATTTCATTTATTTTTACTTTTTTCTCTCTTTTTCATCTTTCGATTTATCTTGCAGTTTTTAGCTACCAATTTTCGTAATTTATAGTTGCAGCACAGACTAAAAAACGAAACAATACATAAACATAACAATCTTACTAGTAACTGTTTACCGTCTATAGCAACGAAAACTTCATATTTTAACAATATTAGCAACATACTATAAAGTTTTACCTTTTATAACGATGTATTTTTCACCATTACACCGTTAATAACATACTTTTGGAATAAACACATAAAAGATGGCCTATTTTCACATGATTACTATTTAAAGCACTGTTTTTTCCAACTTTTGGCTTACAGGTGATGATAATTCACAAACATGAAGTTTTGTAAACTACATTTGTTATGATTGGTAAAAATATGAAAGCAAATGTACAATGGTTCAAAACAAGAACAGACCTAAAACCGAAAATTTTAGAAAATTAGAACCAAGAAAGTGTATACACTTTGCTGTAAAAGTGTGAACATTTATGCATTTAAGTATTTAACCCGTAAAAGAAGTAATTTCCTAATAGTCTGATACTTAATATATAATGTTACCACCTCCTTCATGCATGTGCTTGGAAATTAGGTTCAACTTTGTGTTTTTTGTCCTGTATATTTGTGCATGTATCTTTAATCTTTGGACCATTTGTGGCTGTAAAAAGAACAGGTTTGGTTTTGGCTTTTCGAATAATAATAATCTTGTTGACATTTAATATAAGTAAATATTTAATGATAAAGGTGACAACTTTATGTGATGATCAACTAAAAAATTCGATCAGTTACTCTAGAAATCTATATTTTTTAAATCAAATTTGGTTGTTGCTAATATAATGATAACTTTCATAGTACGTTGCTGTTATCGATGAATAAGTTGAAAATATTTTTTTTCTTTTTTCTTCTTATACGATTACCAGAAATGCTAAAGCCTAACTAATAAGAGTGACACGACGTGGAAAGCTAGTAGTTGTGGTCATCTCATTCTATTGATTTGGAGATCTTCTGCCTCCAATAAAGCCCAAAAGCTCCACTTGTGGTTGGAACAAAACATGGTCCATGGGCGGGCCCAATGTAATTTCACGGGTGTCACTCAATACCGATTAAAATTTCAAAATACTGAGTTAAATATTTATCAAAGACTCGATTAACACTTAGAATTTTTTTGATGACGCCTATAAAAGGTATTATACACATATGTAATTTATATTTGGTGTTTTTATTACCCAAATTTATTGAAATATTACTGAGATATAATCATAAAAAATTAAAAGAAAAAAAAACTCAATAGAAATTATAAAAAAGAAGTGAAAATAAGCAAATAAAGCCCAAAACATTTTTTAAAAAAAAAATCAAAAATCTTATTATTTATTAATTTTGTGTTGTTAACCCGTTTCGGTGATCTGGTTTGTTTTAGAAAAATATCTAACTATCAAACTTACTCTAACAAAGTGACACCAACAAAAATTTCTGAATCAACTTCTAAGACAAACTTGGTTTTGGCTTTTGCCAGTGTAACTAAAAACTAAAATTATTAGCTTTTATTATTATTTTTAAACGATATAACACACATCCTCTTACTCTTAAATTTACATATTTATTTATGTTTGGTGTCATTAGACTATAAGCCCTTTGTTTTTTAGTTGTCATCGTTGGTGATAAATTAAGAAAACAACTTTATGCAATAATCAACATTAAACTTCAACATGGACTAAAAATCATAAAAAGTACAAAATTTATCGATTGATTAAAATTTTATAATATGCTTATACTAGTCTAATTTTATAATAAACATGTCTAAAAGTTTTTCCTATATATGAATCAGAATTTAGAGAACTTTTCCTCATAAACAAAATACTCCTGCAAACTAAATATTCATGAGAAAGACAAGAAATTACCTGCAAAAATCGCATTGATCGCCAAAGATTGTCGAATGGCATGAATTATGGCCTTGGGCAATACCGAAACTCGAGTTTTTTGTTTCTGAAGAGACTCTTCCAACAACAATGCAGCTTCTTCGGCTGTTTCGGATTCAGGAATCGACGGTACATGATTGAATTCGAGTTTTTGAGCTCGACCCACTTCGAAAAGAGGGTTTAGCCAATTAAATGTAACCCTTTTCAAGATTCCTGAATTTGTAAAGGCACTAGCATCTTTGCCAGTTTCTTGGATCAGCAATGGCTCCTCAAGTTCTTTGTGTCTCTTGGTGACACAAAAAGTGACACCATTAAAACACAAAATAACCGAAAACGGTAACGTGATGATACTGATAATATTCGATATCGAACCAAAAACATGCATGTTTTTTTTCGATTCGAAATACCGTAAGATGATGAAAGCTACTAAAACCGAATCAAGAATCAAGTAAAAACACCAAAACAAAACAAGAACTAAAGGCCACTTTCTTGATGTGAAACTCGTATTGAACAATGAATATATGGTAACTATACTTGATAAACACCATGTTAATGGCATGATGATGATGGATGCAAAAGGTACAACATGTTCATGCATCAAGAACTTGTACCCACATAAACCCATATGAGAAATCATGATTATGAAGGTGGATAAAATAGTAATAATAGAAAAAGATGAGAAATTCAAGAGAAATCTGGTTCTTTGTTTCAAAACATCTGCAAAAACCCATATGAATAACCACAAAAAGAAACACACATTGCCTATATCGAAAATGGCCGCCATTGAATATGAAGCAAACTCCATGACCTCGAAAGCCCCTTTATGCAATCCAAAAATAAAACGGAAATCGATTAAATAACTAAAACCCCACATTAAATAAATGGAAAATCAAAAGAAAATCGTCAAAAAAAAAGAAATATATTAATGTTAAATTAATAATAAATTTTGAATGGGTGGGTATGTATATCCAGAAATGAGGATCTGTAAAGGGTTAACGACTCACGTGGCGATTCTTGAAACGGTGGGTTGGTGAGATGAATATGAGCGAGTTCTGATGAAGAGTGACTCAATTGTCTTCATCCTTCTTCTTCCCCCATATATATATACAGATTAAATTGGTTTTCGAGGATTAAAAACATCCTTTTCAAAGATTCTCACAGGTGGGGATGATTCCTCATAATAATATAATAATAAGTGTCGATTTTGTTGATATATATGGTAACATATTTATTTATTTTTAAGTTTGATATGATAAGAATTTTATACAGATAAAATAAATATTATTATAGATAATTGCATAACCTAATGTAAATAAATTTAAAAGAAAAGGATATTATCTTTTGGCCTATTTAAATGGATAACGAACTACATGTCATGAATGTGTTGTCTAAACTCTGTTAACTCTATTTTTCTTTTTCTTTTTTTTTTGAACGTCAAACACTCAAACTAACATACTGCTACTCCTAAACTACTTATTTACTTCAATGGGGACTTCAGGACTTACTTCCACCACCTAAATTCCAATTTGTTTTTGACGGGAATCGAACCCGTAACCTCACGCTTAAGCGCACCCATCTTATTAAATGAGTAAAATCACATTGGAAAGTTGGTAACTCTATTTTCTGTATGGATACGGTTTCACTTCTTAGAAACTATTTTAAAATGGAAAGAAGATAAGAGTTGAAAAAATAAAACAGAGAATATTTTTGTTTTTTAATATCTTTTTAATGAATGAAAAAAAGTGATTAAGAAAAAAAAAAAATATATATATATATATATATATATATATATATATATATATATATATATATATATATATATATATATATATATATATATATATATATATATATATATATATATGGCTCTTTCCTTTCAAAACTTTCTTTCTAAATTTGAAATAGCCAAGAGGAAGAAGAAGAATATTTATTATTTACACATAAACATGTTTGATTTCTTTCTTATTTTCTTGTCTGTCGAAGAAAAAACCCGGTTGATTCATTTCCTTTCAATCTTTCTTTTTTAATTGTAGTTCAAAAACAATCACTGAGGGTGCGTTTAGTTTCCGAAAATTTTCAAAATTTCCATCTCATTTTTTAACAAAAATGAAAACTTGTTTACTTAACAACAATTTCATAAATTTTTATTTCACTTTTTAAAATATCATTTTTCATATTCTCTCTCTTACTTTTCTACTACCTACCATATTTCTTTATAATACTCTCTTTCTCTCTCTTACTTTTCCATCACCTATCCTATTTTTTTATTTTATAATCACTCATCTTATTTTTCTTAAAACTAAAAATTCATCAACTAAACATGTTTTCACTTTTCATAGAAACCATTGTTTTTTTTCTAAAAACTATAACTTGAAAACTGAAATTGAAAAATGACTAGTTTTCGTTAACTAAACGCAACCTGATCTTTTCCATCCGAACACGAGAACAAAGCATTAAAGTTGCGGTCGTGTTATACATACAACCCTTAGTCCTTGATTTTTTTACTGATCATACATCCACTTCTCTAACATGTTTTTTATTAATAATGTGAGATCACTAATTAAACTTAATTCACCGTTCTACATTAAGAGAATGTGCATGATTAGCAAAATAGAAGATATATATTTAGAATCCCTCTTAAAGAGTTAAAGTTGCTTTACATTGATAAGAGTAATAAGGTATGTTGTGATGGATTTATTGGGTGTTTGGTTGTATGTTTGATAAATAATTATTGGATTATTATATTTAAATAAAGTTAGTAATTATAATAACTGTTTGGATTATCTAAGGTACGTGCACATATTATTATAACTTATGCATAAGTTCTTCATGTTGATTTCCAACGTTGACTTCATTGTTGGTATGATTTCTTGTAATCAAGTAAATAACGATGTGATATTTGGTGAAATTCATGGGTGTTATACAATTACACTTATCAAATATATTTTATAAGACTAATGTGGCGCTTGGTTTGCAGATTTTTTTCTTTGGGATTTGCATTTTGTCAAATGATTTGCATTATGCAGCATTTGCATTTGTTAGGACTTCGTCAAAGAACCTGCATTATCTTTTAGGAAAAATTTGTTAATCTGAAAAATGCAAGGTAAGTGAGATTTAAAATCCTAGGGGGAGGTTGGGTTTTTAAATAACAAAGAATGAAGGGATTTAAGAACTCCTGGGATTTTAAATCCTTACTGAAATCCGCGAACCAAACACGAGATTTTTAATGCAAATCCCATGGAATCCCATGAAATCCGCGAACCAAACGCCCACTAAGAGTTTGGTTAAAATTTAAAAGCCTCTCAAATTAGTTAGTTTTATCAAACATACTCCATACGAAATAAACTTATTAAATTATGTAAGAATTTATACTTGCACATATTACATGTCTTTATGATAGTAAATATATGAATGACAAAAATATTATACTTGCAAGTTTTAATAAACTTTTCTATTTTAATGCAAATAATGAAAAATGATATGTATACTTTCATGTTTGTTTTGATATTATATAATTACTTTTTTTCTGCATATTTAACATTTGTACCTTTAAACAGGTTTTGATTTTGCAGTTTAATTATTTGAAACCGCTTAAATTAGTATCGGTTAAAGGTTGACATGTACTTCATCAACTTTTGATTTGATTTTTATACTTTTAAAAATGTGTTTCGATTTACATGGTGTAAAGTTTTATCGTTCACATTTAATAATTATATTTTCAAATTTATTTTAATTTATCGGTAGAACAACCTTATAAGTGATATCAACTTATAATAAGGTCTCAACTATCGCCGCTTTTTTTTCTAATCATTATTTACGTTAATTTCATATTTAAAAACATATATGTATTTTTCGTTTAAGTTAAACGCCAATAATATTCCAACTAATTAAACACAAACTTCTAAATATGCCCATAGTCTTTTATTGTCTCCTAACTAGCATATAAGTATATATTAAGGGTCAAATTTATATTATTACTCATTAATTAACTATTAAAAAGATTTTCTTTTATCACAATATCTTTATTATTTTCTTGTAATATTTATGTATTATCTCCTTGGTTCAGATTTCATGCAGTCATCCTAATTTTGTCAAGACGTAACGTACATATCGTCATTAATATAATATATATTCTTGTATATATTTTTCTAGTCAATTAAAAGCGAAAGTTATTATAATTCATTTTCCAAATATGTCAAGTAATTATATCTTTCCAACCAATTTTGACCCGTTATGACTTATGAGGCTAGGGTGTTTTTGTCCGTTTGTAGTTTGAGGAATAACATGTTTTCTATTTTTTTTAATAGTAAACTATTAAAATTATGAGAGTTTATTATGAAAAAAATTAACATGTTTTTAAATTTTTTGCATTTTTATCTTTCCATGTTATTTTTTTCCATAAAAGTTCACAAGTGTTTTTTTTTTTGTGAAATTTGGATATTGATAGCTGGTTTTTCAGTTTTTAAAAACCCGGTTTACTAATTATAATCGGTCTCTAATAGCCAAATTTCATAAAACTAAAAAAAAATGTAACTTAACGCTTTTTTTGGAAAAAATACTATTGCGGGACGAAAACGCAAAAACCATAAAAAAATTTGTTTTTTACATAATAAACGCTTTAATCGATTATATAACTTTCATGAAATATAAGAGAAAATATCACCAAATACTTGTATACTTTTGAGTTTGTACATACTTATGTAGTGTATTTTTTTGTGCACATTTAGTAGTCAAACTTTTAAAAATGTTTAAATCAGGTAGTTGGATGACCTGGATACCGGCACCAACCAATCACCATGCATACGTGGACGGTTTTTTCAAAGAAAATGACATCAAATAGTTATGTACTTTTAAGTTTGTACACGATTATGTTGTGTACTTATATTTGTGCAAATTTAGTAGTCAAAATTTTAAAATTGATTCATTTAGGTAGTTCTGTTACCTGAAAAATTATACCAACTAGTTATTACACTTATGTGGACATGTTTTATGAGATATAATTAAAAAAACCTAATGTTACTTTTTTTTGTAAAATAAAATGACTCCTAAACACGACATGTATCAAATTCAAAACATGTCAAGTTTTGAAATCAAATCAAATTCAATCTGTTATAATCTAATCTAACTAATCTAATATGTAATTAACTCAAATCTAATAAACTCGGTTTTTTTATAATTATTTCATGTGTTTTTTATAAATTTTTATCCTTATTTTTTGTGAATTTAATTCATGTAGCACATGGATACATAATCTAGTTGTTAATTTGTTATAAAATGAAGACATGTCTTATCAAATTCATACACATTATGTTTAGGGATCTCTTTATACTTTTATAGAAGAAAATAAGTCACCTTAGGTTTTTTTAATTCCAAATTATAAAAATATGTTCATATAACCATAGTAACCGGTTGGTATTGATTTTCAGATAACATAACTACTTAATTGAAATACTTTTAAAAGTTTGACTACTAAATGTGAACAGAAAAAAATACACAACATAAATGTGTACAAATGGTAGAATTAAATTTAAAAAATAAGTATTCATAAAAATATAAATTTTTTAGTTCATTATACTTGAATTAATTAATTATTAGATTAGATGGCTAGATGCAGTAACAGATTAGATTTGAAGTTAAATATAAATTTAATAAATCACATGTGGCAAAAAAAAATTGTTTTGACACGTGGCAAATTAAATAAGCGATCAACACATGACACATTAGTTACTCATTTAGTAGTATTTGTAGATTACATGTGATGGTTAGATAATGGGTTTTTTAAAATTAATATAAATTCAAAATTTTATTATAGAAACAACATATAAAATATAAAAATTATACTGCAGAAGAATTTATTGAAATTTATATAAAGCATGTAACTAAACGTAAAATACAAAACTAAGGATTCAATAATAACAAAAAAATTATAAAAATCCTGTAAATAGTAAAAAAAATCTAAATAAATATAATTATTTATTTTAACATTTTTAAAGAGTTTGGATTAAAAAAACTAAGGAAAAACAAAGGTTGTGAACTCAAATTTAAAACAGAAATCTGGGATAAAAAGTTAACGTTTTTTTTTTCTAAACTAATTTAATTTATTTAATTATATTTTAACATAAAAGTTGTAGATTATTACCTGTCTCATATTCAGGTTATGTCAATTGACATTCTGATCGTATGTGATGTTTATTTACTTTTTAATAGAATAAATAGAATAGATTCAAAAATGATATGTATTAAATAATCCTTTAAACAATCTTTAAAATTGCCATACAATTTTGTTTTTTTATTTAATGTAGGGGTTTGTTTTCATGATTTTAGAAAAACTTTGTCGGCTAAAAAACAAAATATAAAAATCTAAACAGGATTACGAATGTCAGCATGGAAATTTGAAGGAAGACCCACGAAGGTTGTAGGACAAAATTGCAAAATCATAGAAGTTGGAAGCACTTTTGCTTCTTCTTCATTTTTAGTTCGATCAAGACATGTTTACTTATAACAATTTATCATTATCAGCAACTATAAGTTGTCTATTTAATTAAATTATTTTAATCTTTTTTTTTTTTTTGGCTTTAAAACAAAATAAGCATTTTAACCCGTTGGATTCGAAGATTGAAAGGAATTGAAAAGTTAATGTTGACATCAATAAGCAAATTTAGACTTGAACTCTCTTTTATCAAATTGATCTATCTTCTAATAGCGATGGTTCGATAAAGTGGCTTTGGGGGTCTAGAAATTCTAGGATGTTTTCAGTTCCTTCTTTGGTCGTTGCGGATAACAATCCATTTGGATTAATTGGTTTGGTTCCTAGCAAGATCTACATTTTTGCTTGGAATATCTTACATGGAAGGTTGGCTACGTTTTGTAATTTATCAAAGAGAGGAATTCTCCTAGAACCGTCTGTAGAAAATGCGGATTGCAAGAATAACTTGGATAATCTGAGAGTCGTGATACACTTTCATATTAAAGTGTTTTGACGGTACAATCGAAATCTCAATCGGATAAAACTCAGAGAAAATTCAAACAGATAATATGATCTGTTTCTGGTTTCTTGTACCTTTCTAAAATGACCAAAAAAGCGGGTATTAATTTGGCGGGAACCGCCAAAATGGCCAACCGTCATTTTAACCGAATTTCGGATTCAGCCGAATTTTGGGTCAAATTCGGATTCATCCGAATTTCGGGTCCAATTCAGACCCCGCCACCAAGGGCTGCCGCCTCTGGAACCCTGCTATCGGGGGCGCTACCACCGAACCCCCGGTAATTAATCTTAAACAATATTGAACAAGACTGCACTCCGCACCAACCCAACTTGTACATTATGTAATAAGATTATTTTGGTCAAACATATTCATCCTATTACACTTAAATAATATTGGTGATAAATCACCAACATCGTCTATTTGTTCTTTATGCAGTGCAGCGCTAGTATGCGAGGATCATCTCTTTCGATACTATCTTGTAACCAAGGAAGTGTTGGCAGACTTTAGGTGTTGGTAGAGATTTAGAGATCCTTTGGATGGTTCAGCAGCTTTGCTTATCAGTTGGGAATTGCAATTGGCTTCAAAGACTATCGATTGGAAGCTTTTACAGCTTCGGTGTTCACGCTGTGTTGAGTTATTTGAAATCTTAGGAACTCAGTTGTTTTTCCATTAACATCATAAGCGATCAGTTTTTTGATGGGTCTCATTCAAAGTTGGTCTTTCTTTTAGATTAATTATAGGAGTAGGCTACAAAGAAAGGTAGTTTAGTGTAATTGGTTATGTGATCCCTACTTGGAGTCGTCTTTTTAATCGTTGTTGTATTGCTTTTTTTTTTTTTTTTTTGCCTTTCTCTAACATCGTGCTAGGGCTTTTGTTGTAATTTATCGTTGTTGTTCAAAAAATAATAATTTATAATACATATTTTTATCTTAAATATAGTAAGTAACGAAAGTAATGGTTCATTGTAATGATTAATCGTATAAGATGCAATAAATCGTTACCTCATAGTAGGTAATACTTTATACCTCAACAAAATTGAGATACCAGTGAGTTTAGTCCATTTGGTGTGAGGGGTGATATGCAAGTGATATGTCACGGGTTCGACTCCCGTCAAAGGTAAGTTTGAATTTAGGTGGTGAAATTAAAATCTGAAGTCCCCATTTGGAGCAAATATGTAGTTTAAGAGTAGGAATATGTTAGTTTCTAGTTTAAAAAAAATAAGATGACGAAATTCATGATCCACATCATTTGATTTTTACTTTCAAATAAACAACTATATGTCTCATCTTTAACCTATTCACCAACCCACCACAACTTTATCTCACCCTAACCTGTATTTTACCCATACCTCTACTCTAACCAGTACCCACATACTCATATTATCCTACGCTACCAGCTATTACTACCCTACCCTACCTCACGTCCTCACCCGCCCATATACATACTCATCCCATCCGTATCTTATCTATGTTGTTTTCGTTAACGTTTAATTCTATCAAAATTTTGATTTTTTAAATTATATTAGAATTTACTTGCAAATAATAACGAATAATTTTACCAAATATTAATGATTTAACTTTTGAACAAACGTTTAATAATATAAATCAAGTTGCTTGTAATTATGATTTATTAATAGGTTAAAAATCAATGATAATAACCGGTTACCTTTATGTGTAATTCTTACTTTCCAGCCAAGGAAAAACTTATATAATTGTTTGTGACTAATTTGGTATCATTATACTAACGGATTAACAATCATAATCATTTTAAGAGTTTGCATACATAGTCCTTTAATTAAATATCAATTGTAAGTTTCGTTTTAAATCAAAAAATTTACATTTGTAGTATTTTATCTAACAAAATGTTACAAAAACATCATCTCTAGTTAACGTATTGTGTTAAAATTATAGTTGAGTTTAAAGGAAATGACTTTTTGCAAATGTGGTTAAACGATCATTTTTACAAACTCTTATAATTATAATAATAGTTATTATTACTTTTATTGTTTTTGTTTTATCATTGATATCATCATAACTGTTGTTGGTGCTACTACTATTGTTACTATTAGTTTAGTTTTTTATACTAATTTATATGTTTATTAAATCTCTTGTATTTTGATATATTTTGTTAAATAAAATTACATAACATTTGCAATTTTAGTCTTTCCAAACGAATAATACCACAAAATTGTTTTGTTTTTAAGCTTTTTAGAACGAGAAAACTATAAATCATTTTGATTTTTAGCTTTTATGAACGAAAAAGTTACACATCATTTTGGTGTTTTAGTTTCTTCAAAAATAAAAAAATTCAAAATCTTTCCTTTTTTAGTTTTCTCAACGAAAAAAATACGAAATAGTTCATATTTTAGTTTTTTTGAACAAAAAAAATTTATGAACTCTTCTGGTTTTGGTTTTTTGAATGAAAAAATAAAAACCATTTCATTTTTTTAGTTTTCCGAACACAATAACTATTAATCATTCTGTTTTAAAAAGGAAATCGTTTGTATTTTTTTTAAACGTGAAAAAAGATGAAAGGTAATAAAGTATATGCAATTAATTAATGATCATAATAAACAGAAAACATTATAAAATACTCTTTCGTAAAATTTTAGTAAATAAATTACTGATAATGCAACTTTTGTTAAGAAAAAGTCAGAACTTACCATTAATAGTTAGTTAAAAGACTATATGCAATTAAGTTCCATTTTAATCAATTATACAAAAAAAAAAAATTTTAATTGATATTAACAAAAGACCAAAAAAAGAAATTACTTTTTGTAAAGAGACTTTTGGAAAATAAAAATAAAAATAAAAATAAAAATGAAAGGTAATAAATAAAGTATTGGGATTGTAAGTGGCGGTCCAAAAGGTAAATTCAGTCTACAGAGGAGGAGTCACGTGTCGAATGGAAGTGAGCGTGTGGGGCAGGAAAGCAGGCCTCACTGTACCCACGAGCTTTCTTTGCCCTTTGCTTACTCATCAAAGTGACGACGTCGTACCATTCTTTTAGATTAAACATCTAGTTTTCATTTCTACAGCCTCAACTGTTATTTAATTGCAGTTCCATACAACAATGTTCTGTTTTAATTAACAGAAATTAGTTATTTTTTATTTCAGTTTTTGAATTATAGTTTTCAGGAAAAAAAAAATAATGATTCTTATAAAAAGTGAAAACTTGTTTAGATTATGAAGTTTTTGTTTTTAAGAAAATTAAGATGAGTGATTATAAAATAAGAAAATTAGGGTATTTGATATAAAAGTAAGAAAGAGAAAAATAGTATTATAGAGAAATACATGGTTGATAATAAAAAAGTAAGATAGAGAATGAAAAGTGATACTTTAAAAAGTGAAATGAAAATTTATGAAATTGTTTTTAAATAAACAAGTTTTCGTTTTTTTATTTTAAAAAGTAGAATGGGAATTATGAAAATTTTCATCAACTAAACGCAAGAAGATTGTTATGTATGTGAGAGGTTACGGGTTCGACTCCCGCGGAAACAAGTTGAAATTTAGGTGGAGAAAGTAAGTTTTGGGGTAAAGGAGTAGGAGTAGAATAGTTTGTCGTTCAAAAAGAAAAAAAAACTAAACGCAACCTAATATCTTATATTTCTTAATCTTTATCAATCATAATCTATATTTTTAAATGTTTAACACCATAGAATCAAGTGAGTTAACTTAATCACTCTCTAAAACTTAATCATACCAATCAACATATCTAAGATGATTATACCAATAAAAAAAAAAGTTCACGGATACGACAACAGGGAGCGTGTTCCCATTCACTCCCTTTGTACTTGGGAGAGTACGATACTTTTATTATAACATTTATGTTGTTTTAAACAATAGTAAGTGTAATGTTTTCGATTCCAATTTATTTTCATTGTTCAATTTGATGTACGATTGTTTATTTATGGTAAAAATCTATTAAGTGTACTTCAATCATGTGTATTGTGCATTAATTTATTAAATGAATGTTATTATATGATATGACATACCCATGTGCCAAAAAACATTTTGAAAGTTTTTGGTCCCAATTCGAAAAGAGGTCAAGTTTGTGGCTCAAAGTGAAAACTAGGATAAAACTTAGAAAAGATAGCAGTGAACTATTTAGTCCTATATTCTTGTTGAATTTATAGGTATTAAAAGTTATTTTAATTGTAAACCTGATAAATAATGCCAGCCAGGATATATGATTATTATTTTTATATATTTTTTTTTTCTTAAATATTATGGTTTCTATTTCATTTTTTGAACAATTGACTAGCCCAAGAGGTTTGTCATTGTCCATTAATCCACTTTTAATTGGAAGTCCGGGGTTGACACTAGCCCAAGAGGTTTGTCTTATGGTTTTTATTTCATTTTAAATTCTACTTTTATTTTTTGTTTTTGTTTTATATTTTTTCATTGTTTTGTTTTTACCCTTTAAGTTTTAGTTATAAACTTAAATGTTCGTGTTTTTTTAATTATCAAAGTATTTTATTTTAGGATACGTTTTAAATTTTCAAATATTAGGTATAAACATTGGCAAAAATAATTACATGTCTATTGTATTAACATAAAAGATAAAGTTATATATTCTACTGTTTATTATCCGTGCATAGGATACTTAAATAACTTGGTTTTTTAAATCTGTATAAATTTTAAAAAAAATATTATAGAAACAACAAATAAAAGAGTAATTTTATATATATTTAAAGAGATTTTTGAAAAGATATAAATCAGATAATTAAAAGGTAAAATATCACGTAATGAAGCAATATGGTACAAGAGCATAGACATGAAAAATTAGAATAAACGAAATGGTAAAGGAGATTGATCATGATGCATGTGTACCAAGGAATAAATCAGGGTGGCACCTGCCACCGGTTCTTCCCCCAATAACTTTATTTCGTGATGTAATTTTTTATGATTTTTTATTTGTGCAACCGATGGTTTCTTAAACGTGCAACCGTGTTTTTTAAGTAATTAAACATTATTGGAATAATTTAATCAAAATTTTTTATAATCTTCAATCAAATAAATAAATTTGTAGTATAATTATTTATAATTTAATGTAACAAATAAAAAAAACAATGAATTAATAAGCTAAGATCGAATATTAAATACTAAATAAGCCGTTATTATTTATTATTTTGGTTCATTTCATCAAACTCAATACCATTATTCTTATTCAATCCTAAAATTTATGAAATTTCAATTAATATCATCGGCTGTTAACCCGACCCGATCAATATAATTAATAAAATCATAAAAATTGGAAACACGACTCAAATTTGTGCCACTGGCAACCGAAAATTCTGGGTCCACCACTTGAATAAATAATTGTCAATTTACATATGATCATAAATATACTAGTCTCTAATAATTTTGTAGGCTTTAAATTTTTAATAACATCAAGATCATCAATTAATGTCATTTGGAAATCCATTAATCCTAATGCAGTTTATTTAAGTGCTAAGTGACATGTAGTTATTATTTTAATAGAATAGACGTGATTTTATTATTTTATTGTGGTTTTTATTCCTTGTTTTCTTTTTGCCTTGTTAACATCTTTTTAAAACTTAATATTTAGGTTATAAACATTTTTTTGTTGAAAATATTGGCAGATTGGCTCAATCTGAACTGCTGTAATTAGCATTAAACAGTGTATACTGTTTTTTAAATTATTGTTGTTAGTTGTTCATTTAAGTTTGCGTCATTAATTTGAATTTATTTATTCAAAAACTTGATTATTGAATTTTTTTATGGACGTACAAAAATATGAAATTAAATTAAAAAATCTTGCAATCTGCATTTTTAGATGTTGTGATTAATGTTCTGTGCATGTATCCTCTTGAGTTTATACGTTCAAAAACAAACAAAAAAAAAAATCAAAAACTTTTCAATCATTCAAACCAACATAAAACATAAGCATTTTAATTTGATGATTAATGTACCTTAAATGTTGTGATCTCGATATGTATAACTAGTTCGGAACGACTTCAAGTATCAACACATGATGCAATTCGCAGGATCACGTTGTTAGACAACCTTAATTGTTCAAAATCAATTAACCCTAGTGACTTATGTGACATTTGGTTCACGGAATGGAATTCGAAGGAATTTGAATTTAAATTTTAGTTATAAATGTGGTTGATGGTGAAGTTAGAAGATGATTTTAGTCTTAGTTAGAGATGTAAGTCGGAATCTAATTGATGTATGAGTCGGAAGGAATGTCAAATTCCTATAAACAAAAAAGTTTGATGGAAATTACATAAAATTTAGGGTGCGTTTAGTTCCCGAAAATTTTCAAGGTTTCCATCTCATTTTTCAACAAAAATGAAAACTTGTTTACTTAACAACAATTTCATAAATTTTCATTTCACTTTTTAAAATACCACTTTTCATATTATCTTTCTTACTTTTCTACTACCTACCATATTTCTTTATAATACTCTTTTTCTCTCTTTTACTTTTCCATCACCTATCATATTTTTTTATTTTGTAATCACCCATCTTATTTTTCTTAAAACTAAAACTTCATCATCTAAACAAGTTTTCACTTTTCATAGAAACTCTTGTTTTTTTCTAAAAATTACAGAGATTTGAGGAGGGATAATTGAGTTTTCTCTTGTTTGGGAGAAATGGTCTCAATTTTTGGGCGAAGAATTGCTTGAAGGCTAAATATGGAGAAATGCAATTCTCTCCATTTGGTGAAGAAATGGTGAGAATTGACTGCCTTGTGCCTGCGCCACCATTTCTCCTTTTTATTTCTCTGTTGATACCAAACAAGATTCACAATTTCAATTATCCACTCATTTTCATTTCTCTCCAATTGTAATTTCATTTCACCTCATTTTTTTTCTCTGTATCAAACATACCCTCAGGGTTTTTGGTTGCTTGAAAATCATATTCTAGAAAATAAAAATGTTTATTTATTGTTTATTGTCGTCATACTATAATTAAAAGTTAAATAATAAAGTTTAAATTAACTAAATAGATTTATAGACTAGTTTTAAATAATATGAATATATTACGAATAGTCGGTCAAGTACATCTTAGTTTCAAGAAGTCTTTTTCCGTACTTGTATTCCAAAGATGTAGAAAAACACACACACACAATATATTCCATAAGATGCTCTAGAATTTAATATATTATATGTTAGAGAAAATTTCTGATTTGGTCTTGTGGTTTGTCCATTGTTGCTGGTTTGGTCCTTTTAAGATCAAAAATTACTCCATTGGTCCTTATGATTGTATTTTTGTTTCATGGAAGGTCCTTTTCATAAACGGCCGTTAAGTATGCAGGTTAGTGAAAGGGTAATTTAGTCTTTTACCTACTCTTTCTCCTCACCCTTCTTTCTATTAAATAACCTAGCCTATTTCTTCATCTTCTCCATTTATCCTCCCTACCATTTTCTTCATTTTCTCCTTCTCCATCATTTTCTCCTTCTTCCTTTTTTTTTTCATTTGATCAACACAACTATGAATACTCACCAGTATCCTAGCAGCCAAAGAATTAGAAGGACCACGACAAGTAAGTTCATTAAGAGCCACCTCAGCGGCAGAGTGCTCCGCCTGCCTTAACGTCGTGCAGTAGTTAGGGCTCTCGTAAGTCTCGCCGTTAAAATTAACAGTAGCCTTGAACCGCGGTGCGTGATCTGGACCTTCTCTTATGCACGTATACGAGGGTAAATTAAAGCAGCTCCTCTGTGCCAGTTCTTGCAGCTGGTTCTTATACATCTCTCCCTCTCTGTAAATTTTTAAATCAAATGGGAGGAAAAAAAAGAAGCTTGAAATAGCAAGCCCGGTTAGCTTCGATTGACCCGGATATTGATAATGCCGATCATGGATTCTGATTCGTAGATGCTCCAAACACGATCAAATGTTTCTAGGGTTTTGATTTCACTAACAATGCATGTATATTCATATATCTGTATGTATATGTTTATGTTTGGTAGAGAGAGATAGAGAGAGAGAAACAAGTACAATGTGTTGTAAATTTTGGTAGAAAGTGGTCGCCCTCAAGATAAGATACGTGAATGCTTGAAGACGGAGACCGGTGTGGAGAGAGAGTAGGTAAAAGACTAAATTACCCTTTGACTAACATGCATACTTAACGGCCGTTTATGAAAATGACCTTCCATGAAACAAAAATACAATCATAAGGACCAATGGAGTAATTTTTGATCTTAAAGGACCAAACCAGCAACAATGGACAAACCACAGGGACCAATGATAACGGGTTAATTTTTTATTTTATTATTTTTTTTAATCTAAAAATAATAAATTGTATTTATTTTTTATTTTTTAATAATAATAAATTGTATTTATCTTTCTACTGAAACAATGATTTGACACACGGACATCTAACGTTTATTATATATAGATTTATCATTAGACTAAGTAGATTATATTTATTGGGTTAGTTACATTAGAATAAATTGGCTTTGATTTAAATTCAAATTTATTTTGATAAATGTCGAATGACAAAAATAGTCGATACTATACGTGACAAATTTAATTATTTGTTTGTTAGTATTTTAAGATGGATTTATATTAGTCTGCCAATGAGGATTCAATTGTTATGCGCAAGAGTTGTTTAATCACACGTTTTGGTTCCAACAAATTTGTTCATTATATTTGTGATCCAAAATTCCAAATAATTTCAAATATGGAAATGGCGTTGAAATTACTATGTTTGACAAATAACTTATGGCAATTTATGTGAACATAAATTTATAAGTTATAAAAACTTCAACTCTTATATATGGTTGTGTTTGGATTTTTTTTTTTCAAAAACCTTAGCTTTTAATAGTAATTTAAGTTTATGACCAAAAAATTTTTTTTATTAAATTAATATTAATTAATTATGATTATGATTTATTTTTATTTATTTATGGCCTTTCATATTGTTTTATATTTACTTGTTTCAGCTTTAACTACTTTACCAAACATATCCATTAATAAAAGTTTTAATTACTAATTATAGCTCGTACTCTAAAGAAGCCCTAAAATTACATATTATATAAGTGGATAATCTTGTAAATTAAATGAGAACATTAGATGATTGTGTGTCGTTATCACGTTTCATCAGAAAAAGTAAGCACATTTTTAAATTAAAAGATCCAACTTATTGTTTTTAAATTTCAAAATGAAATTAAAAAAACCTATATGTTTATAAGTTTATTAAAATATCTTAATAATAAATATATATTATATAAAAATATTAAATGTTGACAAGATAATTAGTGATCGATTTTTATTTCTTGTAATAAAATATAAAACCTTATGTTTATACATAAATTAAAATCTCAAATTTTATTAAAATATATAAATTTATAAATAAAAAAATAAATACTATTCATGTTTAGTTATAAATTTAAAAAGTTAATGGTTATGATAAATAACAATGATATTTTTTATTCTTTACTTTTTTTAGTTTATATATATTTTATGTAAATAATGGTTAATTAAAAATATTTACGTAACAAGTGAGTCTATAAACTATTGTAAGAATGACATCACAATGAAGAAATATATGAGGACATCATGTTGCTATGTTCTGTTCAAATTGTGAATAATTTATATATGAGAAATCAAGATATATAGATAGGATAAACGCTAAGAAAATTAGAAAAAAATGTACCTCATAGAAAGAGGACCACCATCATATTTGGCCGTTTTTGTTTTGCTTTTAGCAAAATTCACAATTTGATCGTATCAAAACAGTTTGATATGTTTTTATAGAATTTTAAGGCTCCTTTTGACTTATGAAACGTAATTTAAAGTAATTGAATTTTATTTTTGGTGTATTTTATTTTAAAATGAAAATGATGTCAAATAACTATGGACTTTTAAGTTTATAAACATTAATGTAGTATTTTTTTGTGTACATTTGATTGTCAAACCTTTACAAGTGTTTCAATTAGGTAGTTGAATTGCTTGGAAACGGACACTAACCGGTTACCATGCTTACATGAAAATTTTTTAAAAAGAAAAATAACACCAAATACATATGTATTTTTAAGTTTGGTGTCATTTTTCTTTAAAAAACACCAACGTAAGCTCAATGATCGGTTTATGGTAACTCAACTATCTAATTGAAACACTTTTATAAGTTTGATTACCAAAGCACAAAGAAAAAGTGCCCTACATTAAACTATACAAACTCAAAAGTACATAGTTATTTGGCGTTATTTTTTCTATTTTAGATTATAAAAATAATGAGTTAAACTTTATGTGTATTCCATCAAAATCTATGACCGAAAGTTTCATTATTCCTATTTATTTGTAATAGACTCCAAATTCTTAATATTTCACAACTCATGCAGTCATGCCCTTGATCTACCTTAAACATCATTTTGTAACTCGATCAATATATATATTATGTAGTACATGTAAGTAGTTTATCTACCATTTATTACATGAGTTTGGATTTAAAATATAATATATTAAATTAGACATAATTAGTTTTTAATTAATTAGTTATTGTATTAGTTTAATTAGATTAGAGTATATTAGATTTTGAAAAATCCAAGTAAATACAT
The DNA here is from genome assembly GCA_020465985.1 of Centrapalus pauciflorus. NCBI lineage: Eukaryota > Viridiplantae > Streptophyta > Magnoliopsida > Asterales > Asteraceae > Centrapalus > Centrapalus pauciflorus. Next base: position 74,571 of record JAANYP010001710.1, on the reverse strand, counting down.
GTGGTAAAAGGAGGGCTTAACATGGACAATATTAAGAAGGTGTCGACATGTGACTGTTTATTTACTCATATATTAATATTTATAGATTATGAAAATAAAATGCATTAATAATTAGATTTTGAGAAACATGTATTAATGAATTGTATTTAGTTTAAAAATAAAGATTAGAATATTTTAAAATCATTTAAAAGTCTCCTCTATTAATTAATTACTAGATAAAAAATGAATTTAATAAAGTCGATTATTAATTTTTGTAAATATGTATTATAGAAGGTAAAAAGACGGAAAAACAAAATGTTGGTGCAACAACTAACAAGGGGATGACATATGACACTAGTTACTTTCATTTTATTGATATACTAGTTTACTAGTTTACGAACCCATGTGTTACAGACGTTTTTAGAAAAATAATTATTGCTAAAAATATATATTATAAATTAATGATAAAAAATCAAATAAAATTTGAATAAAAAATAGTATATTTATAATATTGAATTAAATATATTATATTATAGGAAAAAATATTCATGACCAACATATGAATTAATATTTAAAAAATAAATAATATGTTTTAAAAATCTTAACTAAATTAATTAAATGATTTGGGATACCAAAATAAAGATTAACATAATTCAAATTATATATAAATTATACATGTTAAAAGGAGACGATTAACTAACAAATGACAATTTATTTATTTTTTTTCATTAGAATTGATAGATAGATTGACTCGTGTATAACTTGGGTATTTAAATATATATAAAAATTAAACTATTGTTATAAATATAGTACAGAATATAAAGTATTCGTGTTAAAACATGTAAAATATGAAAGTAAAACCCATAATACGAGGTTCTATATAATTAATATTCAAAAATTAATAAATTTATTCTTACAGTTGTCTATACTATATATTATATATTGTTTTATTATCATCATCTATTTAAAACAATAAACTCAATATATTATGTGTGGTAGCCTTATTAGATTATTATTTTTATAGATTATATAAACTTTTGATTACTATTTATATTGTTTGAATTAAATAAATTTTATTAGACAATCATAAATTTTATTTTAATACATAATATAATATATAAGTATGATATTATGTCTATTCAATACATTTTAAAAATATTTAAATTATTCATGATATTGTCTTTTCTAAACACATAAGTTTATTTGAAAAACTAATTAATTTTTCTATTCTTTTATTTATCTAAACGTTAAACAAGTTACAAACTTAATATAGTTTTTCAATAAAGAAAATATAGTATGAATTTAAGTTATTGTTTTTGTATTCTTTTATTTATCTAAACATTAATCACTTAGAAAAAGTAAAAACATGTTTACATGATAAATATTTTAGTTAAAAAAAAAAGGTAATAGAATAATAATATAAAAATAAGATAAGATAATAAAAAAAATAAGATAGAGAAATAGAGTATAAAAATTAACTATAGGTATAGGTAAGTGATAAATAGTACGAGAGAATATAAAGAGTGATATTTTAAAAAATGAAATAAAAATTTAAGAGATTATTGTTATATAAACAACTAAACAAGTTTTCATGTTTTCTTAAAAAGTGAAATGGAAATTTTGTGATACCAAAAGCATCCCGTTATTGTTTTTTGGATTTGATTTGAATTCAAAATAGATTCTATTAGATTTAGATATATACAGTTTAAATCATTTTTATTTATATTTTATAAATTAATCACTTTAAATTATTTTTATTTTTTACACGTGACATTTCTGGTTAATTCAAGTGGCAGTCTAATTAAATTTCATGTGGTATTTAGTTACTTATTTAATAGAATAGATAGATTTATAAGTTTTAGAGTAAATTACTTCGTTGATCCTTTAAGTTGACCTATTATGATTGGTCCAGTCCTTCAACTTTTGAAACTACTCTAACAATTCTTTAAATAAGAATTTTGAACACCAATGCTCCTTTATTCAAATAAATGTTTGAAGAAATGTGAGGACATTTAACATTTTCTGTATGAACAAAGGACCATTAGTGTTCAAAATTTATATTTAAAGGATTAGCAGAGTAATTTCAAAAGTTAAAGGAGCGAACCAATCATAATGAGTAAACTTAAAGGATCAATAGAGTAATTTACTCTAAGTTTTATTTGATATTAAATTTTCTAAATGAAGTATTTTTTGAAGTTTTATCAAACTACACTCATTATTTTGAATACTATATAAGCATTATTAATCTTTTTGGCATATCCTGTCATGTAAAAAAAAAAAAGCAATAACCTATGAATTAATAAAAAAGCACCCAAAAAATAAAAATAAGGATCATCAAGGGAATTGAACCCGACGTGAATCGAACACGCAACCTTCTGATCTGGAGTCAGACGCGCTACCATTGCGCCACGGATCCTTTGGTATTTTGTTTTCTAATTTTGTTTATATATTCAATGTCAACACAGTTTGTATGCTTTGTTGGCTTGTATTTTTCGCATGAAAAGTAGTACATGATGAAAAATACTTTTTTTTTTTCACACCACCAAAAGAAATCTTCTCCGATGAGCAAAAACTACATTACAAACCCTAGAAATTCTGCAACCACAGTGAAAACCAGCGGTATAGAAATTGAGCACTGCAAAACGTCAATGGGATACTAACAACAGGTTAGTGATTCAATTGGGATTTATGCATTATACCCTGTTACATATGCCGTTTGAGGCCCGATTTGCTCATAATTTTGTTTAATTTTCATGGGTCTTTGTCGTATTTTTTCATTATAGGCAAGCAATCTGAAGTTATACCGATTTAATAAGTTGACAGCTTTATGGATTTTATATGCATAATTTGAGTAATATATTGTGCTTGAGCTATTGACTATTGTACATCTATATTGAATGATTTCCCATTTTCCGGTTTGTGTATTTCAGTTTAATCATATGGTCTTTCTAATTATAGCATTGATCATGCCTTCGTGTGTGTTTTCTAAATGTTCATACTTTATAAGAACAAGCAACTCCAATGAGAATTGATGCATGTGATAGTATTTGGATTTGGGTAAGTGCTTTTGCTACTTGAAGTTGTGTATCTCAATTCTGTTATTTAAGAGATTTTACTCTACCATTTGATGATCGAATTTGCAGCTAGTACAAAATTATTATCCAAAACTAATCATTTAAGGGGGTGTTTGGATTTACATGAGTGATTATCAGCCTTTCGTGTTTTGAAAAAACAGAGTAGCAAAACGCTGTATAGCAACAAAATTCACTTGTCTTTTGAGCCCAAAACACATTTTTATAAAAGCTTGAATTTAGAGCTGCCTCTTTGCAAATTACAAGTAAACACCCCCTAAATGAAACAATCATAAGCAAAAGTAGGTTATATAAACACTAGAATATGATTATTGTGACTTGAAGTCATAATAGTTATATAATCACTTTGAAGACACACATCCAAACACTCCGATGAAATGCGAAAGGAAAGTCGTCATACTTGACTTGGCGCTTTTGCCTAAACTTCGTGAATGATTTTTTTTTTCGGCTACACAATTTGCAATTCACCTGTTAAAAATTAGAAGTGTTTTAACTTAGGAAGGTTTTATGTTTTAACAATGAGGAGATCACCAGGACAGGTAGATATGAACATAGGAAAGTGGTTAGAAGAGATATGCATGAATACAGTCTACTGAACAAGTTAGCATTAGATAACTCTTACTTTGGATTTCGGCAACCACAAGATCCAAGTTGGCATCCTAATGTGATCCACATGAATCGCATAATCCGTATTTTATTGGGTTTCTTCGTTTTAAACCCTATATGTGAGTTGTGACTCTATTTGCTGGGAAAACCCGTATGCTTCGAATTATATGCTAATGTAGATATTTTGCATGTGATCAGCTGAAAACAGTGAGCACAATACCGTTTGGTAGACATCAACGAACAAGATACTATTTCACCCCCAAAATAAAAGTATAGTCAATTTGTATATATTTCCTCCTACAATTGAAATATGGAATTTGTGGCTCTGTTACTACCTCTATATCCTCATTTTCTTTTTACATCGTGGACCAAGATTTATCAATCTGTTTGTGCTTCATAGGCTTCAGCAATGACTAATGCCTGCATCACAAGTCTCCACTGTATTCGCCATAAAACGCCCCCAATTTACTTCTCAAAAAGAAAGAATTTTCAAGTCGACATTTTCAGACAGTTCTCAACCTGTGCGTCACCACAACTACATAATGCCCCGTCGACCTCGCTAATTTACCACTCCCGGCGGGTTACTTTGATTAATCAACTCTCTCCATCAGATGCTCCTGCACAACGCTCAGAGGAATGGTTTGCCCTTCGAAGGGACAAGTTGACTACTAGCACCTTTAGTACTGCACTTGGCTTCTGGAAAGGCAGGCGTAGATATGAGCTCTGGCATGAAAAAGTGTTTCCTTTAGATACTGAGTCGATGATCCCTCTTGCCTCAAAACATGCGATGGAATGGGGTGTACATAACGAATCAGCAGCAATTGAGAAATACAAAAGCATCACAGGCCGTGAAGTGAGTTCCTTGGGGTTTGCAACACATTCGGAAGATAAATTTGATTGGATCGGAGCATCCCCAGATGGGCTTCTTGGGTGTTTCCCTAATGCAGGGATTCTTGAAGTGAAATGTCCGTTTAACAAAGGGAAACCCGAGTTAGCTTTGCCTTGGACCAATATGCCCTTCTATTATATGCCTCAAGTTCAGGGCCAAATGGAAGTTATGAATAGAGATTGGGTTGATTTGTATTGTTGGACGCCGAATGGGAGCACCATATTTCGTGTGGTTAGAGATCAAGAATATTGGATCTTGATTCACGGAATTTTGCGTGAATTTTGGTGGGAAAATGTGGTCCCTGCTAGAGAAGCTTTGGCAATGGGAAGTGAGGAGGAAGCTAAGAAGTACGAACCCACATCAACACATAAGCAAACAGGATTAGCCATCCGGAAGAGCATAGAACTGGCAAGTGAGTCAAAGCTTCTATGTCGAGAACTCGCAGGGCATGTTGAGTTTTTCAGGTAAATCTGTTTCTACCAATACAAAATGCTATTTTTTTTTGGTTTTTTATCCTATAGATTACAAAATTTATATTGTGCATCCTCCCTGTGGCTATAAATTTGCCCTGTAACATGTTTGTGATCATTCATTCACTTAACGTGGTAGTTACTGATATACTTGTTACTCCCTTTATCACATGAAAATTGCTATATTTGTTTAACCATTCGTTAAATATCTAAACACCCATCGATAACAGAAATAGTGGAATTTTATGGACCCATCAATGTCTAATTAAATTGTAATGATGATAATGAGACAATATAGAGGAATCGTATGAATCCAAATATGGTTTTCTAACTTAAGTTATGACGATAGTAAGCAAACATGTAAATTTAAGGGGTTAACGTATATGTCCTTTTGCCAGTGTTTCGATTTATATACTCTTTTTGTACACATTTAGTCAAATTTTTCGTTTTCCCAAATTTGTACTTTTGTCTCTAAAACAACTAGTTGAATATCGTTAGAAAAATTCATGACGTATTTAGCAGTGACTTGGACACTATTAATATTTGGTAAAGTAGATAATATGACCTATTTATGGCAATTTTATCATCATAAACACTTGATTAGCGTCAAAAGCACAATGATCTAATTTAGAAAACGAAACTGGGGTACGTGTGAACATTAGATAGAGCACAAAAGTTTTCTAGTATCATACTTGAGTTTTTCATTTTTTGTAATAATCTTAAAGATGTTTATTTTTCATAATTTTCTGCTTTTCTTTGAGTTCCCTAATGTATTATAAGCATGGGTCAATGGAGGTGGGTTATGATTGAACATGACTCATATTGACCATTGCAGTTCCCAAATGACTCGTAGGTCAAAATCTTTTATATAATATTTTTTTATTGCCTATTTTTATTTCTGTTTGTTTCTTAATCCTAATGCATTGTCCACATGGATGACTGAAGATGTTGTTTGTAAGACTAAAAAACTGCCATAGAATTTTGAGGCCTAAAATGCATTTAGATCTCAAAGTTTGACCCATGTTTGACCATTTGAGTTTGATAAAGAACAAGTCAGAATTAATTTTAATCTATAATAGCCAACAATGGAATGATTGGAGTAAATTTTTGAGAAATTGTAACCACAAATTCTGATTACAATCCTAAAGACTATTGCATCATAACATTAACATACAAGTTTTTGTCAGGTAAGAAGAAAACCGAAAGATGGAAGTTTTCAGTTCAAAGGGAACCTCGTGGGTTGATCAATGGGTTCCGGTGCAAGACCCTCTGGCTAACGAGAAGGACAAGAAGGCGAAGGACAGGTCTGTGAAGGGCAAAGGTGCAGTGAAGTCGATTTTCACGCTTGCATGGATGAAGAACGTCAGAAAGAAATCCAACAAATAATCAAACAACTTCTGGTTATTTTAAAACCAATTTATGGGTCATTATAGGATGTAAACCATTAAACATTGTTTCTTGATTCATATTAATGCATATGAAAGTTTGTTTGAGGTTGTTCTTTTGTTCGTGGTCTTTTGCCGCCGTATACATGTTTTAGGCTTAGTCGCAAAGTTAGCAGCTTGGATTGATGGGTTTGATCAAACTTGTTGAATCTTTAGGATGTGTTAAAATGCTTTTGACACAATCAGTTTCAGACCCACGTTCTAAAATTGGTTGCATGATTTTGGATCATTTTACTGGTTCGATAATTTAATTGATTATATTAGTCGGACTAGGTCAACAAATGAAAATAATATAAAGATACTATAAATGATCTTAAAATATCAACCAAAAGATCATGAATGAGATTATAATTAACAAATAATATTAAATGAGTTAATATTATAATGTAATTACTTTTTTAGCTGAAATTGGTGATGTGATATGACAATTTGTGATTTTATATATATATATATATATATATATATATATATATATATATATATATATATATATATATATATATATATATATATATATATGATTTACGTTCAAGTGAGTACCACCCATTATGCAGCGTACCAGAAGGTACTACCCTTAAAAAGTTAAAAGTATTTTTTTTTGAATTTTTTTCATGAACATTTTATAATTAACATTACACATATCATATGTGAATTTCAAGCAAATCCGAACACTCTAAGTGCATGAAAACACGCATCACATAAATGTGCGTTCACATACATTCAAATTTATGTAAGTGTGTGTTCACATCATTTTTTAGGAGCTAAGAGATGTGAATGTATGTGAAATTTACATATTATTTTCTTAACGTTAATTAAAACATGTTTATGAAAAAAAAAAATTTAAAAAGTTTTTTTAAAGGTGGTACCTTCTGGTGCGCTTACTCTCTCGAACCATATATATATATCATTAGAGAACTTAAATTTAATGTAGGACTGTAGAATCAATCTCATTAATATATTTGATTAATCTAATTAGGGTGTGCCAAAATACCAAAATCCAAACCGAAAAAAACCAAAACCAAAATCCAAACCGTTTGATTTGGACGATGAATTTTTAAAAACCGAAAATTTCGGTTCCGTTTCGGTTTCCTCATACAGAAAGACTGAAACTCCGAACCGAAAGTTATATAAATATTAAATATGTATTAATTTGAATATTTTGTTATTTTATTGAGAAATTTATTAGTGATTCATTCTTTAGATTATTGGCTTTTATTTTACTACGATTTCATTTGTTTTGTGTTGTTTTTTAAGCATATATTTTAATTTTTTTATTGAAATTAAGCAATAATTAAATTTGTTATTGTTAAACTTACAATGTACAATAGGTTTTATGAACGAATAATAAAAATTTAAGAAATACAAAAGAGTAAACTAAAAAACCGAAATTCAAACCGAGAAACCGAAAACCAAAACCGAAAAAAACAAATGTTTTGGTTTCTAAAATCCAAAAAACGAACTTTTTTGTTTGGATTTTGGTTTTTAAGGAAAACCGATCCAAACCGTCTTTTGCTCACTCCTAAATCTAACGATCTTGATAAATAAAGCATGTTTGAAATTAATAAAAAAATTTGATATTATTAATATATTTTAGTGTAAAAATGAAAAAGAACGAAAATAGAAAAAAGATTGACATTAGCAAAAAAAAAATTCATATTTCTTTAAATTAAAATAAGGTTACTTTTAAGACCAGAAAATATATAAAAAATATGATTATTATTACAATTTAACATTCGAGATTTATATGAATATTTAATGTTTATTTTTATATAAATTGATCGGACCGGTCATGATATATTTATATAAATCCATGTATGAAATGGGTTAGGTTAACCTCAAGGGATTGTTGTTCTGTAACTATTTCTAAATTTTTTACAATATCATTATATCTTACGTATCTATATCTATATCTATATCTATTAATAAAGCAAAATGATTTTGCCACATGTCACTTCCACATTTCTCTAAAACTTCATTTCCCCCCCCCCCCCCCATTTTTCTTATATAACTCTTTCAATTAACTCATCTAATTTATTTTAGAAAATTTAAAATATTAATGGAAACTTATACAATTAAATAATTTTAAATGCTTCCTAATTTAACCTCTAATTTTCCTAAAATGTTTTATCTAAAATGATCTATTTGATTAGTAATTTTTTAGTTTTTTAAAAAATTTAAAGAAAATGTTAAATGTTTAATCGTATATTAAATGTATCAATTTAAAATTCGTTCTCATTCTTAAATTTTGGAAATTAATATTTATTTTAAAATTATGTTAACAATCGTAATCGATTTAAAATTTTTTTTCATAAGCAATTGAATCAAAAAAAGATTTTATATAAAGCATGATTTTAAGTTTTTTATCATTAAAAAACAAATCTAAATATGAAAAGAGCAACACAATAATAATTTTCATAAAAGTAATACTTTCCAATAATATTGTAAATATTGTTTTCAAATTTAAAAGCAAAAACATTACAAAATTGATTTAGTTTTTATTGTAATATAATCAGTATTTCAAATATATATTTTCATATCTTCAATATATATTTATTATAATAAGAATAACTAATTTATATTTAATATAATTCTAATTATTTATCTATGTCAGTTAATATCAAAATATTATTACCTTATTATTTCTTATAATAATATTTTAAGTTATCATATTTAGAATTATATATATATTTCTTACGTATGCCCCGTGTGTTTCATGGGCCAATAATACAGTATATTAAAAAAATAACACCGCCGTTTGTCTGACGTTAAAAGAGTCAATTGTCATTCCGCCCAAATTTCCCTCCTATTTTCTGATTGTTCAGCGACAAAAACAAGAGAGCTGTGAATTAAAAAGCGAGCCCACCGCCTGCGGCTACCAACAACTCACATCCACCACCGACGGCCGTGTTAGCCGGAGAGAAACAGGACGGATGGGGACACAAAAAAGAGACAGAAAGAATCTATTAGCCGTCACCGGCGCTGCAGCTTTCTTAGCCTTCGCCATCAAGTTTGCGATTACTGCAATTAACTCAAAAATAAACGATCTCAAGAAGAAAGGTATCTTGCTCTACGCATAAGCGAAGGTGTTTTATTAATGTTTTTGTATTGATAAGATAGTCGGCTTCTCGTGTGAAATCAATACGCATCTAGCGTGTGTTAATTATTAATTTATTAGTATCTGTAACTCATCTATCTGCGTTGATATTTTGTGGAAATTCAGTTGAATTTTGTTGAACTTAATGTTTTTTAGATCTTCGAGGCTCCAATGTCAGGGTTAATCTTTCTGCATCAGAAATACTTAAACTAGCGGATCGTGTAATTGCGAACTCGAAGAGTGTTCATGACACAGTAGCTTCAGTACCTCTTGATAAGGTATGTATTAATGGGATCTCAAACTATCTTGGACGAGCAGTAACGCATTTTAACTTTCATTCATTATAGGCTTGCAATGCATGAGCTATTTAACTATTTAGTTAATTGCAATTGGTTCAGTTAATTGCAACTGTTCTATTAATGTTGTTTCTTAATGCACTCGTAAGTCGTAACGCCTTTAAGTTAGGTAATTATTTGTTCTCTTGCAAAGTGGGTGTTTAGTCATACATATGATTTGTGATGGACAGTCGTGCAGTCTTTCAGTCATGCATCCCATAGTTGTTGATAGCGAACAACAAACAATAGCGACAAGCTACCTGTATGCTACATCGCGATAGCGCCTGCTATTTCATGTTTTGCGGATATAGTTTTAAAGGCAAAATATATATGTCACGTTAAACTGTTTACTGTACTTAACATTATAACTTAAAATAAAGTCTTAAAACTATTAAAAGCCAATATAGAGCATCTATTTCTTGTAAACAGGTCTTTTATGTGTACATATAAATACTACATATTTAAAAAAAAACCAAAAAAAGGTAATAGCGGACCGCTAAACACATAATAGCGGACGACAGCCGCTACGCTATTCGCTATATCGCTATTGATGCATCCTAATTAGCTACTCTTGGTTATCATCTTTTTGCCTCCGCAGGTCACATATTCAAAGGTTATACTACCACTTGAAGAATTGGAAGCATACCAGTTCCCGCTGGTCCAGTCTTGTGTCTTCCCAAAATTTGTGTCTACTTCCGAAGAAATACGAAAAGCTAGTGCTGAAGCAGAAAGAAGAATTGATGCTCATGTCTCAGCCTGCAGGTCTTACTTTCTTACTTTTTATAGCGTCCTTATGTTCAAGTTCTTTGTATATATGTGCTCACTGCTCAGCAGTAGCCAGGACATGAGGAGCTAAAAATGAGGGTAGAACTTTGGAAAATTGTAGGTCCAAGAACCATAGTGATTTAACACATGTGTTGAATATACCGAGATAGCCATAGAAATGCAACAATATAGCTTTGTGGTGCTACATTTCAGTATTTCACATCATGATTATCTTTCTAGTGAAAAAGGATGGTAGGTTTCCTTATGTCTTTGTATATATGTGCTCACTGCTCAGCAGTAGCCGGGACATGAGGAGCTAAAAATGAGGGTAGAACTTTGGAAAATTGTAGGTCCAAGAACTATAGTGATTTAACACATGTGTTGAAGATACTGAGATAACCATAGAAATGCAACAATATAGCTTTTTGGTGCTACATTTCAGTATTTCACATCACAATTATCTATCATTCTATCTAGTGAAAAAGGATGGTAGGTTGTTGGTTGAGCTCCACTTAACCTAGGTACCTAGGGTAAGTGACATTGTCTCCTCATGGCACTGGTGGATACTATTGTGTTTATATATTCAAAGAAGAAAGAATGACAATGATAAACTAATTAAAACCCTAGCTTACTAAAAAAAGAAATTTATCACTGAAAGGCTAAAAAGATGCAAACTTACACTAGAAAGCATAAAAATATGAAAGCTTGATCATGGAAACTAGCAGTTTAAACTAGAAGTCATAAACTTTATGTACTTGGAAACATTACAAAGTTTAAAGAATACTTTGAGAAAGAATAAGAAGAAAACCTGATAGTTGAAGCTTTGAACGTGATTAAAGTCAAATGATTGATGAAAAGGAGATTACTCTCTGGTTTTGACAACTAGGAAAGTAATATGGCAAATCAGGGTTTTTTAAAATTAGAAACCAAGTTACATAGACATAACCATGATTTGAACACATTGATTCATAATTATTGCGCCATGAAAATCCACATACCCATATGATGATATGAACAAATGTTTAATATTTTTTTGACACAAATAATAACTAGTGTTGGCTAAGCTGTACGTTGAGTTTGATGAAGAAATTATGATCAAATTCAACGTTAGAGCACTTCTGTAACGATTGGAGAACAGAAAACGTGAATCGGATGTTGAAATAATCATGAATGGAGCTATGAAATGGAAACGGTAGGGTTTTATAGTGGGAGGATGTGAATGATTACTTCTGCACAGCCACTAATAGTAGATGGTGCACAAAAGAAACCCTAATTGAAAAACGGATGACGATGAAAATGTTACCATGTGGATTGATACTACACATGAGGCGATGCTTCTCCTTCATAGTAGCATTCCTCGTCAACCTTTTTCACACAGAAACTTCCAAAAACGAATTATTTTCTCCCATTTTTTCATCAACCTATCCAAACATGAAATACATAAAAGTGCTATTGTTTAAAGTCAATGAGGTGTATAATTTAGCACAAATTGTAACAATAAACATGAGCGTAAATTGCACCCGTTGGTGATTACAAAGAAATTTTCAGTAGCAAGCAAATGGTGTTTATGTTATAAGTCACTATTTCACACGGTACAGTTATTTCATGCAAGAATACAGTGACTACACCTGAAGTTTAGTGCAGTGACTATAAAAGATTGTATATTATCATCATTAGTTGTAATTATGTGCGAAGGCACATATAGCTTTTACACCTAATTTAACGTTGTATGATTACCCTTTAGCATCATTGATTTATTTTATTAGCTTGGGCAAGGGTTAGGTTCTCTTTAGTTGGCTTTTAAAGTTCTTTTCAACATGGCTCATAGTTGAAAAAGGCTTAACTGGTAAATTGAGTTCTTGCTTGGGAATGCCCACTAACTAGAATGATCAACACCTGTAATGCTTTATACAAATTACATGTTCTTTTTTCATACAAAAAAAATTGAGATATCACATTTGGTATAAATATTAGCTTTCTTTCTAACGCTATTTTAATCTAAGCTGTTCAGTCAACGCGAAGATGTATATCGTGTTGTTAAAGCCTTTGCAGCAAAGGGGGAATGGGCGAGCATGGAATTAAAACGTTATACACAATTCCTGGTATGAATTGGAAGTCCTTTAAAAATTTTTCTTAGAGAAGTTTACTAAATCATATAGCTGAAGTTGTGTCGATTTACTTCTGAATGCTAAAGAACCTCAGATGAAACATGCCACGTGGATGTTCACTATTTCCTTGAGGGGTTTATAATTTTATATGTTTGCAACTGAAAGTTGGAAGCGTAAGCATGCTCATATCATCTTGGGACTTCTTAACAATGCCCTCTATGTTTCACAAGTCCTTTGGTGTTGGGTTCATCTATAGATTCCACATGTCTCTCGTGGGCTGTGCCTTTAACAACTATGCATAAAACATATTTCTGGTGCTGTCATCTATTAGTAATCTGGAGCTATGCAGTATGTGGTTTTCTGTTATGAAAAGCATTGTCAACTTGTCATCTACTTGAATCCAAAATGTTAAATGGTGTCACTAATGAATCCTTTGAGATGTTCATAGAGTCTCATACCCTGATCAGGTTTTTGATGTATGCTGGCTTTTAAGTCACACAGTATCACTTGTGTCGATACACCCAAGGTGGCTTAGTTTCTTCTTTTAATGTATAGTATATTAAGATTACTTCAAAAGTTCAAAACAGAGCTGTTGATCTCGGGGGATGTAGAAGCTATAATATTCAGTTATGAGTTAAAAACTTCCAGCTTGACATATAGGAATTCAAAAGATTTTTTTTCCAATTCTTACATTGTAGTACATATTTGAACATTCCTCTAAAATGACAATCGCCTGTCATTCTATGATATCGTTCTTCTCTGCTTTACAAATTACAACACCATCCTGCAAGCAATAATGTGTTTGGACATGCCATTTTGGTGATTTGTTTATATACCTATACATATGACATGTCTGATTTGAAAGCAGCTGATTAGCTTCTAATTTTTATGGGTTCGAATACTTATTATTCAATATTCAGTGACAGGTTAGAGACTTTGAGCGTAATGGAATGAATCTCTCAATAACAAAAAGAGAGGAGTTACAGCGATTAAGAGCTCAAATTGATGAGCTAAGTATGCGATATATCCGGAATTTGAATGACGATCGCTCATTTCTTCTCTTTGATCACTCAGAGTTGCTTGGCTTGCCAATAGAGTTTCTTAAGGTTATATTTATTTCTGCTATAAGTAAGCAATCATGCTTTAATGTAGTTATTATATCTCTCTTCTCTTGTCTTACCATTGAAGTAGATTTAGTTACCATTTTTTGAAAACGTAGAATGAATTCATCAGCTGGTGTACTTGAGGATAGAACACTTCATTGGGCTTTATAACACAATGCATTCTTTTGGCAAAAAATAGCCATTAAACTTATGGACTGCAATTGTTATCCATATTCTTAATGATGCAAGACTTAGGGTGCGTTTAGATACCGAAAATTTTTAAAATTTCTATCTCACTTTTCAACAAAAATGAAATTTTGTTTACTTAACAAAAATTTCATAAATTTTCATTTCACTTTTTAAAATACCACTTTTCACATTCTCTCTCTTACTTTTCTATTACCTACCCTATTTCTTTATAATACTCTCTTTCTCTCTCTTACTTTTTCATCATCTATCCTATTTTTTTATTTTATAATCACTCATCTTATTTTTCTAAAAACTAAAACTTCATTATCTAAACAAGTTTTCACTTTTCATAGAAACCCTTGTTTTTTTCTAAAAACTATAACTAGAAAACTGAAATTGAAAAATGACTAGTTTTCGTTTACTAAACGCAACATGTTTCAATGAGCTGTATGGTACTGCATCTTTTATTGTGAAAATTTCACATAATAAGCTGGAGTTGGTATTATTTTTTTCACTGTTGAGATGAACTTGTTATATTCCAACATCTTTTGGTTTTGCCTTTGGGGACCAATCTAGTCCTGCAATTATTATAATGATTAATGTGCGAAAAAGGAAAATCTTCGACAATGCTATGTTCTACTGCAGTAGCCAATAACTGTTTATTCTTCTTCAGAGCTTAGACAAGTCTGATAATGATAAATACAAGATCAGTTTGAGAAGTCATCATGTTTCAGCAGTACTCGATCTATGTAAGGTATGTTGTATTTGGACTTTGTTGTTTGCCACATGGTTACACCATTTTCATTTGTTATGGTAAAAGAAACTTTAGTCCCTTAACTATATCGCTACCATCAAGCTTTGCCCCTTCCAAATTCAGTAGCATTGACTTCCAATATGCTCAAAATAATATACACATTTTTTAAATGAAGGGTTCTTTGGGGTTAACAGACGTTTTCATTCAACAGTGACTACCTCATCCCACCAAACACTTAACATTGAAGCTACTAATTGCAGCAAGATCAAGCAATCACATTCTGTTTATGTCCCAATTCTCCATCATTTCATTGCCGTCACCTTTTTAATCTGATCTGCTACATAGTTCAGGGCCTAATTTGTTTACTATTGGTATTTTCGTACATGGGAATTGGGAACCAAGTTGGTCCTTGTATATTTGTAGACCATGTAAAAAATATTGAACTTTTGCTGCCATTCTACTATTTTGATCTAGCTTTGGATGATCTTCTGCCGTGTTCTTTGTTTATTAGATTCAACCTCTCTCTCTCTCCCTCCCTCCCTCAGTTTATGAAACATGCTTATATTCTGTTTCACTCTGTTGAAGGTGGGATTGACCAGGAGGGCTGTTGCAGTGGCCTATGGAAGAAGATGCGAAACCAATCTTCCAATACTAGAGAAACTGGTAATATTGAACTGAGAGTTATTTAAAATATCTTGCTAGTTAATATGATATGATTGCCAAGGTCACATGAATATTCTTGGCAAGCCTTAACATTTGAGTGTGAGAACCATAATGCTTTTATGCTTGAGAAATGCCTTTGACAGATAAACTTCTCGGGAAAAAGCATGAAAGAACTAAATGAAGTCTGCTGGGTTCTCCCATATTGCACACTTTAAATATGCAAATAAAACCGGTCTATTCTAATTCTGTAAATCAAAGATGAACATGACAAATATAGTTCTATGTATTTTATGTCTTAAGCAGTTCAGATTCTTAACTTACATTGCTAGAAACCAGATTGTATTATATAAGAAAGATGTAACTTTGTCCTGGTGTAGTGATGTTAACAATACCATTAACTTTATGCTGCTTAGAGGTTCACACCATTAAGTGAATGAGGTAACTTTGTGTAGGAACAACAAAAAAGTAGTCTAAAGAAGTAGCAACTTTATCTGGCAAGATGTGAAGAAAATAGAAAAATAAATTTGGTAACTCTAGTGGAAAAAAGATTTTGTTTAATAATAACATAAACATTTGGACCTTTTAGGCTCATGTACTATATGTGCAAACGTTATTGGTAAAAAGCAGTGCTTTGTTAATAAAGTAATACAGTGAAGGTTAACGAGTCTTCGTAGTTCGTTCAGTTGGTTCGATTGCATTGCATTGACTTTGACCTTATTCTTTCAGGTTCAGTTGCGCCATAAATCTGCGAGATTACTTGGCTACCCTAACTATGCGGATTTTGTTGTTGATCGTAGGATGGCAATGTCATCCTCAAAGGTTTGTGTTTGAAAGTAATACATTTACCTGTAAAGTCAAATTTTCTCTCTATTCTATAATTAATGTGGATGACGGTGCCACTAATATTTCAGGTATTTGAGTTTCTAGAGGAAATCTCAGCCAGTTTGAATGATTTGGCCTCTCGAGAACTTACCCTTCTAAAATGCTTAAAGGTTATTGCAACTTGCAATATTCTTAGATTTGGATACTTTTGTATAGTATTTTGTATCTTCATGTAAGAAAATAGTCAAATTTATTGATGTTATTTTCTGGCATTCAGAAGAAAGAGGAAGGAGAAATTCTCTTTGGAATTGAAGATCTACCATATTATGTAAAGAAAATTGAAGAAGAACAGTTTGATCTGGACTTCGAAGTTGTAAAGCAATATTTTCCTGTTGGTTTAGTTCAGTCTGGGATTTTCAAAGTATGCCAAGATCTTTTTGGTAATTGTCTAACTTCTATGTTACTGAAACAATTAGATTGTCCTCCTTTTTTATAATAACTGAGAAAAATTTAACTCGCACCTTTCATTGCTGCAGGTTTAAGATTTGAAAAAGTTGCTGATGTGGAGGTCTGGCATAGTGATGTAGAGCTTTTTTCAGTTTTTGACTTGAACTCTACTGAACTACTTGGTTACTTCTACCTTGATATGTATACCAGGTTCATATCTGAAATGTTCTTTTCTTGATGCCTGGTCAGCAGCTTGAGTAGAATGCTAGCATAAGATATGTCACGATATGTATTCTATTTCTAACTGTATCCCCCCCCCCCCCCCCCCCCCCCAAACCCACAGGGAAGGAAAGTATAGTCACACTTGTGTCGTCCCTCTCCAAAACAGCGCGTTAACCAATGGTTCAAGACAGGTATATGCAACACCTTCTCGTAATCAGAGCCCTTTTTTTGAAACTCATGGTACTAGTACTTGCCAAATTTAATATTGATATGGATGGCTTTAGTTATTAACTTCCAGAAGGTTTTCTTTATGTTTTGACCTGGAATGTGGAGTGTCAGATTTTGTGTTGGGACAGGTATATTATAATGACAAACGTAAATTGGTAAAGTTTTTTGGCGGTTTTGATCACTAGAAATATTATTTTAAATTTCTTATAGAGAGTTGAAACACCAGAAGTTTGTGATCTAACAATTCTTTTATTACCTAACTGGAACTTTGAAGCTCCTCAGAGTTGCGGGATATAGTCCTACTGTCCTACAATAAACTCTCCCATCATGGTATGAAATTTGTAAAGGACAACTTTCAGACACATGATGGTGGAAAAGCTTACTATTGACTGCATGATAGGCTTCTACTGCATCTAGAGTAGACTTATAGTGGCTATTTCATAAATCGGATAGGCTTGGCTTAAGCAGGGTAGACGAGGCACCTCTCTATCTTTATGATGATGCACCCTTCAATGCTTCATGAGGTCTTACCTTTAAATTCTGTTTCAGATTCCTGTAGCCTTGCTGGTAGCCCAAATAAAAAAGGAAGTCGGCGGTCCTGGATTATTACGATTCTCTGAAGTGCTTAAACTATTTCACGAGTTTGGCCATGTGGTATGTGAACTTTTGGTTTAAATTTTGAGCAATGGTTTTAGACAATGCTTTATTGATTATCTGGTTTCTCTTATAAATAGAGTACACAATGAAGCTGATTAACCTAATAAATGTTCTAAAATGTAGTAGTGGATTATTTTGTTGTGCTTTCTTGAGGTATATGTTTGGTTAAATACTTAAATTAGTTGATTAAACATCCACTATATTTGGAAAACTTATGCTACATCCATAATCATAATCCATAATTTCATATCCTTCTTTTGATATATATATTTTCTCTTATTTTTATTCCGTTGCATTACCATGTATCAAGATATTCTCGTCTTTGTTTGAAACAGTATGCTTTAAACCTTGCATCTTACTTTGATTTTCATTTGATTGACTGTTAAAATTTTCGTTCCTTATTGTTGTGCATTTAGGTTCATTATCTGTGCAATCGGGCATCATTTTCGAAGTTCAGCGGATTGCAACTTGATCCTGACTTTGTGGAGATACCTGCCCTGGTGCTAGAGAATTGGTATGTTTGTTTGTCTCAGTTTTTTTTACCTGTAAACTATGCTTGTGGCGACCTTAAGTGACTGAGATATGTAAAACTTGGTGGGTAGGTGTTATGAGGCAGCTTCCCTGAAGCTGATATCCGGTTTTCATCAGGTGACTCACTTTTTCATATAAAGAAAGTTAACTCCTGCTGTTCGTTAGTTCATGTTTTGCCAGTCTCGAGTGCTCCCAGCAGCTTTGTGTTTTCGGTTAACTTTTTTCATTTTATCTTCTGTTGAAAAATCATCTAAAAGTAGAATTTGTATGTTGATTATATGGTACCAAACCCCATATTATAGAATTTCCAATTACAGGACATAACAAAGCCTATAAGTGATGATGTATGCAAATCACTCAAGAGATGGCGATGTTCCTTTTCAGCGCTTAAATTGAAGCAAGAAATATTATACTGTAAGCTATCTTTTTCTAATGATGTTGCTGATACTATCTTTTTTGCTTCCAAGTAAAAGAACGAGAAAACCCCACATATTAGTGGCCTGAAATGACAATGTGGGATTCTGTTCCATGAGATCTTTCTTTCATGGAATAGTATGGCAATTTGTTAAGTGGATGGTTGTAATGAATTTGGAAAATTTATGGCAACCGCCAAATGATGACCATGAAACTGACCAATAATACTTTCTATAGAAGGGTTAACTGTCAAAATAGCAACATATATTTACTTTCTACGGACTGGAGAAATTTACGATGAATGTTATAACATCATATTTTATTTTGTTACCACTATCAGCGACAACCTTTTATTTTTTTACCAATAATGGTAAAAATTTCTTGTCATTAATAGCAACATACTTTCATTTTCGTTTACCAATAATAGTATTATGATTTTAATATTGGTAACAGAAATACTTCCTTTTTCTTTTAGCAATAATAGTAACATAATTCTAATATTGGTAACAGAAATTGAAATAACGTTGCTATTACTGTTATCTTTCATAACATGTTAAAATCAGTAAAAAGGTGAACCTATGTTGCTGACAATTAGCTATTATAGAATAAGCATGCAAGTTGATGCACGTTATATCTCTTCAGGAAAGGAAAAAATTGGTGAGTTTCGTGGTTGTCAACTTATCATGGTTCCTTGGAATGATTTTTTGTCTTGTTTGTATAACCATTTCTTGTCTACTTTATGGTTCTTCCCTTTTAACTTCTCAAACTTTTATCAAAATAACATAAGGTGTATAAAAGAGTAAGTTATTTGAGAACGTGTAAAAGTGAGAAGCGGATCAATGAACATTGGCTTCTTGGGGGAATCGTTATTTTGTTTACAATTTAGTATATCTGAATTTGATGATGAATTTATCGTACATAATGTTATATACATGATATTTTTACTCTATCCTTCCAATGAAACTCAAAGAGCTGTCGTCGTTCAGGTCTCTTTGATCAGATTATTCATTCGACTGAAAACGTTGACATCATTGGTTTATTTAAGCATCTCCATCCAAAGGTAATCAATCATCTAGCCAGCCAGTTCTGTTATAATTACTGGTGCTCATATTTGATTTAAGAGGTAATCATCTAGCCAGTTCTGTTATAATTGCTTCCTCTTTGCAGGTAATGCTAGGTTTACCAATGTTGGAAGGAACCAACCCAGCCTCTTGTTTCCCAAGTAGTGCTATTGGCTGTGAAGCTTCTTGCTATAGTCATATTTGGAGTCAGGTCTTAAATCTAAAACTTTCCATGCATTTTTATCTTGATGGCTAGTACCTAGAGGTAGGCAAAATGGGCGGGTTGGCTAATAGGTTATTTTTAATATGGGTCAAGAGTCAAGACAGGTGGGCAGGTGGCGTTGGGTTGAGTGTCGCTTGTTCATGCCTTCTTTTGGCAAATAGATTAATACGAAGAATATATTACTACAGGTTTTTGCAGCTGACATATATGCATCGAAGTTTCGTGATGATATTTTCAACCAGAGTGCAGGCATGCATTTCAGGAATAAGGTAATAAAGTAACGTTCTCTTATGAAAAAGAAGGTAGATAGTGGACAATGGAAAAAAAGAAAAAGAAAAGACCAATGAGGTATATATGACGTGTTTATGGATGAGATAAATTGGTGTTTAGATACTCTAATCAGAATATATTCTTTGCAACTTGTATTTGGGATAACCTGAGAGGCTAAGAAATCTCTCCAAGTCAACTTTGTTGACCTAACAGGCAAATCTAGGTCCGTGAATACCCTGCAAACATATAGTGGGGACCGGACTAACCACCTAGCCAAGGGTGGGTTCCTCGAGGAAGTGGAAGTTGATGTGATTTGACCCTAGGACGCCTCTTTTGGAGGGTATTTTATCCGTCCGAGCTATATGCCACTCAACCACCTCCATGAAGGTTTATTCTTTGTTAGTTCTTTTGGATGGACATGGAAATCCTACCCGAGCCAACTTTTGTTGAGCTGGTAGGTAAAAGTAGGGCCCCCATGAAAACCCATGAGACTAGACAAACTACCCATCCGATGATAGGGCGGGTGACCTCTTGAAAGTTGAAGCCGGTGGGATTTGAACTCGGGACTCCTCCTTTGGAAGTTGATGCAACCACTCTGATTTCATGATTTCAATGCCCACTGGCTAGTTGTGCCTTTAAAACTAGGGGGAGTGGAGAATTTCATCCTAGCAGCATCATTATTAAGCCATTCGTACCATACAAGTAACTGCTGTCGTTCTTGGGCATGGAAACGAGAATTGTAACATATAATATATAGTTATAAGCTTGCTTATGTGTATATAAATAAAAGATCTTGACTGCCCTACTGAATAAACTTATTCATGTTTTTTTGGAAAAATTATCGCTGATCTACAGGTATTGGCACCTGGAGGATCAAAGCAACCAATTGAACTCCTATCAGATTTTCTAGGAAGAGAACCTTCGATTCAAGCTTTTGTTGATGGCAAAGGCAGAATTACCAATGATGCATCCTTTAGATGAAAACGCCCACAACTTTATCACATGCAGGATTGTATTTGTCATCTCAAATTTTGGTTAACAATCTGGAGATTTCATTCAAGTTACCTCGCAAATGTGAGTTATCTATTCGTAATCCCGAAGTTATTTATATGTAAATGTTTTAAGGGTCGAACACATTGCTGATAAATCTGACTTATTATGATGATGGGAAAAATGATGTTGAAATTCTTATAGGTTTGTTTTATATATAATAATAATAATAATAATAGTAGGACTGTATTTGGTAAGGTTTGGATCTCTTATTTGTTTTTAAAGGTTTGTATCTTTTGCTTCAAAAGCAATGCTTTATATCCATGTTTGCATTATTGGATCCTAATTATTTGTATACATGAAGCCAAAGAAACTTGTACCTTGTCCTTTGATTGATGGCCAATCAAACGCACTACCACCCTTTCTTATATGAAAACTTTATTTACGTTTTGTTATTAATAATTATCTGATACTTATGGTAATTCATGTGTTAAGAAGATTTTTATTTTATTTATAAAAAGAAATTAATTGTTTGTATCTCTCTAAATTTCTGAAGAGTTATTAATTACGGTTAACATTAATCCAAACGGCAACGATCTTACATTTAAGATGACAAAATTAAATAGCTTTGGTCTGATGCGTGTACCATGCGGAGACGGTCTTGGGTGGATTCTTTGTTGGCACTAATGTATTCAAATAGAATAAAAGAGTTGGAAGACTTGCTCAAGAATGCGGAATTAAGCACATGTAAGGATAATCGGATATGAAAAGGGAAATTATCTTGAATATAATTGGCCTTGATAGGTTATATCATCCATTGTTGGTGATAATGTATGCTTTTGGACCGATTGGTTACTACCAAAGATCAATTGTTTTTTTTTATAATGGAGGATGCTTTTAAAGAGAATGTTCACGAGGAAAAACTTGATTAATTGAGGGGTTGAGTTTCATACTACATTATGTCCTTTGTGTGAAATGGAGGAGGAATCTAAAGAACATCTTTTTTATGAATGTGTGGTAACAAAGGAATTACGGAGATGGTTTCTCAATTGGTGTAATATAATGGTGGATCAGCATGTATCATTAAAGCATTTTATTCTTATGATTTTGGACTCGGCGATCTAAAAGCAGGAGGAAATTTTTGGAGGCGACGATTGGAGGCTTAGTATGGTACATTTGGAACGCAAGTAACGATGTAAGTTTTAAAGTAACAGATTTCTGGTGTCAATAATTAAAGACGCGTTTCAAGCAAAATTATTTGATTTGATGAAATATAAGTGTAAGTCTTTAATTTGGTCTATGTGGTATACTAGTCCGATTTCTTTCTTTTAATTTGCATTGTAATCTTGACCTAGCAACTTGCTAGTTATTAATACATCTTGGATCTTTATGTTTGGGATAATGGCATTGCTATAGCTGAGTGTTAGTTTCCATTTTGCTGTTTTTTAAAAAAAAAACTAAATTTTGTTTGTGAGTTTGGAGTGGTTGACTTTGAATATTGGAATGAGTCCACACGCCGAGAATTACCGAGGGTGATGTAAAATTGTACATTTGGTCCCTGCAGTTTGTGAATGCCACTATTAGTCCTTAAAATGACAAAATTAACCATCGCAATTAAAATATTTCCGGCCAACGTTTGACGAAAGAACACAATATTTTTAAATGAAGTAACTTTAAAGAACTAAAATTGATAAATAAATTAACAAACATATTTGAATGAATATAAAACAATAGAATTATTCTTACATTGAATAAGTCTCCATAATGTTTCTTTAACATTGATTAAAAAACATATCCATGCACACACATTGGTTCAATTTTATGTGGTTTCATGTAGGGGTGAGCGACGGAACCGATTTCTCGAACCCGTTCCAGTACCGAACCAGGTTTGGTATCGACCGATACCGAATTAATATATTCGGTCCGATACTTGGATTTTGAATTAATTAAAAATCGGTTTTCGGTACCATATTTATTCTGAATCTCTTATTTCGGTTTCGGTACCATATTTATACAGAACATGTACCATATAAAATTAATTGGTTCGATATTCGGTACTTCCACATCTCTTATTTCGGTTTCGGGATTTTCGGTTTCAGTACCGGTCCGGTCCAATTCTGCAACTGATCTCACCCATAGTTTCATGAAAGTGTAACAGTGCTTAGAAATACATAAATGCAAAAAATATTCATGGCAAACCCATCATGACAACATATATTTTTTACATCATAATAATTGTACCGTTTGGTTTTAATGCATGATTGAATAAAAATTCTTAATACTTAACTTATTCATTAATTAAAGTGTAAAACAAATTACTTTTATCATCATCATATAATGATTGTAGTCTATCCAATGATTTAGAATTTATTTATTTTACTTAATTAACTATAACAAAACAATATTATTACAAATGGTTAAAGTAATTATAGATATATTTAAAGGGTGTTTCTAAAGACACATTCTCTTATTGTTAATTACACATTCATTTTCCTTAATGTGAGAGGTCATATCAAGTTTAATCAATGTGTCTAACGTTATTAATGAAAATCATGTGAGCGAGAAAGATGTTTGATTAGTAAAAGTAATTATGAGGAGTGTGCGCATAACACGACTCATTTAAAATCATTATAATATATATATATATATATATATATATATATATATATATATATATATGTGTGTGTGTGTGTGTGTGTGTGTGTGTGTGTATATATGTATGTATGTATGTATATATGGGTTCAAGTGAGTATCATTAATTTTGCGGAGTACCGGAGGTACCTCATTTAAAATCATTTTTTTGAATTTTTTTTTATAATCATGTTTAAATTAATAATACATGACTATTTATAAAAAATCACACATAAACACACAGTAGAACTATGTGAAACGTGCATCATAAACTGTACTGTTGTGAACGCATGTTCACATAAATTTTTTCACGTTCACATGACTTTTAAGATGCTAAAAAGTGTGAATGTATTACAAATAGCCTTATATTATTTGTATCTAAATGAATATGCGAAAAAACATATTTTCGGAGCATGTTCGCATCCGAAACCCGTGCGTTCTCAGGTACTCACAGTGGTCTGCATTTTCTAGGCATTCACACGAACGATATTATATTTATATATATTTGCAATTATTACATAAATTGTCATGGACATGCTTATAAGTTACAATAAGGAATTAAATGTACTTTTACATGTATTTCTCTGAAAACTAAACCAAAACATTGATTTTGGTGAGTGAAATTATTTTCACAAGGGCCAAAAAGATAATAAATCTTAATCAGATTACGAAAACAGAAAAGAAAAGAAATTGACAGTCAAGAAACAACAACAACAACAAAATAAGAGAAGCAGTCATGGAAGAAATTTAAGGAATGAAAAAAAAAAAAAAAACAAAACAAAAGAATCATTCGAAGGGCGGCTTGGTCTCCCTGTTAGGTGGGTTTCAAGTTCTTTCTTCGTAAGCCTCTCTCTCTCTCTCTCTCTCTCTCTCTCTCTCTAATTTTCTCTCTGTTAAATTCTCTATTTTTTCTTGCATTTTGTTCTTCATTATCGGATTACCAATCTTTCCTAACACCAATCTGATTCCCCTTTTTTTCTTTTTACTTATTCCCTTTCAAGGGTTTGTTAAAAAAAGTGTGAAAAAAAAGTAAAGCAGGATTCTTGTGGTGTGATGAGCATACTTTTTATCCATCTGTCCAGCTCACAGGAGAAAAAAAGCCATTTTTTTAATTAAAAAAACCAGGTTATTTTGAGAGATATGTCCATTATCTTTCCTTTCAAGTTCCAAGATTGTTAAACTCCAAGTGGGTTTTTGGTGTTAAATTAAAAGTCAGAATTTTTCCCTCTTAGGGTTTTGATCCATAGAGAACAAAGGGGAAAGAGAAACTGATGTGGGAGATTGTGAAAAAGGGGGCATTAATGGTATTTGGGGGAGTTTGTTTGAGTTTGATTCAGATTAGTGGATTTCTGATGTATAGTTCTGATTTCTTTTTGTGTGTTTGGTGTATTTTATGATAAGATTTGGAAAGGGGTTTGCTTCTATTCTTCTTTTAGAAGAGTTTTTGTGATGGGTTTGTTGGTTTTTTTTAATAGAATAACCTCCAAATAAGCTTTTATTCATCACTTCCACGTTTTTTTGATTGTTCCTTGGATGGTTTAACCAGAATTGGAGTTGGGTTCTTAGGGTTTCTACGGTCTCTGTAATTTGTTGTTTGGTTATTTGCAATTTAAGATATGATCAAGCAGATACTCAGTAAGGTTTCCCGGAAACAGTCCAAATCTTCGAAAAATCAAGAATCTTTAGGTACCCTGAATCCTAATTTAACCTCTTCTAGTTCAAAAAGAAGTGATTTGGGAAGTGGGAATTCAAGGAAGCTTGTAAATTCTGATATTTCGGCCCCGTTGAATACTAGATTTAATCCAGGCGAAAAGAACTTTCGTAATGGTGGTTCTGTAAGCGTTATTTATGAAGCTTTACCGAGTTTTCGAGACGTTCCA
Organism: Centrapalus pauciflorus; assembly: GCA_020465985.1. Classification (NCBI taxonomy): domain Eukaryota; kingdom Viridiplantae; phylum Streptophyta; class Magnoliopsida; order Asterales; family Asteraceae; genus Centrapalus; species Centrapalus pauciflorus. The sequence continues at coordinate 48,703 of JAANYP010001710.1, read as the reverse complement.
AGTAGTGAAAAGCAGAATTTATTCATAAAGAAAGTGAGCATGTGTTGCTTGATCTTCGATTTCACTGACCCGACTAAAAACCTCAAAGAAAAGGAGATCAAGCGACAAACCTTGTTAGAATTAGTCGATTTCGTGGCTTCTGGCAATGTTAAGTTCACGGAATCAGTTATGCAAGAGTTTGTGAAGATGGTATCTGCTAATCTGTTTAGGGAGCTCACTCCTCAACCCCGAGATTGCAAAATCTTGGAATCGTATGATGTGGAAGAGGAAGAACCATGTATGGATCCTGCATGGCCTCATTTGCAGATCGTTTACGAGCTTTTACTTAGGTTTATTGCCTCTCCAGAAGCCGATGCAAAAGTAGCAAAAAAATACATTGATCATTACTTTGTTCTCAAGTTGTTAGATATGTTTGATTCTGAAGATCCTAGAGAACGTGAGTACTTAAAGACAATACTTCATAGAGTTTACGGTAAATTTATGGTTCATCGCCCGTTCATTAGGAAATCTATCAACAACATCTTCTACCGGTTTGTTCTAGAGACAGAAAAGCATAATGGGATCGCCGAACTCTTGGAGATTTTAGGCAGTATTATCAACGGATTTGCTTTGCCTTTGAAGGAAGAACACAAATTATTTCTTTCTAGGGCTTTAATCCCATTGCATAAACCAAAGTGTTTAGCAATGTATCATCAGCAGCTATCTTATTGTATTACGCAATTTGTTGAGAAAGATTGCAAGTTAGCTGATATGGTAATAAGAGGTTTATTGAAGTATTGGCCGGTTACAAATAGTTCAAAGGAAATCATGTTTTTAGGCGAGTTGGAGGAAGTTCTTGAAGCAACACAACAACCGGAATTTCATCGTTGTATGGTGCCATTGTTTAAGCAAATTTCCCGCTGCTTGAACAGTTTGCACTTCCAGGTAATTTATCATTATTTTCAATCATCTTTTCGTTTCCCATAAATATGCAGTACTTTATCTATTCTGTATGCCTTTATTTATGTGATTTTGCGGTTTTCCAGCTGGTTGTTAGAATTTCATTTGTTTTAAGTTATTATTGATGTGAATCGTGGTAGCTGAAGACATAGTAGTATGGTTCCTTTTATAAGGGTGTTTGGATGTGCATTTTGAAAGTGATTATTGCAACTTGAAGAATCATCATCAAATAATTGATTATGAGTTCTTGAAATTTAGGAAGGGATAGAGCATTTTACATTTATCTTAATAATCAGTTTTTTTACAACTCTTTACATGCTTCTTCGAAGGATGATAACTTTGATGCTAAATCATCAGAAATTCTGCGTCATTATCACATTCTCTGATATGAATAAAAAAAGATAATATGGAAAAAGGTTGTCTTCCACTCTTCCTAACTGATACAATAATCGTTTTCTTATGAAAATTTTTGCTTAATTGTGTGCACAATCCGAATAAGGCTGTATATCTGACACATAGTCATCAATATAATTGGTTTGTATATTCCTTTTACTCACTAGCATACAAAAATGGAATGGAGAATCAGGAAGTATGCTAGTGTGGCTAGCTTTTGAAAATCAATAGGGTACACTTGAGCTTGGCCTGATAGTCGTATTCGGTTTTGGACATCAGTCACACAGAGAGGATGAAAACGGTGTGAACTTTTATCCCTTTTCTTTAATCCTTCTGCATTTTTGGTTCCTCATCTTTACTTTTCTTAGTCAAGTAATTTGGACCCACAAAAGGAAAATGCTAAATGACCGAAAGGAATTTGAGCCACTGTAGTTCTCACGTCACTAGTCTTGCTTCGAGCCTTCGATTAATGTTTGGTAACACAGGGATTGTTTATCAACTTCTCTTTTGGAGAATCAAGGCTTTTGATTTTTGTTGTGTTGTAGCTTTGGTATTTCCGTTACGTTTGATTTTTTTTGCTATACTTGTTTCGGATAACACTTTCAAGATTTCAAGAAATCTTGAATCCGATTTCTTCTATAAATGAGCTAAACGGTATGTTTGGTAAGGTGGAATCTCAAAGGTGAGTTTAGACTGCCTTCCAAAATGATTTGTAATGGACACGAAGTTGTGCTCTTGTGTAAATCTCAATCAGTCTCTATCTTCAGCACTTAGTTCTCAGTTCTATTATTGAATTTAGATGTTGTGCCAAAATGGGCTGATCCGATCGGTGTGTTGATAATAATTAACAGGGTTAAGTGTTAATTTGACCATCCAACTTTTAGATTTTTTTTATTTAGCCATTAAACTACTTTTTGTCTCGATTTAGCCACTAAACTATTTTTGTATACATATTTAGCCACTAAACTTTCTTTTTACTGATTTAGCCACTGAAAATTGTCCCAATTTGGCCACTAAACTATCATATTTTGTATCGATTTAGCCATTAGTTTTATTCATTTTTCCCAAAATAGAATATTAAACAAAGTTTAGTGGTTAAATCAAGGCAAAAAATAATTTAATGGCTAAATATGACAAATCTGAAAGTTGGATGGTCAAACTGTTACTTAACCCTAATTAATAAGTCAAAATGGGTGGTAACAAATTAGGTCGGGTGGACTTGTCAACAGTCATTTGTCCTTTTTCTATTTCAAAAAATTATAAAGTCATGTATTAAATGTAATAACAAAAAAATAATGTAATAATGATGATATAACATATTAGAATAAAGCAATTTAGGGGGTGTTAACGGTGTTTGTTGTTTGAGTTTTGGCCTGCTTATCTTCATATTAAGTTTCCCAAATGCATGGACAACAAGCTGTTCACATAAGTAAAAATCACAAAAAAAAAAAAAATGCTCATTTGAATTCGGTTTTGTTTTTATCTGCCAAAAACACACAACTCTCCCATTTTTGTGAAGCACACATGTGGATGCCTTTGCTGCTTTTGTTGCTTCTGTCCCCAACTCAGTAGAGAAAAACGCCTCCCACTCCCACCGCGACAAGAAACACTGTTAGAATGTTGCAAGAATTTGCACACTTTTTGCATGATTTTTAATCCATGGATAACACTATGTTTTTAGGCTGGCAGTCCTTTTTGTTATAACCTTTAAATCTTTTACCTTCTAATATGTCGTTATATATTGTGTATTAATGAATATAATGTGATTTTGGATCCCTATTACATCATGAAACTGAAACGAAGGCGTGCAAGCCACAAAGCTAAGAATGAATATAAACATCTTTTTTTATTTTTGAATTTTGTAGAATTGTAGTTGGTGATAAGATCCTCGTATCCTGCAATGAACAAACCTTTGAGGGTAGTCTTTTTATCAAATCGTTCAGTTTGTCTTGGAAAAAAGATTGAAGCTTTTTGATTGATGTTGTCATGTTGAAGGGTAGATTTGGTATTTTCTTGGTGATCATGTATGGGTACTTCGGCACATTCTTGTTTCAAGACTCATTCAAGAAGTCTTGAATCTGTAGTTTTATGAGATCAAATCAGTTGATTATTTAATTTATTTGGACTTTTCAGGTGGCAGAACGAGTTTTGTTCTTCTGGAACAACGATCACATCGAGAATTTGATCAGACAAAACCGCAAGGTAATACTACCCATAATCTTTCCTGCACTTGAAAGAAACGGGCGATACCATTGGAATCAAGCTGTGCATAGTTTGACATTAAATGTCCGGAAAATCTTCTTTGACCTTGACCCGGAACTGTTCAACGAATGTTTGCTCAACTTCCAAGAAGAGGAGGCGAAGGAAGAGAAGATCAAATGCAGACGTGAAGCCACCTGGAAACGCTTAGAAGAAATCGCTGCTGATAAAGCTTCAAGTAATGAAGCAGTTCTTGTGCATTAGGGATCGGCTTAAAGATTCAAGCTTTTGTAATCCCATATGAAAAAAAAAAAGTTTTCTGCAAGTTTATTGTAAATTTCAGTTGTTTTTTTGTGTTGTAGGAGGAGAATGTGTTAAATTGTAGTTGGATAAACTAGCTAGAAAGCAATGCATTTCGAGCAAGATCTTGTCTCGTATGATATGTCTTGTAACTTCTATTTTGACCATCCAAATTGGGACAATTTTCAGTTGTTAAATCAGTAAAAAGATAGTTTAGTGGCTAAATATGTATACAAAAAATAGTTTAGTGGCTAAATCGAGACAAAAAATAGTTTAGTGGCTAAATTGAAAAAATTCTAAAAGTTGGATGGTCAAAATGACACTTAACCCAAGGAGCAAATTTTATAAACACATGGGTGTTTTATCTTCTACATTCTAGTTACTGGAAAGTTCGTTTGCTTAATAACTCAAAGGGTAACTCATCATTAGAGGACTTCATCATTCCTTATTTGAGGCAAATGAGTAGTTTAGGAGTATAAGTAGGTTAGTTTATAGTTTAAAAAAAACTGATCACATGGTTTGTGTAGCAGCAATCATATGATATGTGTAGGATTTTAACCATTAAACATCATTTAATTTTATGGTGTCTGTTTATAACTCTAACCGTTAGATATCTATCATCAGACTTGATTAAGGTTTTTAATTTATGTTTTTAGTTAAAATATCCTATTTTTTTCAACCTTAAAATTTTTTCTATCAATTAAATTTCAAAATATGCGTTATTACGAAAACATATAATGTTTTTTATTAATAAATGATAACTACTATTTTATCTGTGCGTTACCCGGGTTGTTTCGTTTAAAGTTTAATAATTTTTTTTTTTGTAGTTTTTTTTATAATAATATAATGTGTGAAGACCTTCCCTTACGGGGCAGTCCTCAGAGTCTAGGTCCCACATCATGCAACACGATATCAATCATAACTAAGATAGAGTAATTTAAGTTGCGGAATTTCAGATTACAAGTACAAACATTAGGATAAGTTTAATACAATTTTAGTTCAGATTACAATTTTTAAAATAAACTAATAAAGGGTACCAGACTAATCTAATACATGTCATCATACAATCAAATTACATCTACCCAGACCACCACAATTATCATCTGCCAATCAGTACCGAAGGGTTTGTTGAGTAGTGGTCTATAGAATACTTCAATCTTGATCTTGTAAGACCTAAGAACTAGGTCCTGCAGGTGACTTTCCTTTATCTTTTCCTGTAAAAAAAGTCAAATAGCAACTGTAAGCAAAGCTTAGTGAGAATATAGATTTTCAGATTCTCATGCATTAATCAAGCGGATCATGGGTCAAAGCGTGATATGTCTGGACTGCCGCTACAGCCACTCATGATTGAGACATAGAATTCATAGAATTGGATGATGTTCAGCCCACGCTCACGCTTTTAGTGGAAGCTATCCACTTATGCTGGGCTAGCTACCAGCGGTCTTCATGGGGAAACATCGGAGTGTCTATACCAAGTTCAATAGAACTGGTGAAATAGCATGGTCTAGAACAATAGACCGACAAAGCTAATCATGCTAAGCTGAATCAATATGTCGAAGATGCGAGTAATAATGAAAGCATAAGTCATCAAGGTCATGATAGCAATAAGCTCATATCAATATCTGAACAAAATTATAAATACAATGTCATGCGAAGTGATAAGTCAAATAGCCATCATGATCCACAGGGCATCACCGAACCATGGTGTGCACAGGTCACAATCCAGCTGAGCATTCATGAATGTCAAATAATCTATCATCAACAATATATCTCAATCGGAAGTCTAGCATGCAAAAACTGAATATCTATAACTCACAGTTTTCTGTAGGTCTTTATCAAGCAGATTTATAATCCACCACCTGAGTTATCCCATGATTTATCTTTAATCTTTCTGAACTCTGGCTTTGCCTTTTCAATCTTTAATTATTTGTTCAGATTTATCTGAACCTGTCCAGAATAATATTACATCATTGTCAAGAACATTTTAGATCTTTATCTTTATCTAATCTAATTCTGATAACAGATCACTCATTTAATTATTAATTGGTTAATTTTCTTTGTATCATCAAATTCTCAAAAGATATATATAAAAATATTTATTTATATATTTTACCTTGCTTTATTCATAAATATTAAATTCTTATATAAAATATGTAAAACGGGCCACCCGAATTGGCAACCGAATTCGGACCTATCCGAATTAATTTATTCGGATTCGGACCGAATATGGATCAATTGGAAGCATCCTAATTTGGGACATCAGGACAAGGCTGATCTGGATTGAACCACTTCCTCATCCGAATTGTACAAGAAAAGCATAGAACTCGCCGAGTTCACGCCCGAAGTACGGACCCTAAACCGGATTTCGGACCATCCGAATTATGTTGACCCATCCGAATTCGGGTCCGACCGAGATCGGTTCTAATTTAATTTCGGTCCAAATCTAATTTCGGTTTTCATCCGAATTCGGATCCGATACTTATGAATTTTTGAAGAAATGTTCAAGTTGTTCTTGGGAACTCGCCGAGTTCCCCTATGAACTCGCCGAGTTTACTTGCAGATTTGCAGGTAGACCCTTACGGGTTTTACCAAAGATTCATCAAACTTAAATTTTAATCACATGCAATTGAATCTGAGATTATATTGTCATTTTTGGGACGTTTTTACACTGTTTTCTCTATATTTTAAACACTTTAAATCATCCAGATTTATTCAAAATGTTGAATTTTTCTCAAGAACATGAAAGATTATAAAAACTCAGATTTTTGATGATGTTGAATGATTTAAGCTACAATTTCTGTTTCTAAATCATTTATGGGTTTCATTACATGATTTCTAACCAATATTTCAAACACATAACATAATTTTTACAGATTTATAAATTCGAATTTGTACATTTAAATTCTTAAAAATACAAACTACAACTTAAAATTTAGTTGTATTACCTTAAATTTCACTTGATTCTTGATATACTTCAGTTAATCCACGAATTTCTTCCTCTGATTTTGATTTCCAGCATATTTTTAGAGACTTTAGAGAGAGAAATTGAGAAAATTTGAAGTTGTAAGATGATGATGAAGATGAAGTAATAAAAGACTTATGGTCTTTTATTTCTAAACTTTCGGATATTGACACATTTGGTCCCTCCACATCTGATTTTCATTCCAATACAGATTTATCTTCATTTTATCATCACTAACTTAATGTATCTTAATTAAATATTTTCATTACTTAATTAAAATTACAATACAAATAATGTTATAAAATTACATTATTAAATCAAAAGCAGAAAATAAAGTTAAGTCAAAAGCTAGGCTGTAACATAATGTATGTTTGATAATTAAATCTTTTGGAAGATTATTATGATCATTGCATATAACTTTGTGTCTGTTATAAAGTAAAAAAACTAATAATATTCAAACGTTATAAAATTGAATAAAAAATAACAATTTTTGTATTTTTTTTAATGATATACTAAATTATAGTATTAAATAAATAAAAAATATTATATTTGATGATAGTAAGATCAATTATTTAAGCAGACGTTGAAATTAACTAACCAAAAATCAAAAACCGTGAAAAAAACATCAATAACACACTCATCTAACCCTAGTTTTAAAACTATATTTTTTGTCTACCTAACCTTAGGGCCATCCTTAACCCCCTTAACATTTTAAATGGTTGATATAAAACTTGACTTAAATTTGAAGGTCGAGATAATGATGCATTTTTCTCTCTGTTCCGTCGGCAATATATTTATAGAATTTATGTATCTTTTACTTTTAATTAGAAAAATACTCCATATATGTGATCAAATTGACATAATTTAAACTTCATAGCTTCACAAAGGCATTTCTTAAAAATTTTAACAAATCATAAAGACCTGATGGAAATTCGATGGATTCCAAAGTTTATATCGGGGATTTTTTAAAAATCAGGAAAATTAGTATTTTAATCATTTTATAATTCTCTCTATCAATTAAAAATCATCAAAGTTATGTTATATAAAAAAATTGACCTTTAACCGGCTGTAAATGAATAAAAGTCATATATGAAACTTATATTAAACAAAATAATAGATGAGAAGTCCTACATAGTAATATAGTATCCATCTTAAACATTTCTTTAGATTTAAAAAATGAAAATCCTATGTCTAAGTTTAAGATAGATGTCATGTAAGGTTTTTAACTAATAATTTGTTTAGATATGAAGATATCACAAAATAATTTTATTTGATAACAACCAATTACATTTTAGAATTTCTTTTTAAAAAGTATTTTTTTTAATGATTTTTAATTAACCGACAGACTATGAGATAAGAACAATGACAACTTAATACATTTTTAAGTAAAAATTGTCTGGTTTTGATTATTAAGAATGATTTTTAGATTATCGTATCATAGTAATATAAATAATGTAAATTAAGTGTTTGGATTGTATTGATTAGTAATTGATCGTTTGTATTTAGAACTAATTTTACCATGCGTTTTCAAAAATTAAAAAATATAATTTATTTGCTATCGATTATTTGATGATTCTTCTAAGTTAAAATATAAATACAAATAGTTTAAAAACTAATTTTGAAAATTATGATAATTTGTATGGAATTAATTTCATGACATTGATCCTTCCACGTGTATGGCAGACAAAATACGTATAATATACATATATTTCTTCCATGATTGCGGATGAGAATCCTTCTTGATAAACTTTTCTGAAGAAGATAGCTCTAACGACTGACAACAATGGAGGTCTGTATGTCCCTGAAATCACACTCACACGCACTGCTTTCCAAGAATCTAATTACACCAACCACCGATGATCTCAGACACTCCTTTTCTTCTTCCCTTTTTCAAAGGAAGAAGAAACCCAATCATGGAAACAACAGATTAATGGTCGTTGAAGCCAAAGGTAAAAAAGGAATGCAAACTCGTCAGTTTCAACGTCAATTGCCTCCTCTCCCCAAAATTGAAGACGATGGTAACCCTAGATTCGTCATTTTCATCCGGATGGCCAATGTTACTACTATTCTCCCTCTTCTTCTTCTTCTCTTACTCCGTTTATATCTCGTTGAAACCTAATTAATTTACGACTAGTTCTGTAATTTGAAATTGCAAGTTTCATGGCTAACGTTAAATGTGTGTATTCAAATCCAATTTCGAATTCGTTGACTAGAACTAAAAGAGGAGCTACGCTTCCATTTTGATACAATCAAATCAATACTTTATACATGCTATTTCGATGTAGGTTTTGGATGATAATTTATGACGGTGGGTGTGCTATTGTTGTTACAAATCCTCATCCACATGCACCTCAGAGTGTATTTTCTACTATTATTGGTTAGATTGTAGTGTTTATTTAGGGGAAAACTGTAATAAACAACAAATCACTTTCTTTACGCAACTAGTTTGAAAGACATAGTGGTTTAATGGTACCCTGGGTGACCAGATTAGAAAGAAATCAAGATAAATTACATTGCTATCTGTTTGCAATTTGCTCTTTCTTTTACTGTCTCTTTGTCAACTTTTGTGTACTTTTTCTCTTTTTAATGTGCAAGTAAGTATGTTGTTTGTTTGCAAATGAGATGTGATATATAATGGTTAAAAATGCTAATCATTCTTAAACTGGGTCTTGGAGTTTCTTTGTAAGAATAGGATTCATGATTATGTCATTTTGCTTGTAGATCACATCCTATTTCCTACATTAATTTATTAAGGGGGTGCTTGGTTCGCGGATTTTTTGGGATTCACTGATATTTGCATTTAAAATCCTGTGTTTGGTTCGCAGATTTCAGTAAGGATTTAAAATACCAGGAGTTCTTAAATCCGTTCCTTCTTTGTTATCTAAAAACTCAGCCTCCCCCTAGGATTTTAAATCTCAGTTACCTTGCATTATTCAAATTAGCAAATTTTTTCTATAAGATAATGTAGATTCTTTGACAGACAAAATCCTGACAAATGCAAATGCTGCATAATGCAAATCCTTTGACAAAATGCAAATCCTTGAGGGAAAAATCTGGGAACCAAGCGCCCCTAAGACTTTTAATCCATGAACCTAATATTTCTCAAGTTCCTAGTGCATACAAACTTTTGTCTTGTGGGTTATCTTAGTTGTAAGTTCAACGTGACCAGTGTAGTATTACAAATACATACTGGCTACTGCTCCCCATAAATTAGAGGTTTGTTGGGCTCTTTTCTGTCAAACATGTCATCTTTGAATCCAAATTTGAAATGATTTCTAATCTACTTGAAGATTGAAGACATTTATGATTTATCTTGGTATGTAGTTTTAAAAAATCTGATATGATAGCTTTGTTTCCCTCTATATTCAAAATTCAAACACATCTATGTGAAATGTGGACAATGTAAATAGCATGTTTGACCACAAAGTTTAAAATAATCTCTCTTTTATGATGAAATACCATGTTTGACTCCATGCATGCATCAAAATACCATGATTAGTTGTGTTGATTATCAACAAATTTTTAGTTCCATTTTCATAATTAATGAAAAAAAAAAGATGTTTGGTTATACTTCTACGTTATAATATATAGAAAATTTGAGGTTGTTTGGTACTTCTGTAGGTATACCTATGGTACCCTGTTAGTATCGTCGCAGGCGGCACAACTGCAAAGATCCTGGTTTCGGCTAAAGATAATTTTCTTGGTAAATACATTTACAAAGACACTTTAGCAAAAAATCTTGCAGGAGTGATTTACAAAGTAAGTTCTATATCACCAAGATCTTATTAGTAGTACCAACTCTTTTGCTAAGTACCCTTCTGTCCCAATAGATACTACTCTCATATCTCATCTTCGCTTTAGAGAAAAGAGCTGCTTTTGGCTTTTAAGGCTAACTTTTTAGTTGCGTTTGTATCTTGCACAGGACGAGAAGGAAGTTCAAAAGACAGCAATTCGACAGCATCGTGTGTTGCGCACAGCTACGGAATTCCGATATGGCTACAAGATTGTGGTATGCTCTACTGGCTGCCATTTCTAATAACACTAAAAAGTATCATCATGTCTGCCAAACGGTTGTCTTAGGTGTCGTTTGTTTTTTAAGAGGTTAAATATCTGAAGTCTAAAAACCACGTCTGAAATTAAGAGGAGGCCTTAAGATCTGAAATTAGGATCTTAATTTTAGTTAAGACAACTCTCATCCTCTTAAAATTCAGAGGGAAATTCAGAGGTTGCAACCTTTTAAGTCTGAAATTAAACAAACAATATAATTTACTATAGATCTGAAGATTAGACTTCAGACCCTTTTAAGAGGGTCTTAATGAAAAACAAACAAGGTCTTAGTTCCCATGTAATAATGCAGGAAGGTACCAACATAAGAGCAGCACTTGCAAGCAGTGATGTAATCGAGGTATTTCTGTCTATATGCTACAAAGTTTCAATAAAACGATTGTCTAAAACCAAGTCCTGCTTGCATAGGGTGGCGTTCTAACATGATTTCTTTCAGCTCCCAACCAAAGACGAGCTGAAAACAGTAGTTGATAAAGTTCTAGACTTCTTTGGGGACGCAAAGGAATCATTCGGCAAATTGACTGATTTAAACTCGACATCTGACACCGAGTCAGAGGAAAATGCTGGTGACAAACCCAAGTGAGTTTTGTATTTATGACTAAACTGAAGTAACTATTACCATGACACAACCTTATTTACCATCCCCTGCTGACAGGGTCAAAAACTGAACATGAATGAGGAAGATGGATATGTGGTTTTCACTATATACCACAGCAAAACACAAGATGAGGTTTTGTACACGGAAATTTACTGCACATTTTTGCTTCAAATTTGTATCCAATGATCGATTCTAGCATTTTATAGTCACATAATCTATGTTCCCTTCAAATGCCAAAATGATCGATTCTTATGCATTGTGGAGTTGTATATCGCTAGATTTTTCTTGAACGGCTGGTGTGGTGGTTATCGCCTAGGCCCAAGTGTCGACAGATCCCGGTTCGATCCCCACCACAATCTCCTAGTTAGATTAAAATCTCCAAAGTTAGATTAGTTCACCTGAAGGGAAAAACCCCAAAATCCGCCTCTAGTGAGGATCGAACCCGGGTAACAACCCTCCCCAAGCCCCTTATGGAAACTTGGTGGCCACCAGGGCAAGCCCTGATGGTTTATATCGCTAGATACTAACGTGAACAAAGTCTTTCTGTCTACGGTGAGCTTGTAGTTCAGCCCAAAAGTGTCAACTGGCTTACAACAGCCTAGCCAAAACCATGACCTCTAAAGTCGAGCTCCATCACCACGAACCTCTCAGGATCGTATACGATGATATTTTTGTAATAAACGGATATCTAATGGCATAACATATTGTTTAGCAACAAAAAACCTGAACCTTAACAGGCTGAAGAACTTTAACAGCAATGGTAGTTGATGTTAAGGTTCTGCCATTGAACCTTAATATCAAATGCATCTGTTATTAAGGTTTAACTTTTGTCGTTAAGGTTTCTTCTGTTGTTAAAGTTCAGCTACAGTTAATGTTAATGTTTAACTGTTGTTGCTAAGGTTCATCAACAACCTTCACATCAGCTCCAACAAATCTTAACAAAGGTTATTGTTAACTTTAACATCTAAATTTACTTTCAATGTTTACTTTTTAAAATTTCAGTTAATGTTTTTTTAAAACAATTATGTTTGTTAAACTTAATTCATTGCTAATATGTAGTTTATTCTTTGAAACATTTTGACGAACACGTTGTGTGCACAAATTTTATAAACAGTAGAAGTTAAAGATATTTATGGAAGTATTCCAACACATAGAATGTTATTGTCTACAATCTCGAAGTAATTTTGAGGTATAAGCTGGATTAAAATTTGTTAGTATAATCGTAGTGTCAATATGCCGTCGATCCTGTATCATGGTTGGCGTCATAAGACACGTGATGGTCACATCGATGAGTACAACTAAGCTGAGACAATTCGATGAACAAATAATAATGTTGGACATTATTTATTATAGAAAATGATATTAGATGTTATTATTGAGATTAAATTAATTATTCATATACCAAAGTACGGGGATTGAAATAGGGGTGTTATTCGGGCGGGTTAAACGGGTTTCGGGTTATTCGGTTCGGGTTATTCGGGTATGAGGGTATATGTTAGCTACCCGAACCCGAACCAAATAAGAGAACGGGTTAATTGGTTTTGGGTTAAATGGGTAACGGGTTATTGGGTTTGGGTTAATCGGTTTTAGTATAAAAATATAATTCTCTATAAAATGGTTTAAATGGGTTAAATGGTTTGGGTAAAATGGGTAGAACGAGTTAAGCGAGTTAAAAAGTTTAAAATTTAGTATTTAAATTTTTGTATTCTATATATGGGGAACCGAGGAAGAGTCGAAAAGAGACGTGTTAATGGTTTGTAAAAAATAAAAACCTACATCTTTACTAAAGTATACGCAAGATTCCAAGATGGGATGATATATTATTATTAGTAATTTTTTAATTATTGATGTATGGGTTAATCGGGTTTATTCGGGTAACCCGAATTTTTTACATCTCACCCGATACCCGAACTGAAAACCTTATTCGGTTACCATTTAACCCGATTAACAAACCCAAAAACCGAATAACCCGACCCATTAAACCCGAATAAGGTTCGGTTCTGATGGGTTATTCGGGTTCAGTTATTTTGCACACCCCTAGATTGAAATGCAACATTTGATGTTGTAGGGATTAATAATATGCATTTATTTGAATCAATATTATACTGAACTATTGGATGATTGAGAACATAATATGCACAATAAAATAAAGATAATTGCTAGATTCAAATGGACAATGATTAAGAGTTTAATTAACTCTTAAACTCATTATTAAATAAAAATCCAGCCCTCCCTTGGCTAATCTCGGCCGAAACACACACACACACATAAAGTGTGTTCTTTGCTCGTTCTTCGTTAATTTAATTGCATACTTGACGCCGGTTGATCGTGTCGTCAATGGTGGATTACCAAGAGCTTTTCATTTTTGTGTTTTTTAATCAACATGAAAGGTACAAATTCTTTCGTGTACTCTATTTTAGCTTATCATATGTTATTACTTGATGCGATCTTGTTGGAGATTTGTGTTTTTGTATTCGATTGTGCAAAGTTAAGTTTTTCTGAGAATACCTATGAATCCCTTTCAGTGTTATCAGAGTCACGTTAAGTATCATACTGATAGTTTATTTTATGTGTTTATGTCCAATGTTCTTTAAAGGACTTAAAAATTATTAATTAAAATTTAAAACTGTTTAACTGGTTAAAATCGAAAATTAAAACGTTTAATGTGTTCATTCAGCTCGGAGAAAATCTACCATGGATTTAGAAACCTAAGGTGATTATCGGCCTTGTGATGGTTTCTTTGAAACTCAAAATTTTCAAACCTTAGTTCGAAAAGGAAAAATTGGCATCATCATATGCATCTAGAGACACACAACTTCAAGGTATCCTTGAATACTCAATATTTTTAGCGGACAGTTCCAAAAAGACTCAGAGACAGGATCAAGAGACTGGTGCTATTCCGCGAACGTGGAAATTGCGTCAAGACGATGTGTATATTCATCAAGAGATGGAGTGTTTCCTTCAATGGAGCACAATTAAGGAAGCCTAAAATCAATATTTAGCATTTATCACTCAACCGCATGATCATTTAATCGGTTCGACTTTGAGACTGGTGCTATTCTGCAAACGTGGAAATTGCAACGCTGAGGGTGAAAGTTTTAGTAATAGTAATTGTATTAATTTTAATTTCGAAGTCTAGTATTAATTTTAATATCGAAGTCTAGTAGTCTTGTATTAAGTTTCGAAGCATGTAGTAGTCTATTATTTGTATTATGTTGCGTACAAATCACCTCCCATATATTTATCTATGTAAGAAATAATGATTTTTTTAAGTACAACATAATAAATCGATCCACTATCAAAAAGTTAATAATAAATTGAATAAACGAGAGTGGAATTGTACCATGCGTAGCCTAATTGTTTTGTTTTTTTTTTTTCCAATGATAGCTTTATATTTAAGGGATAATTGCGCAAAAGACCCCAAACTTGTCCGCTTTTTGTGATTAAAACCCCAACCCATTTTCCGTTGCATAGAAAACCCCGAACTAACTAAAAATCAGTAAATCAAGGTTTTATCAATGAGAAACGGGTTGAAGCCGGTTATTAATCCTACGTGGACGGGTAAATAACCTACGTAGAATTATTTTTAATTGTTGAAACTGATTTCCAAGTATTACACATCATTTTTAAGCACGTTGATAATTTTTAATTGTAATTTTTAAACGGGATTACCTCATCTACGAGCGTTAAAAATGATGTGTAATACTTGGAAATCGGATTCAACAATTAATATTTATTCTACGTAGGTTATTTACCAGTCCACGTAGGATTAATAACCGGTTTAAACCAGTTACTCATTGATAAAACCTTGATTTACTGATTTTTAGTTAGTTCGGGGTTTTCTTTGCAACGAAAAACGGTTTGGGGTTTTAATCACAAAAGGCGGACAAGTTTAGGGTTTTTTGCGCAATTATCCCTATATTTAATAAACAATTTGTTTAGCAAATAAAGTCTCATAGAAAGGAATATTGGCATAAATTAACTACTTAAAACCTCACCAAACCAAAGAAAATAAATACAAAAGTTGCTCCCCATTCTTGAAACTTGACAACGATAAGGGGACCTAGCTATTGTGGAATCTAACCAATATTTTATTTTTACAAAAAGACTTTATTTAATTAAAATAACTTTTATATAACAAACAGAGTTGAATTATTTGAGTTTGGTTCGTATGATACATTCATAACGATTCACGTTACTCATCCATCAGGAAAAAAGAGTTAATGTAATGTTCTAAAGTAGTGACTAGGAGTCGGTGAGAATTAAACCTTGAAGTTTGGACAAATTCTTTAACTTGATGTTCCTATTAACTTTTTTTTTTACCCTTTTTGAATGAGAACTTGATGGTTTAGAAACACATTATATGGGTTTACATCTGGCATATTTGTTAATGGGTATTCTAGACTCATTAGAAATATAAGTAAACAGCTGTATCTTAAAATATGCTTAAGTTTATGTATATGGTTTAAATACATTATGTTCATAAAATCAACCTCAAAGATGGGAATCTCTTATTAATTAGGATCATACTTTCATCAAGTCCAGCTTCATGCTTGATTTGTAATATTTATATTGTATAAAAACAAAATCTTTATTGCATTCTAGAAGTATATGTTTGTTTTGTCAAAATGGGTTATTGACAAAGTGATTTTTGGTAAGTGTTGTAGACAAGAAGCATCTCCCATGGTGTTTTGCTAGAAAAAAAAAATGTTCGGTTGCAGATAAAAGAACTAATCGTCATGATGGATATGGCATAAACCCCCAATGACCAGACATATTTTAATTAAAATCATAGTTCGAGTTAAATAAACTGAACTAGTTAAGAAAAAGTTCATATACCAAAAAACTCTACTTTACTTAAGGAATCCTAAAACCAAACCCGGTGACTATCGTTGTGATACCTCCAATGATAAATTTTATGGTTCCGCTATTACTTGTCATTGTTAATAATTTTCTCATCCATATAGCCTTTTGTTTTCTTGTGTTTTTAAAATACAAATACAAAAAAGTTATTGTCATTTTTTAAATACAAAGCCAAATACCCGTAAATAATGCTAATTCCCTTTTATAGACATAATTTTTATTAAATTCACGAGACTTTTTTGGGTCTATTCATAATCATAATTAAACCCATGGAACTCATGTCTCTTCCGTTTGTTGATTACTTTTTGTTGACAATAATGATTGATCATTAATAAAAGATAATGAATCTTTAGTGATAAAGTTTGGTGCTTTCTTACTCAATCATGAGTTGTGATAGTTGGCAGAATCTTTGCTTTCAACTCAAGAGGATGACGGTTTTCAAAGTCTTTTATATATATAGATACATACACATATGCATCATACCTTTAGTTTTTTTTTTGTCCCTCTATATCAAACCTAGCCTTTTCAAGTTTCTTGATGCAATCAAACATGGGAAGACAACCATGTTGTGATAAAAATGGGTTAAGAAGAGGACCATGGACCATTGAAGAAGATCATAAGCTCATGAACTTCATCCTCAACAATGGGATTCAATGTTGGCGACTTGTCCCAAAACTTGCAGGTTTGTTCTTTCTTTTGTGATCTTTAGAGAAATCTTGAGTGTTCTTGATTATGTGGATGTGTTGCAGGGTTGATGAGATGTGGAAAGAGTTGTAGGCTCAGATGGATTAATTATTTAAGGCCGGACCTCAAAAGAGGTGCGTTTACAGAAGCCGAAGAAGATATGATAATTCAACTTCATTCTCGTCTTGGTAATAGGTAACAAGATTGTCATTCTAGTACAATTTTTGGTAGATTTTGACATATGGTTTGTATGTATAATTATTGAGCCCGATTGAATTTAATGTGAGAAAAGTGAGTGTTACAATATTCTCTTATGTATTAGGTGGTCAAAAATAGCAGCTCAATTTCCGGGCCGTACAGACAATGAGATAAAAAACCACTGGAATACTCGAATCAAAAAGAAGTTGAAGTTCTTGGGATTAGACCCTCGTACTCATACTCCAATCGAGCGACTTCAAAATCTAGACACAACCATCAAGGGAGAAAATGCTCAATCCACCTCTTCATGTAATACTTCCAATAATCACAATATTAAGGTGGAGAAATCCGACATGTTAAATGATGAAACTCTCACTATAGAAGATATTGGATTGATGATGATGTCTCATGATCATCAACTTGAATCTTTGAACACTTCATTTGAATTAGACATTCCACAAAATTGGAATGATAGCCCAGGATTTCATTGGGATGTCTTCAACGATCCAGGATTGGGTTTTCATTGAGTTCCATGACTGTAATTTTATTATTCTTGAAATAAATATAAAGTTTTATATATACTTTAATGAATGTAGCTATTTGCCTATTTATGTATATATCTAAAAAAACTCAAACCAATTTAGTTAATTATAATGTTAATTTGTACATATGTATGTAAAAATAATAATAAAAGAGTGTACATATTGATTGGTTACATATAAGTATAAGATGTAATACTCATTTGATCTTGATTTATACGTACATATATTTTATATATAGATATAATCAAATAAGCTTTTTGCTTCAATTAAAAACTATAAAAGTCAGGTTGAAAATTTGAATTAGATGAATTAATCATATTTTTTATTTATTTTTTTATTTATATATGATATATAAGAACTTAAATCTATCAATTTGTCATTTTTAGTAGCAGTAAAGTTTTTCTTTGAATCATCATGTTAAAGTTTTTCATTCTATAAAAAAAATATGTAAGTAAGATAATTAGATTGAATCAGTAGCTCAAATATTATGAATGACGATGACAAAATGTTGAGTCACATATTTAAAAACTATAAGGGTTCGTTTGACTTGTGAAATGAAATTGATTATAGTTAGGGATGGCACCCGCGGGCGGCGGGCACGGATACATATCACCCGTCACCCGTGCCCGCGGGTATTTCAATACCCGCCACCCGCCAAAAACCCGCCAACGGGTAGATTTTCTCGCCCATGCCCGCCACCCGCGGATACCCGTGGGCACGGGTAAACCCACGGGTTTCACCTTTTTTAACAATTATAAACATTTTTTTACCAAACGAAACATATTTTAGCACTAAAACACATCCAATTCCAACTAAACATAAAGATATTGCAAACACTTCCAAATAATAATAATATCAAACATACAAATATAAATACATAATAATAATTAATGTTTCCAAATAATAATTATATATATATAATGACTATATTACGCGGGTTTAACGGGTAAATCGGCGGGTATACCCACGGGTGAACGTGACGGGTTTCACGGGTACGGGTGCGGGTATACCCGCGGGTGAAATAGTAAACCCGTGCCCGCCCGTCACCCGCCAGCGGGTATGATTTTGTACCCATACCCATGTCCACGGGTGTGTATTCACGGGTTTACCCACCCATAACGGGCGGGTATCCACGGGTTTCGGTTTTTTTCTCGCCCATTGCCATCCCTAATTATAGTAAATAATACATGTTTTGTTTGATGTACGGAATGATTTTTAAGGTTCTCTAAAGGAATGAGTTATAAATTGTTAGGAATATAAATTCTATGAAAAATAATAAGGATCAATGAATTCCATTAATCATAATTATAGATCTTGATGGAATTTAAAATAATATTTAATCATTTTTTTATAATCTAAAGTTTTTATAAACAAATTTTAATTAATTCAAAAGTAAAACAAGAACTTAAAGTTAAAAAAACAAGAGTTACTAATGATTGCATAATTAAAGAATAACTTATTACGTTGTGGCTATTTTCTTTTAATTATTGTTTTTGTATGTGATTATGTGATTTACATGTTTTTTATGTTGACTGTGAATGTTGGGTTACATTTTTTGTTTAATCTTTTCATATTTCCTGAAAAAGAAATCACTTTACTAATGTTGTTAAAGTCAAAGATTAGTCTTAGGGGTGTAAATAAGCCGAGCTACTCGTGAGCTACTCGATCTCGACTCGCTAAAAGCTCGAAAAAAGCTCGAATTAAACGAGTCCGAGCCGAGCTCGAGCCTAAATTCGAGCTCGTTTAATAAATGAGCTCGAGTCCGAGCTTCATATATCGAGCTCGCGAGCCTAAACGAGCTTAAACGAGCCTATATATAAATATATTTTTAAATTAATAAATATATAATATATGGATAAAATAAATATAAATATATTAAAATAACAAGTTATATATATTATATTAAAAGGTTATTTAAAAATTATTGACTAATAATAATAGTATTCTTATATTATTTTAAAATAATTAATACTTATGTATTTTATTTTTTACTTATATTCATTTTATATAAATAAAACTTATTAAAAATATCCACGTATTACGTGGGTCAAAAACTAGTTAAAATATATAATAAACGAGTCGAGCCCGAGCCCGAGCTTGGAAAATTGTTCACGAGCCGAGCTCGAGCTTTACATACGAACGAGCTCGAGCCTAGTACTTTTAGACGAGCCAAGCTCGAGCTTAAGCGGGCTCGGCTCAGCTCGTTTACACCCTTAAATTTAGGCTTTTATATTGGGCTGATGGGCCTCAAGGTCTAAATGATATCTTTTAAGATGGGCCAAAATTTCTGAAGTACTTCTCATTTCCAGAGACGTCTAGAAAATGAAACACAGAAATATGATCAAATCTCAAACAAATTCCAGAAACATCATCACTTGTGACTTTATCTAGTTATCTTTTCTTCTGGAATTTTCTATTCTTTCCCTCAGCTTCACTATATATACACATGACCCCCTGTACCTTTTCATCACAATTTCTTGACTACAAACCAACACCATTGCCACTAGCAGAGAAGAAAAACATGGCTCAAAGTCAGATGACCCTCCCATTGTTCTCT
The DNA here is from genome assembly GCA_020465985.1 of Centrapalus pauciflorus. Lineage (NCBI taxonomy): Eukaryota > Viridiplantae > Streptophyta > Magnoliopsida > Asterales > Asteraceae > Centrapalus > Centrapalus pauciflorus. The sequence continues at coordinate 28,403 of JAANYP010001710.1, read as the reverse complement.
CAAAGAATTACAACCCTAAAACCACATCCTTCCTCTTTAATTTTAGCACCATATACTTACAGAAAGAAGCCTAATTTGAGCATCATCAAAGCAGAATCAGCAAATGGAGATCAGTTACAGAGAGCAAATGTCAAGAATCAACCACTAAAACAACCCATCAAGAAAAGAATTGCCCAATCTCCCCCACCAATTGGTAAGTTTTTATTCAAAATATAAAATTTTTACTTTTTATTTATCAGTTTTTTGAAAACTCTGATATCGGTTAAATGGGCATATGTCTCTGTCTTGACAAACAGCAGTTTTTTCATTTAGTTGATACATCCATTTGATTTCTTGCTTCTGCTTGTGAAACACTTAGGGGCGTTGGGTTTGCGGATTTCCTGAGATTCTTTGGATTTGCATTAAAAAATTATAGGTTTGATTCGCAGATTTCAGTAAGAATTTAAAATCTTAGGATTTTAGGAATTCTTGAATCTCTTCCTCCTTTTATTTGAAAACCCAGGATTTTACGGTTACCTTGCATTTTTTAGATTAGCAAATTTTTTCTAAAAGATAAATACAGAATAATATAAATCTTTAATAAAATGCAAATTCCAAATAAAAAAATCTGCAAACCAAACTTTCCTTGACATACAAAATCAAAGAATGTATTAGGATTCATTTTTTGTTGACTTTTACCTTGAATTTTGATTTGGCTATGTTTAATCTTCACATATGATATCAAAGAACCAATCAAGATTTCGACTTTTTTCGAGCATTTCTTATATGGGTATGCATAAATTTTCACATATGGGCTCCAAAACCCAATCAAGATTCCATTCTTTCAACTTTTATCTTGCATTTCGTATATGGATATGTTAACAAACAAGATCGAACCCTGTCAAAGTATCAAGATTAGATATTGTCAACCTAATTTCTTGTTTTTTGGATGCTTAATTCAGTCGATACACCAAGATTATTATTTAAAAAAAAAAAAAAAAACCAATCAAGATTCAATCTTTTTTGTGTGCAGGGTTATGGGACAGATTCCCAACAGCAAGAACAGTTCAACAAATGATGGACACAATGGAAAGGCTAATGGAAGAACCGGTGGCATACGGTGGCGGTAGCGGTGGCGGCGGCGTTTGGAGCCCACAGGGAGAGAGTACAAGCAGTTACAGCAGGGGAAGGACACCATGGGAGATTAAAGAAGGTGAAGAAGACTACAAAATGAGGTTTGACATGCCTGGAATGACCAAAGAAGATGTAAAAGTGTGGGTAGAAGAGAAAATGTTGGTTTTGAAAGCAGAGAAAATGAAGAAATTAGGTGATGAAAGTAATGGGGATGAAGGAGAATGGAGTGATAAAAGCTATGGAAAGTATAGTTTTAGGATTGCATTGCCTGAGAATATACAGTTTGAGAAGATAAAAGCTGAGGTTAGAGATGGGGTTTTGTATATAACCATACCTAAAGCTCCAATTTCTTCCAAGATTTTGGACATCAATGTGCAATGAGTGGGTGGTTTTGTATAACAATTTTCAAGATTTTGTGTTCTTGTTTGTGAACGTAATAGGAGCCTTGGTAAACAAGGATTTTTTTTTTTTTGAAAAAATGACGTCAAATGGCTATGTATTTTTTAGTTTATACACATTTTTTTGTGCACATTAAAGTAGTGTACTTGAAAAAGTGTTTCATGTAGCTAATTGAGTGACCTGATAACCGGTAACATCAGATCACTCAACTATTTAATTGAAACAATTTTTAAAAGTTTGACTACCAAATATGCACAAAAGAATGAATACATTACATAAATGGTGTACATGGTAATCTGTTCTATCGGTCATCAAATCACAAAATTACTAAATTAAAACACTTTTAAAAGTTTGACTACCAAATGTGCACAAATAAAAGTACAATACATAAATGTAAACAAATTTAAAAGTATATAGCTATTGGTGTCATCATCTTTTTTCTATTTTTAAATAAATTAGTTAGAAATTATATGTTCATTTTGATTTAAATTAATTAGTTGACAAAATATCTAATTACTATTTGTTTGATTCCGAAAGAAATCTTGTTTGTTTTATTTTTTGAAACAAAAACTATAGAAATCATTCTTAAAACGTAAAACCCATCTATACTTATGGATTTTTTTTTTTCCTTTTCCACGTTAAATTATTACATGGAAATTTAAAAAAAAACCGTAGAGGATTTTTTTTATCTGTGCAATCATACATACATGGAAATTAATAAGAAAATGTTTTGATAGAGGATTTTTTTTTTTTATTTGTGCATTGCTTTTATATGAAAGATTTATTACATGGAAATTAATAAAAAAAGATAAGTTGCCATGATTCGCGAGAAGAATATGTCTGATTGATCTACTATTTTATTCGTGTTTTTAAATCTACTAATCGAGAGACACCAACATATAAAAACTAGTTGAATACCCGTGCGTTGCCCGGGTGATGTGTGACGAAATTATTATTTTTAAATAAATAATTACATAAAAAATGGATTTTATTTAAGAAAACTATACATTAATACATGTGAGTTGATCGAAAGACTAATTATGCGTTAAAAGATTGTTCTGTCAGAATTAAATATAAAGAAAAAAAAATTAATAATAGTTTATGATAAAATGAAAACTCATCATTTTCCCATAAAATTATACACAAACATGTAGTTTTAAAGTATAACTACGAATATAGTCTAACATAATATTATAATAAAAATATATTCAGACTAATAAAAATAAAATATTATTGTAGTAATAGTTTTTAATTGTATTTGAACTCACTAATTATTCATAAAAATTGGAAAACTTGGACAAAAATGTTTCATGCCAACCCAACCCAAACCATTCAAAAATTACTCATAAACCAACTTGCCCATGCGTTGCTCGAGTGATGCGTGACGAAATTAATATTTTTAAATAAATAATACCACAAATTTTTTCAAAGAGAACTATACATTGTTCATGAAGAAAAAATTACTTATTTTAATCCTGAATATTAATTAGGACCAATTGCTAAAAACAGAAATAACTTTATGTATTTTTAGCATTTACAGCAACATTATTTTTTTTATCATTAATAACATCAACTTTTATATTTTTTTGTAATTCATAGCAAAACTTAAAATTATTGTTGCTAGTTGTATACCCGTGCGTAAAAATTACCCATAAACCAACTTGCCCGTGTGTTGCTCGAGTGATGTATGACGAAATTAATATTTTTAAATAAATAATAACACAAAAAAATATTTTTAAGAGAACTATACATTGTTCATGAATAAAAAATTACTTATTTTAATCGTGAATATTGATTAGGACCAACTGCTAAAAACATAAACAACATTATGTATTTTCAGCATTTATAACAACATTATTTATTCTTTATCATTAATAACATCAACTTTTTTTTATCATTCATAGCAAAACTTAAAAAATTGTTGCTAGACCAATTTTTCTCATAATAAACCCTAAATATAATTATATAAAATGCTCATAATAATTATAAGAATATCCAAGCGAGACGAAGGTGTTAACATAATTCCAGATCATTTTTGAAATTTTAAATAAACCATGTAGACCATTTTTGTAAATTATTCTTATATTAATTATCTAATTAAATAATAAATAAATATAAAATATCGTATATTATAATTCTTATAAAACCATGAAAGTTTATTACACAAAAATACACATAGGTATCCCATTACATGAGATCAGTGTTGCCCTTGGTTTCCTTCTTCACGCACTCCCCTTTTAGAAACCCTAGCCCCATCGTTTTCCTTTTCTCCCCCTGCTCCGCCATTCTCCCCTCGCTTCGCCGTTCTCCCCTTGTTTGGTCGTCGGTTGGTGATCAGCTGGCCCTCCGATGCATGTCGAGAGGTATTCAAGTTTCCCTCCGTTTGTAACTAAAAGCAAGTTACTTTAAAATCATAGTTTTGACTAAACTCAATTTTTTTGTTCCTTTTTATGATTTAGGTTTTTATTTGTGGTTCAAAGTTTAGTGACACTCACTAATGCTTCTCGTATTGGACAAACACATGGTAAACAAACCCTCTTGATATTGAAATTGTATTTTTTGCAATTCATTTTGATGCAGTAAGGATTTTACTATTTGTTTCTATTATATTGGTTGATGTTATTTTAACATTCTCAGATATCGACAATGTGTGATTGTTTGAGTATGTTGAACTTTTTGCGAGAATTTGAATTGTCTTGTATATTATAAAATTGATAGAGAAAGGGCAATCCGTGAAGATTATAACATAAATGCATATCAGCCTTTTTCTTTTTTACAATTTTAAAGTAGTACTATCTATGTTCAAAACATGTTTATTTTAACTTCTAGAACTTAACAGAATTAAAAATCTGTATACTTTGATTTTTTTCTACTTGTTTTTATTTACGTGGTTGACATTATGCTTAATGTTTATGATACTTATTGTCTTTTTCCTCCTAAACAGCTAAAAACTCTCATTTGTATGAAAAAATAGGTTGATATTAGTCAACTCAATTGAAACAAATAAATAAGAAAATTTTGACTGTGAGATCTAATGATCACGGAAGTTTACCTTGCATATTGGGGTGTGTGTGTGTGTGTAAAATATGGAGTGTCTTTCATCTCGTAGTTTGTATTAGTATTATTACTAACCTTTTCCCTTTCTGCAGACACTTCATCTGGTTAGACCTGACATTCATCTTCATAGTGGTACAATTTTTGTTCAATCTTGTGATGCAGTTTTCACTAATATTTTGAATATAGCTTCTGTTAAAAATGAATAGTCCATGTATATATAGTTGGAAATATTAACCAAACGGGATTCAATATCCCTTATTTTCCTGATTTTTTGTTATATAGGTAGCCACATTTTATTTCATATATTATCTCACAGTTAGTTATTTAACTGACGATGATATATATCCTTTTTCCAGATCTGATACGTTTTTTCTGCTTTGATATTATCCAGAATTTCAGCTGCAAATATTAATAAAACGGGATGTAATATCCCATATTTCTGATTGTTTGTTATATCCAACAGCCCCTATTTTGAATGTATCAAGATGCAGTTTTTCAGCACATATTATCTGGATTTTTTTGATTTTTTTGCGGTTCTAATGTCTGTATTCATTGTTGTCACCTTTATCGCCTAAATTCTTTTATCCCCTATTATTCTGCAATTTGTTATGCAGTATTTTTGCAACCTCTTTAATAGATGTTATCCCTTTTTCAAATACAGTTTAAATTTCTGTTGTGATCCAGCCTTATTTATAGCAGTGATTTAGGCATTAAAATCTGAATTATAGCCAATGATATGTTGCCAAATCAGCATTAAATATAGGAATTTCTACCAATTATTGAATGCCACGTGAGCAGATTTCTCTCTGCTCCGTCGGCAATATATATATATAATTACTAACTTCATATATATAAAATATGTTATTTATTTGCTTTATTCAATAGAACTTTAATTGAGGGACACAAACAAAGGATAAATCAATGTTTTATACGGACACACATATATATAGATTTATATTCAAGTATGTATTATTACGTAGTACACTAGAGGGTAGCACTCTTAAAGTTATTTTTTTGAATTTTTTTCATGAACATATTTTAAATAACATTACACAAATGATATATAAATTTTACTCATATTCACATATTCTAAGTGCATGAAATCATGTATGTACGTTCACTTAAATGCAAATTTATGTAAGTGTATATTCACATAATTTTTAAGAAGATAGGAGATGTGAACGTATGTGAAATTTACATAATATCTTCATAATGTTAATGAAAAACATGTTTAATTTTTAAAAAAAGTTTTTTTTAAGGTGTTACCTTCTGGTGCGCTGCATAATGAGTGTACTCTCTCGAACCATATTCTACATACATACACACACATACATACATATGTGTGTGTGTGTTTTAACGTGAGTATCACTTATTATGCAACACCTCAGAAGGTATCACCGTTAAAAAAATTTTGAATTTTTTTCATAGACATATTTTAATTAATATTACAGATATGATACATACATTTCACGTACATTCATACATTTTAAGTACATAAAATCATGCATCACATAAATGTACGTTCACGTATATGCAAATTTATGTATGTGTATGTTCACACCACTTTTAAAAAGTTAGGAGCTTTGAATGTATGTAAAATTTACATATCATGTTTATAGTGTTAATTAAAACTTTTTTATAAAAAAGGAACCTTAAAAAGTTTTCTTGATGTGATAACTTCTAGTGTACTACATAATAAGTGATACGCTCTCGAACCATATTTTATGTGTATATATATATATATATATATATATATATATATATATATATATATATATATATATATATATATATATATATATATATATATATATAAATTCAACGGAAACCAACATGCATCAGAAAATCTTAGAAAACCTCCATGCACCACCACAAATGCATCATAATTCTCGCGTGATGCATCATCTGCTCCAATGGCTATAAAGTGGTTCCCGGGTTTTCCGGTGCATATAGGTTTTCAATTTAAACCACCCCTATATATACATATATACATACATATATATATATATATATATATATATATATATATATATATATATATATATATATATATATAATAATTTTTTTCCATCAATGATTAAATTGAGTTGTTATTTGTTCATACTTTATGAAATCTATGATATTCAAAGGTTAATATGCAAATTGATATTAAAATGAATTTTTTTTAAGTAAAATTAAATATACGTGAATAGTCAAATATGTTATTAATGGATTTATAATAGATAAATTATTTAATAATGTTGATAACTAATATTTAGGTAGGAGATGCTTAAAACCTTCATAAGTGTGTATTGGTAAACCATCTAAAGAATCATTAATTCAACCAACAACTCATCTTTATTTTTTTAATTGTTATTATTTGATACCTTTAATTAATTTTTATTTGGGTTGTCTAACTATATAATTTTTTATGCTAAATAAACTTCTGAAAACGAGAACACATCAATATGCCTAGTTAAAAGAACTATATTTTTTTTATATTTTCTTGAACACCCATGGTTACAAAAAAAAAAAAAAAAAAAAAAAAAAAAAAAAAAAAAATAGAATATTACCGATCATATAGGTGGTATTTGTTTTTTAAAAGGTTAAACGTCTGAAGTCTGAAAACCATGTCTGAAATTAAGAGGAGACCTTCAAATCTGAAATTAAGAGGCTCTGAATTTTAATTCAGACTAGTCTCTTTCTCTTAAAATTCAGAGGGAAATTCAGATGTTGTAACCTCTTAAGTCTGAATTTAAACAAACAATATAAATCAGGTTAAGATCTGAAATTCAGACTTCATATCAAATTCAAACCCTCTTAATTGAAAACAAACACACCCATAATAAATTTGAGCACTATTAAGAAAAAGAGCAACCTACTATTCTTAATATTATGATTAGATCAATTTATTTTTTAATTTATCAATAATAATAATTAATATTATATTAGTTTTGTGATTATAATAAGTTGTTTTAAATTATATAAATTATTACAATCTACCTTTATTTTTTTAATGATTATAACTATGGCAAAACCGAAGAATCATACTGAATTGAAGCTACCATACATTTTGGTTATGATTTACTGATTTTTCAGTTTCGATTATATCTTTTCCAATGTAAAAATCAGAAAAAGAATAAACCTGGAGAATCAAATATGATTTGGTTATCGGTTTTGATATTATTGATGTTTCGGTTATAGTTCGTTTTGGTATCTCACTTTGCCCGCCCCTAACTATAACAACTATTTAGTTATCTATATAACTAGTCAAATTTGAAATCTATGTCATAACATTACTCAATGAAAACCTCTTTGTATTTGACGATAATGATTATTTGATGGTTAATTTTATGACGTTGAATAAATTTACTAAATTATATTTCATGTCATACGAGTAACAGATCAATTAGTTTGTCTATAATCATGAAAAAATAGCAACCTGATTGTTATAATTGATAAAAATTAAAATATGTTGTTAATCATGAAAAAAATCAATAAAGGTTATTATTATCAAATATAAATATAAATTATTATAATCATAAACTTTACTGAAGTACATTATTATTTCATGCAATTAATCCTAAATTTAATCGACACAAATGATCAACTTCAAAGGAAAAAAAAAACAACAAATTCGATAAATACAATATTAATAATTATAGTTTTTCTAGCTCATGGACGAGGTCATTCTCATTAGACGTTCTGGGACCAAATCATTCAAACGAGGGGCGTGCAATGGGCTTAGCATATTTGACCTTCAATTTTAATAAGTTTATGATTTTAATAATTAGAAGCCTTTCGTATATATTATTTTTAGATTTCAAAGTATCATATACATCTAAATACAATTAAAAATACATTATATATATATATATATATATATATATATATATATGTAATCAAATGAAAAGTTTAATATTTTTTAGAAGTGTGAAAAATATTCTATCAAATAACAAATTTGTTAAATCAATTTGTTATTTAATGATTCAAGAAAAACGTTGCATCAAAGAGAAATCCATAAAAAAATATCATTGTATGAAACCCATTCAAATGAAATGCCCTCTAAAAATATCATTGTATTACGTTGATGCGGTTTTTAAATTTTTAATATGAAAAGACTATATTTTTTTTTTCATATGACCCTTCAATCTTTAGCAAAATTAAAAACATAGAAAACCAACAAATTTTTAGGCACTCAATAATACACGAACCTAAGTTATCATAAGGGAATAATTGTAATCCAGAAATATCTTAGATTAACGTCCAATAAAGAAAGCATTCCAGTGTTTATTTATTATTTTTAAAAAAGCCAAAATATATGATATTAATGATTGAATGATTTAAATGATGGATCATTGTAGCTTCTCTTTAATATTTAATGATTAAATAATAATTAGTAAGACGTTAATACACTAGTTGTTACACCACCATTTATAAAGGGCACTTCATTTTAGTTAATTTACTTAAACTTAATATAAATATAAATAGTAATTATTTTTTTATATGAACTTATGTAATTTTAATTTTACCCAAAGAAAAAGCAATATATATCATCCATACAATTCATACAATTTATTTAAATATGTCTAAAAAACATATTTTTACAAAAAAAAAATTAAAAATCACCCAAATGAATCAAAGTACATTAAAAGATCAGGAGACACCAAATCATCTTTGTTAACAACCCTCTAATTACCCCAACCAACACCCTCCTACCCCAGCTTTTTTTTTAAAAGGAATTTTGTAGTCGTTATCCATCACAAAATATATATATTTTTTATATTTAAAGCCTCAAATATTCCCATTAAACTCAAAGCCGCCCCCCATACCAAGGAAAAAACAGGATAAGAATCCACCCTTCTTTGCCTTCTCTTTCAAGTATTTTCTCTCCTCTTTCTTCAAGGCATCTCACACAGAAAGGTTCGATAATCTCTATCTAGGGTTCATTATAAAGTCTGCTAAAGATCAAAAGAAGAACACAAAGTTAAAATCTTTAACCCAGTTTTTTTAGAAAAAGGGTGTACAGAAAGATGGATTTGATGTATTACCCACTTGGGAGGTCTTCTTATCAAGATTCTTTGAAGGTTATTGAGGCTGATATACAACATGCTAATGCTTTGTAAGTTGATTTTTTTCTTTCTTTTTTACATATGGATTTTTGTTCCTCTTTTTTAGGGTTTATGTGTGTTGTGAGGTGTTGATACTGGGGAATATGTTGTTTGATTGTTTTTTCTAGCTTCAGTTAATGATTGTTTTCATGTGATTGTTGAAATTGAGTTTGTGGCGGATTATTTGATGAGTCTTGGAGAACAAGTTGATTGATTTTTGGGGGTTTAAAACCCCTGCTGTTTATTAAGTTCATCTGGATATTTTTGGTCGTTTGGTTCATAAATCATAATGTTGTTAGAATGATAAAAGATTACTTTTTTACCTAGTGAAGAATAATGGTTTGAATCCAATCTAATGAACACCCATGTTGTTGTTTTTTTTTTTTTTTGGGTTCTTTTTTGACTTTTGGATTTTCATTGAAAACTATAATTACAGTTTCTGTGAAAATGCAAAAAAAAAAAAAAAATGAAAATACTACTTTGCAGAATATAATGTTTTCTTTGCAATTCCAGGAGAACAGTCATTCGTTTGCAACAATACGCTGAGCATGTCGATTCATTTTTTGTAGTAGTATGGTTTGTTTGCAATTAAATGCCACTTATGACAGACTCAAAAGTTAATCACGCAAGTTTTAACACATAAGAACTCAATTTTTCTCAGACTATATAATGGAATTATTCATGACAAATTCACCGTCAAATTTTAGACAAAAATGAGTCTATATTAACTATTGAGTTTCAAACTTGCTCAATTCATGCTTTCAAAATTTCACATGATTTTTATTTTTTTTGGTCTTCCGATTGTTAGCATCGATAAATTACCTCAAAAGTTGCAATCTTTATTTCTACTGTCAAATTTCATGTTAAAAAGATAACCCGTTTGATACTTAAAAAGTCGAGTGTCGCCTTATTTTGGGACGGAGGTAGTATTATGGTGACAATTAGGGGTGGCAATTTCGGCCCGTTCAAGCAAAGAAAACAAACGGGGCACTTTCGATAATATTATTGTGTAATTGTCATATTAGTCTACGTAGTTTATTAACTCGGTGTATTACACGGATAACTTTAATACCAATTTGTTTCTTACAAACTATGTAAGACTTTAAGAATTAAAAATTGTGAGTCAAATGTGTACAGACTAAGTGAGTATGTCTATATATCATTAGAATAACTTATATATAAAACCATTTAAACAACAAAAAAAACTACTTCATATAACTTTTAAGTTAGTTATAGCTTAGATTTTTATATTATAACTATTAATCTACAAATTTTTAATATGTGATTGTTGTGGTTATGTGGGATTAAGGATCTAACATGATCTATCCTAAAAGTAAATTGTGAATTTAAAATTTTTAATTAATCTTGAAAAACTATAAAAACTAATTAAATTTGTCATTAGTAGAAGATGCCACTTGGCATCATGAGAAGATGACAAGTGGCAATTTAGTTACTCTTATACTAGTATTTATAGATTTGTAACATTAATTATTTTATAAAGGACAAAATATAGTATTTGAGTTCTACTAGAAACTGAAGAAATAAATACTGGCATCACATTATTATTAATATTAAAGGCATTTCACAACACAGAAGTTAGTAAGGATATAATGACTAACCATAAAAATCGCTCACGGTTGCCTTCCTTCCATGTCTGGAGACCTTTGGTCTTCCATCAGTGTATACCTACAAGGAAAGAAATAGAGGTGTATGCGGATGATGATTGATACGTCTAACTTATTGCTTAATTCATTATTCAGGCCGTTCCATCCATCTACAAGTGTACACCGTCATAGTGTCATCTTTCATGTTCCCACCTTTGTTTCTTCTTGCAAAAGAACAAAGGCCTTGTGAATTCTCGGGAAAAAGTGGTTTTCAACGTCTCACTTCATTTTAATGACATGTGCACTCAGTTTCACATGACTGACAGAAATCAAAGCAGCTAACCTTATAGATGAGACGTGGAAAAAGGGGGGACCTCAAGTATCTAGGCTCAGACACTGCAGAAGAATCAATTCCACTGTAGCAAAAACCATAATGGAGTAGGTGTAATGATTCATGAACTAACTTTCATATTAGAATCGTGCACCGATCTTTGGTCTCCTCGGAAGCGCACCGCAGCCTGTAAATTCAGGAATTGACAGAAACTTAATAAGATTGAATTTACAACCGTACTATCTTGCTCTAATTCAATACAAGGAAAGATGAATCATTTATACCTTTCAATGCATTGGCTATCATTCGATAGGCTTTCACATACTTCTATCCATGTCAGAGCAAATAGAACCCATGGCTGTATAGTATTAGCTGGATTCACACATGTTAAGACCAAGGGGGCATTGGTTCACGAACTGAATTTGATGGAATTGGATTTCAATTTATAATGTTTAAAGCAATTGGTTTACAAAAATGAAACTGATTTTTATCAAAACATTCCACTGTGAAAGCTCTCTTTTTAAGTATTTGTGTATTCCAATTAAGATGTGAAGGACTGTTGAATT
>JAANYP010001710.1:0-15514 GCA_020465985.1 Centrapalus pauciflorus | reverse complement strand
CGTGTAATACACGAGTTAATAAACTAGTATACTAATATGACAATTACAATAATATTAATCTAAGGCCCCGTTTGTTTTCTCCTCTTTTGTCTATTTTGCCTCTAACCTCTATTTGGGTCAGACAAAAGTGGCCAAATGTTGTTTGTGTTTTTTTTCCAAATCAGACGTCTAAAGTCTGACCGTCGTCTGTTTAAAACAGATTTGAAATTTTGCTTTTATCTAAACTCTTATGTCTTCTTCTAATGCTAAAAACTATAAATTTGATAAGTTGTATGTGATAAGACTTTTTATTAAATTAAAAACAAACAATCTTATCTAATCAGATTGTAGACCTTTTTTAACATCTTATCAAACAGACGGTAAAAAGTGTTTAGACGTCTAAACACTTAAAAAAACAAACGGAGACTAATATTTAAAAAAGGGGGGGGGGGGTGTTTGGTTGTAGGTGTGAGTATAACATCTGGTGATAAATCCCAAAAGATTGAGAATCCATCAAAAGCAAAGACGTGTTATAAATATGGAAATGATACCCATTTCCATTTCATGTTCCTTCAAACTAATGAATATAGTTATTCCAGACTAAAAACCAAATGGCACCTAAAATGAGTTAGTAGGTTGTATGCATTTAAAATGCACTTTTAGAGTTTAGGCGACTTTTGATCTGCTTGACCCGTTTGATGCCTTAGTCAACTTGTTCATAAGTAAATGGGTCGAAGTTGCTAACTTTACCTAAATGTCCTAGATTTTTTTACTGCAGAATATCTCTTCGGGACTTTGGGTGTTAATAGTCCAGGATGGATTACATTAGTTCTACGTGGTTGTGTGAATGCTCCATCTTTATAATAAAAGCAATCTAGCCATCTTGGTGGTTTGCCATGGGATACCTTTTTAAGATTTTTGACCCGTAGCTGAGTTTTATATTTTTGCCTGTCTGGCTCATTGGCAATAAAATAAAGGGCAAATTGCCAAAAAAAGGTGACATATAATATAAATTTCGATAACATAGATATCGTGAAAATTTTAGGCCAAGAAAGGTAACATAAAATTCTATTCTACCAAGAAGGATATGAAAATTAATTTGTAGGCCTAGAAAAGATAATGAAATGGTTTTTTTTTGCCACAAAAGGGACTAGAAAATTTGTTTTTTACCTTCTCAATCGGTCATTGATGCCCTTCTTTGTCAAAATTGAATTTTATGGTACTTTTCTTGGCCTAAAAAATTTCACATTACCTTTATAGTCAAAAATTGTATATTATGTTACCTCTTTTTACAATTTGCCCATAAAATGTAACCTGAATTGATCCATACTTACCTAAATGGGTTAAACACTTCTTATCTAAGAAATAGTCCTTCTGAGTTAGGGTTAGGCACTTAGGCGGCATATCAGTATTTTAGGACACAATAAGACTAACATCCAATTTGCAACATATAATGAGAACTTATCTGCTCAGGTCTCGGGACATATCGTTATTTTGTGAACTATGTAAATTACTGTGTTTTTGTTGATTGTGATATATCCTTTTTGATTGGTTATTGGCATGCTAAAGGCTTTTTAGTTTTTACACCACAATATGCCTAACACCCGATTTGCTTCAATCCGTGCAGCTGTCATATTGCCGTCACTTAGGAGGCTGCATTATGACTTGGTTGAGCTGGATGACACGACTAGAGGTGAAAGCTCGGAATTGGTGATATCGAGCCAAAAGAAACTAGAAAAAGATGACGGGTTCACTAACGTCGATTTGGAAAGAGAAGATGAATGCGGGATTTGCTTGGAACCTTGTACCAAGATAGTCTTGCCTAATTGCTGCCATGCAATGTGCATCAACTGTTACCGTGATTGGTAATCAACAAAACACCCTGCATCTCTCTGTTGTACAGTACATCACTATAATGCATGGTTAGATCACATTCTTAAGAGTGTGCCGGTTGCATTACTTAGGGACATGCATTAATTAGTCCAAGGTGTTTGGTTCGCAGATTTTTTTCTCTGGGATTTGCATTTGTCAGGATTTTGTCAAAGAATCTACGTTATTTTATTAAAAAAATGTGTTAATCTGAAGAATGCAAGGTAACTGGGATTTAAAATCCTAGGGGGGAGGCTGGGATTTTAAATAACAGAGAAGGAAGGGATTTCAGAAATCGTGGGATTTTTAAATCCTTACTGAAATATGCAAACCAAACACTGGATTTTAAATGCAAATCCCAGAGAATCCCAGGAAATCTGCGAACCAAACACCATTGGCTGGCTATATCTGGTGACTGGTCTGGTTTTGGTTTTACATTTTTTTTAAAGAACCAGTGGATTCGGCTTTCAAGCTCTAGACTTCGTTTATACATCGATTCTTATATACTATTTGGTTCTTTCAAACATGGAAGGTGTCCTTTTTAGGTTTATATTTTCTAGATTAAAAAACCCAAGTCTGTATTCATTTCATGGACGGTTCTAAACTGACCGCACTGGTTCAGATTCTTCTGGTCTTTGGTTTCAGCATAAATGATTTGTAATGTACCATTTATTAAAGCGATTCGTGTTTTTCTTCTCTCTGCATTTGCAGGAACTCGAGATCGGCATCATGTCCGTTCTGTCGGGGTAACATAAAGAGAGTTAAATCACGGGATTTATGGGTTCTCACATGCAACGATGAAATTATAGATGCTGATCTTGTTTCGAAAGAAGATTTGGTGCGTTTCTATCTATACATCAATAACCTCCCTAAAGATTCTCCGGATGCTCTTTTCTTCATGTTCTATGAGTATCTAATATAACATGAAGAAGCTAGAGAATCTATTGTATAGAGAGCGAGACTCCGAAAAACAACAAAAACAAATAGCCGACCCTTGAAATGTAAATAGAGTCAGGTTGTAAGTATATTTGCTGCACATTGTTGCATGAAATAAATACCAACTTGTTTATTATTACGATTATCATTATCATCATCATTATTAATTAGTTAATTACTCTACAATTTTGTTAATGTACAATTAATTTCTCTTAGCCCTCTTAATCTAATGATTCGGGGCAGCATATTAGACTAGGATATGTAAAAACCATGAACGAGGGATGGGGTCGAGGCATGAGTTTAGATAACGATTTTGTTTTTCATGAGCTGATCGAATGCTGGTTGACAACACCCGTTATTCATTAATTGATCCGTCATGTGATAGTTCATGGCCTCCGTGGGATGAATCCCGTCCCAGTTGATGTATTTGCTTGGATCGTTGCATACAGAAGTACCTGAAGAACCACACAATGACTGAATATTGAAATTCAGTTCGCCTTTTGGGCCGTTTGTTCCGCAACAAGTTTTATGGATTTCTTGAAACTGGTATTTTTGTGGGTTGCTTACGATGTTGAAGTATGCTTTCCACATATCCGCGTATATGATTGTAACGTCAGGGAACAACTTTCTTAAAAAGTTCAATTTGGTTTGCAGGATTTGATTGTGGATCAGTACTGCTCCGTTTACAATCGTTGAACAGCCTGATCTGTCTCGTTGTTTCAAGGGGCATGCTGAGACATCAACGGGAAGACAACCAATCGGTGGTAAGCCTTGAACTACTATGTTCTTCGCTCCGCTTCGTATCAAGGTCTGTATTGTAACATATGTTAGGGGCTGTTTGATAACAACTTATTAGGCTTAATCTAAAAAATACGGTCAGTCCATTTGAAATAAGCTTAGTTTGTAATGGCACTCTGAGATACCAGAAAGGTTACATTTTTAGGTTCATTCGAGTTAAATTTTTGACCCATCTACCTAAAACATTCTTGGATTTGGGTTATAAAGGCTGATTTTCGTATCTAAGATGAAGATTAGTGTTAGGATACATACCCGTACGAGTTCGATCACATATACAGTTGATGACCGGGCTATTGAACGAAGTGAAATTGTAGATCCGAGTGCACGTGCATAGTCATTGATCCCGAACTCACCTACCCAAAACAAGGCGGTGTTCAATTTAGCCTTGCATGATAGAGGATCCAATCCTCTACATATTCGTTGTACGTGGAATGTTTTGAACCACTCCAACTGAGTCCATACGCCTAGCGGTGTTTTTTTCCATAGAAAAGCAGTTTGAACAATCTTTCTAAATATGTCAAGGGTAAGAGTTGTGGCTCCAGCAACGGCAAAGTTCACACCGTTGGTAAAGTTAGCTGTGGTTGATTGGTAGGGAGGTAAGACCGGTAAGCCTAGGGCGTCTGTAACGAAATCAAGAAGTAGGCGTCCATCACATAACCTATTGGAGCTCTTTCCGAAAGTGGTGCTGCCGTAGG
The DNA here is from genome assembly GCA_020465985.1 of Centrapalus pauciflorus. Taxonomy (NCBI): domain Eukaryota; kingdom Viridiplantae; phylum Streptophyta; class Magnoliopsida; order Asterales; family Asteraceae; genus Centrapalus; species Centrapalus pauciflorus. Next base: position 11,237 of record JAANYP010001710.1, on the reverse strand, counting down.
GTGAGCTCAAAGAACCTGAGAATGACGGAGTAAGACCGCCCATGTATTGGGCATTTCCCGTGTCTGTGTACGAGTCTCCAAAAGCATAGACAGAGGTGAAATGACCTTTGTAGCAATTATGGAATGGAGTTGGTTTTAATGGCTGGTTTTCTGGAGGTTTTTGATTCGGGTCTTGTGGTGGTTTTTGGTTCGGGTCTTGTGGGGGCTTTTGGTTTGTGTCTTGTGGAGGTTTTTGATTCGGGTTCTGTGGGGGAAGTTTTGGTTTTGGGTGTGCGTATGCTGGATAAAGAATCGACGAGACAAGGAGAGCCACAAGAGGGAGATATATGGATCTGAATTTCGTCATTCTTGAGTTTGTTGTAATCAAACCCGAATCTTTAACCTTGTCTCCGAATCATAAAATCTTGATCTGTTTTTATACCATCTAAGTTCCTGACGTTTAGGAACAAGAAAGGCTAAAAATTGGATGATCATAAACTCCTGGACTTTTCACAAACAGGTGGTGGACAACATACGATTTGTTCATATCCAATATATTGGCCTTGATTTTAGGACGAAGAATTTGATTTCTATTGCTAAAGATTGATTGATTCTCCTTCCCCCTAGATATGGGGAATTGGGGAATGGACATTTTTAACTAGAGTGACTAGCAATTATGTGAAGATAATGTGGTCTTATATGCTCGTACCCCATCTTTTTTAGTGTTTTTCATGACGCATCGTTTATCAACCGCCCCACCCATTGCAGTATCGCGAGATTGTGTCGCTCGGGAGAATGTGTCGCTCGAAAAATGGGTGTGCTAGAGAAAGATTTGGGTTCTCTCGCATTCTCTTTTGTTTCTTTTTCTTTTTTAAAATTGTTTTGTGTGTATTTTTGAGTGGTATGGCTGTATAGAAAAATGGACATTTGTATGGTTTGGGTGGTATAGAAGTATGGTAGATGGAGAATATCTGATATGACGTTGATGTGTACAGTACAACGGTGGTACAGTAAGATGAACACTATTTTTACACTTACTCCATTGGGAGAGGTGCGAAGCTTTCACAATTTACACATGTCACGTCAACGTCACATCATTCTATATTTTTTTTTTTCAATTATATTGAGGTTTGATTCATTTTGATTTAAATATTTTGTTATTTTAACACATTTTAATTTACATTAATTGCTTTATTCATTTTATTATTATTATTTGTTACATTAATGGGTCGATCTAATTACAAAACATACAAACCAAAATTAATCTATCAAAGTATACAATTCGAAATGTATACGTTTTGTTAAATCAAAGCATTTCAATGTTTATGTTAAGTTTATATAGTTTATATATTTTACTTAAAAATTATAATTAATTTGAAATGTATTCATGTTACAAAATATTTAAGTTAAAAACAAATAAAATGTTAAGCTTTTATATTTTTTTCCTTCAAAATTGAGTCAAAATGTAGCAAAATATTTAAATAAAAAAATAAAAAAAATGTGAAGTTCAAATAGTTTAATTAGAAATTATAATTAAATAAAAATGTAGTCAATAACGAAATAATTAAAACAAAACGAATAAAACACTAAGTTTAAATCGAAACGTATTAACGTAACATGTCTTTTTTCAGCCGACTCAAGTCCAACCCATTTGGATCCAAGGTTCTAGCCAAGGAGCCAAAATATTGAAACAAAAAAATAAAATACTAATTTTTGAAACCAAAAATCTTAACAAAAAAATAATTAAATCATAATGTTAAATCCTTAATTTATATAATTTTCTTAACATTTATAATCAAATCAAAAAATATTAACGTAATGAAATAGTTAGATAGCAACTTATAAAAGATAAAAATATATAACTATTTTATTAAATGAAACATAAGATAAATAAGTTTTTAATAATTAAATAAAAGAAAATAATAAATAAATTAAATATTCTAACAGGGATAACTTATAATAAATAAAAAAAATCAATATTATTCAAAAAAATGTAGTGTAAATTTCAAAATTTGTTCCTGTGGTTAGGTATAAATTATGGATCCCGTCCTTCTTCGTGATTAATTACGAATTTCGTCCCGGTTGTTAGCAATTTGTTTTGGTTTTGGTCATTTGATCAGTCACCTTTTTATAAATGACAATTTTGCCCTTTATAAAAATATAACTTTAGACAATGAACTTTGTAAAAATATAACATTAAATGGTTGAGTGACCAAACTTGTTATTGAGAAAAATAACAAAATCGTCATTTAAAAAAATTAATAGAGAAAGAGACCATTTTTGAAAGTAAATAATGTTTTGAGAGACCATTAATGCAATTTTTAAAAACTAGGACCATATCCATAATTTTGACCAAATCACATTTACCATTTTGTAATTTAATCATTTTAAAATGATGATTTTGTCCTTATCTCAGTTACAAGTTTGATCCATCTATTATTTAACTTAATTTCAAGTATGGTCCTTTTATCAAATTTTTATTTTTGATTTTATATTGAGTAAATCACAGAAATGATCGCTAAATTTATCAATTATTATTATTTTATTATAAAAGCATGTCTAATTATTTACATAATTATTTTTTATTTTTACTGTTTATTTATATAATTCTATATACCATTTATTTTAAAATTAATAATAAATATGATCACATATCATGTGATTTTTCATATGTAAATAAAATAAAATATATTAAATTTTGTGATTTAACCTAGTTAATTAAGATTCATGATAAAAATCGCAATGGGTGGTTAGTTGGGTTACCAAAGAATCAACAATTTCAATGTACCATTTTTGGTTCCACAAACCTACGACGTCGTATGCAACGAGTTCTTTCACTTTGCGGGTAACTATCATGTGTTACGCAGACTGCAAAACGTTAAAAACCAAATTCGACAGTCTTCCACCACGCCAGATCGACAACAAGAAACCCCCAAATATCCACCATTGTCAAGATCATATGCTTCAAATCCAATTCAACTATACTCGCATTCTTTCTCAAATCTAAGGTAACTTTTTAACCTAATTGTTTCACGTCTTAAATCATGGATATTGAATGAAAACCGAGAAGATTTTATTTCAATTAATGCGTTACTTTTCGTGTTTGCAGATCTAATCGGTTTATATTATGATATACAGATATGGAAGAGGATAATGATTTGGAGCAGGTTACGGAGAGTCCAACAGCTGGAGAGAATGGATTTGTTCATGTTGAGTCAGTTGATTCTGCTCAAACGGACAGCGGTTCGATTAATCAGGTGAGTTTAGTGTTTATTTAGTTCTAATTATCAACGACTGATAGCTGTATTTTATTTTAGGTTAAACATAATATCTAGTATGATGATCCAACCGAATGCTGATTAGGGTAAAAATTAGGTGTGTAACCATATTATGATGTATTGATGTCCAAGGAACTAGTTTCAGCTCCATATTGTCACAAATTGAGACCTTGTCATGTAGAATTCTGACAAAAAGATTAATGTTATTAATAGGGCTCAAATGTAAGATTTTTACATTTACAGTTTTGTGAATATTTAAAGGTTTATGATCTTATTCTCTGAATCATCTGTCACTATAGTTTTTCTTTCTTGTTAAAATTGTAATAGCAATCCATATGCTGCTCCTTTTTCTTCAACTATCATGTCTGTCGTACCCTTTTAGTCTTTACTATTCGTGTTGATAAGTTATAATTAGCAAGCTATCTGCAGGTGGAGCAACTAGAGCAGGATGATGGGGTAGTGGTTACAGGAGTTGATACTGTACAGGTTGAGCCTCTTGATGCAAGGACAACTGAAGATGGGGGACATGACGAGTTTGTGGATTGTCCAGATGACTTGGTTCCTGGTGATGCAAGGTCCCCTAGTGCTGGAAATAGAATTCGCCAACAGCCATTTGGGGACGATACAGAAGATATCCAACATAGGGCAACTGACAATGAAAGGGAAATCCTTCCACAAGACCATGAGGTTGGCTATCACCTTTTCCTGTCCATCATGTTCATAATCTGAGTTTTTCTTTAATATGATGCTGTTTTGCTAACGAAGCTTCTTTTTCAGGAAGAAGGAAGTATACTGATGAAAGAATTGTGTAATCTTCATCATCAGCTCAAGGCTCTAAGCAAGCAACAGTCACCAACCGATGGAAATGATGCTGGTGTTTCTAGTGATCAGCCTACATTGGAATCAGAAGAAGGTGGCGAAAGATCTTTGTCTTTGCGTGAGATGGTAAATGAGTGCTCTAAGTTTATTGATCTTTCTTTGAAAGAGCGGTCACAGGCTGAGGATATAATCAGAGAACTCAATGCCACCCTACATATGAAGGATAAAGAGATTGAGGATCTTATAGTTAGGGACAAACACTCAATATCACAGGATGTAGGACTCAGTTCTGATGAAGTTTCATCTGTTGAGGCCACTGTAGATAGGATCTTATATTCTCTTGCAACTGCCCTCAGTGATGCAGAATTGTCCAATACGTCTGTCATTGGGAAGTTGTCTCATCTTGAAAAAGGTACATCCTTCTTGATTGAGAAGTATCGTCGTTTCCTTTTGGAAATTGAAATGCTAAGCAATTGCTTGGCAGAGGTCAACTCAGACTTTCATATGCAAAATGGCATTGAGTCAGTTTTTCTTTCTGTACGAGAGGAGTTGCTTGGGCTAAAAAGGAAGGAACTTGAATTGGCTAACCAAAATAGCCATTTGGAATATCAGCATGGACAGCTGATGGAACAAGTTGACAAAGGCAGAGAAACAGTTGAGTTGCTAAATGCAGAGATTGAAAAACTTAAAGGGGAAATTGAACAAGAGAAGATGAGGTATAGTAATTCCAAAGAAAAGCTTAGCATGGCTGTTACAAAAGGAAAGGCGTTGGTCCAGCAGCGTGACTCCTTGAAACAGTTGGTTGCTGAGAAAGCAAGTGAACTAGAAAGATGTTTAACTGCATTGCAAGAGAAGTCGAGTGCCCTAGAGGCTGCTGAGTTGAGGAATGATGAGTTGACAAGGACTGAACTCTTGGCTAATTCGCTGCAAGAAGCTCTTTCACAAAGGGACATGGTCCTGGAAAAATGTGGAGAAATTCTGTTGCTAAGTGGTGCTGCAGCAGAACTTCAGTCGTCAGATATCATTGAGGGTGTAACATGGCTTGCAAATGAAAGAAGCAGACTAGCACCCCTGGCTTTGGAATTTCAGAGAGTCACTGATGTGTTATCTTCCCTAGAGTTTCCACAAGCCACACAATACCATAATTTGGAATCTCAAGTTAGGTGGCTATTGGAATCATATAACTTGGCAAAAGATCAATTTGTAAAGCTACAAGATCAAAATCATGCAACGATGGATGCTGATCATGCCCAGATTGATCGCCTAAATGCATCAGTTTTAGCTGAAGCACAGGAGAAGTACTATCTTAAAGACGAGTTTGAAGATTTGACATGCAAGTATGAAGGACTTGCTAAGGAGAAGGAGCAGATGGTTGCTATGTTGCTTGATGCATCTGAGATCTCTATAGATGGTCTGGAGGGCGACCTTAATCTGCACTCTGATATGGCCATGGTAATTAACAGATGTTTTTTGAAGATAAAAGAACAAGCCATAGCTTCTATTGAACCATCACCGATGGACAAAGAAGTACTTGAAAAGGTTCAACATGTTTTGTATGTAAGGGATCTGGAATCTAAGCTATATGAGCAAATTATTGAGGAAGAGAAGATTTATAGGTTAGAGTTTGATAATCGATCAAACGAGATAGTAAAGGTTTCTGAAGAACTTCGTGCATCAAAAGACGAGATCAACTCTCTGCAAATAAATCTTCAACGATCTGAGGAGAAAGCATCTGTATTGAGGGAGAAATTGTCTATGGCAGTTAAGAAAGGCAAGGGTCTTGTTCAAGAACGTGAGAATATGAAACAAGTAATGGCCGAAAAGAATGCTCAGATTGAGGCGTTAACATTTGACTTGCAGAAACAAGAATCAACATTGAGTGAGTGTAGGGATCAGATTAATATACTGTCAAATGAAGTGAAAGTTATTGCAAAGTTGGAATCTGATCTCCTTCGTTCAAAAGAAGAAAGGGACCAGATCGAGCAGTTTTTATGTCAGAGCAATGCCATGTTACAGCAGGTAATTGAGACAATTGATGGTATTATTCTTCCAGTAGATCTAAAAGAGCCTGTTGAGAAGTTGAAGTGGTTTGCATCATATTTAAGTGAATGCCAAGTTGCCAAGGCACAGGCAGAGCAGGAGCTAGGAGATATAAAAGATGAAGCCGGTATACTGGCCAGCAAGTTGACTGAAGCACTGACGACCCTGAAATCCCTTGAAGATGCATTATCAGTTTCAGAGAAAAATGTATCTCAATTAGCTGAAGAAAAGAGAGAATCAGAAGTTTCAAAGACTTCTATGGCATTGGAGCTGCAGAAAGCAATGGAGGAATGCCAAGTATCAAAGACACAGGCAGAACAGGAAGTGCAAATTTTAAATGAGGAGATCAGTACATTGAACAAAAAGTTGGTGGAAACCCTGACAACCTTGAAATCCCTGGAAGATACACTGTTAGGTTCAAAGAAAACTATCACTCAACTAAATGAAGAGAAGAGAGAACTAGAGATTGCCAAGTCTCATCTTCAAGAGGAATTACATAAAGCAATTGAGGAAGCTAAATCTCAAACAAATAAGTTTCAAGAGATCTCTGCTGGTAAAAAGTCACTTGAAGAGGCTCTGTCACTTGCAGAAAACAAAATATCTGTGCTCATGAGTGAAAAAGAAGAGGCTCAAGCTAGCAAAGTTGCTGCTGAAATGGAGCTACAGAAAGTTAAGGAGGAAGTCTCTGCTCATGCCATTAATCTAGATGGTATAACTGTATTAGAGAGCGAGTTAAAGAAGCTTAAAGAAGAAGCTGAGTACCATGAGCGCAAGGTTGTGGATGCCACTGCAACTAATAAAACACTTGAGGATACATTGTTTAAGATGGAGAACACTGTTTCTGATCTTGTTGTGGAAAAGAAGAATGCTGAACTGGAGATTTCAACCCTAAATGCCGAGCTGAGTACATGTAGGAAAGAGTTGGCAGCCAAGCATGATAGATGGGCTTCGGAACTATCTGGTTTCTTTGGAAATCTTCAACTGCTTTTGAAAGATGGGTCATTGCTGTCTCTGTTCAAGCAAAGTTTTGAGAAAAAAATTGAAAGCTTAAAAGAAATCGACCGCCTACTAAAAGACATGAATGATAATTTTGATTCAGAACAGCTGCAAGATTATCCTGCTATTGAGGTAACATCATCAATTCTCCCAACATGAGTAATAATCCTTTCTCCTTTTCTTTGTTTGAATGTTTGTTGAAACTATTCCGTACGATAAGTCCCAACTGTTTATTTCTTTAATTCTGATCATCTGAGGTCAATGATTATTCTTTTATATTTGTGTAACATGTTGAACTACTTGTTGACATGCATTAAACTAGTTATAGTGCCAAACCAGATCTTTTGTCACATCATGCCTTCTGTGATATTTAGAGTGGGTAAAAAGTAATGGCATTTGCATATGTACTTTGTTGTTATGAAGTTAAATGATTCTGATGTTATATTACTTTTCTTGGGACCAAAAAAATTAATATTTCTGGTAACAAGCAGTACATAATTTTCGTTGTCACCAGCTAATGATGACTATTTTGGTTTTTCAATTAAGTACTTCAATCAAAATTTGTTACACACTTGTACTAATTTTCAGAAAGAGAACTCCGCTACATCTGTTCGTGTCTGTACAATTGACATGCATTAGCTCTTCATATTACAATTTTGCCATTTCTCCTGGGGTTTGCATGGCGTATATACCAACAAATCATGTCAGATTCACATAAGCTGAATTTAATTGTCACGTTTGCCTCCTTATCTCACTTCTTATGTTTCCCAGGATATTTCACACTCAACTTTCCTCCCTGCTGGCTTTGATCATGATTGGAACACTGGCATGATTGACGAGTTTAATGCAGAAGATACCGATGGTATTGGTTCATATGCTGGAAAAACTTTGTATAATTTGAATACTAGAAACCAAATTTTTGCAGATCAATTTGAGAGTTTCTCAAGATTCATTGATGACATGATTGCATCTTTGTTGAGAAAACTAGTGTCAATAAGGAATACTATGCCATTTATGGTTCATGAATCAAAAGCCTTGCAACATAATGCGGAAAGCATGCAGATGGACAAACAAATACATGATGGTAAAGTGGCAATGCTGGAACATGGCATTAAATTTTTAGTATCTGTGTGTGCTGATGTTACCAAAGATCTGAAGTTCCATCTTGAAAATAATATGCTGCAAACCAACTCTGTCCTTGGTCTGGAGAAATCAAATTCTTTCCCCTTATTGGATGTGAGAATAGGTGATGAAGAGGCACTAGCAGATGTCAAGGCTGCTGCTGCTGAGCTGTTCTTTGCTGCTAGAAATGTTCAAAGCCTAATTGAACAGTATGTTACTGTGAAAAAGAACATGTCCAACACAATTGAACGTTTACAGGAAGAAGCAGAGAAAACTAGTTCAATGCATGACAAATCCGAAGCAATCGAACAACATCGTAGTGTGAAGGAGAACATGTCCACCACAATTGAAAAATTACAGGGTGAGTTGGAGAAAACCAGGTCAATGTATTACAAAGTGAAAGAAGAAAATGACGCATTCCATAGAAGAGTTTATAAATTGGAGACTGAACTAGAAGCATCTGGAAATATGTGTAAAGAAATGATCTCTAGATTAGAAGATTATCGAGCAAAAGAGGATAAGTGGAATGAAAGAGAATCTGCTCAAAGTACTTCGTCTGTTAAAGACCATGGTAAACTTTTGTTTCTATTGATGATCATACATTTGATTACATGAAATGGTGAAGGTTATACAGTCATACCATTGTTTTGCTTATATTTTCATATATCTTGATTGTTTTTCAGAGGGTGACACCATAAATGCTCTGTTGTCAGCTTCACAGATAAAAGCTTTGTTTGATAAGGTAGATGAGATTGCAATTCCTTTCCCTAACCTTGTATTGGGAGACATACAGCCCCATGATTCAGACCCTGTTAAAAAGCTCTTTTATATAGTTGATAGTGTAAACGAATTGCTAGACCAGATAACCTTGTTGTCTCATGCCAAAGAAGAGTTGCGTTCAACCATTTCAAAACAAGCCCTTGAAGTTGAACAATTGAAGGGGGAGTTTAAAGAAGTCATGAAGGGCAAGCAAGATTCTGAGAAGATGGGGAGGGAATTATTTGAGTTATCTATAGGGTTGCAGAGTATTATTCAGAAGTTAGGAGGTGATGAGTCTGTTGGAGTCAAGAAATCTGCTGATGTGGCAGGACTGCTCCCAGTACTAGAGAGGCTTGTTCAGGGCGTTGTTTTGGATGGTGAAAATTCAAGATTCAAAGCTCAAGACATGGGTTCCAAATTGCTGGAGACCCAGAAGGTAGTGAATGAATTAGCAAGCAAGGTTAAACTACTTGAAGAGTTTATTCAAAATAGGAAAGGTGCGCCAGACATGATACAGGAAAGAGGTGTCTTTGAATCACCTTCCTTGCCTGCTAGGTCAGAGATATCAGAAATTGATGATCAGGCATGTGTTACTCATCTATAATTTTCATGTCACATTTCATTGTTACTTGCTATTCTAATGTTGCATTATTAACTTCACCGATAAGTATATATGTTATATGCAGTGACTAGGAGGAAAGGATTTCTATAGGTCCTAGAAATATAAATTGATAAAAACCAATCATTCCTTTCAGACACTAAGCCAACTTTATTACCTTATTTTTAAGTCCAGGTCTGCACAAGTTCTACTCTCATTAAGTATAGAGTAAAAGACTGTAAATAGAGATGCATGCATAGTTCATATATTACCAATCTGTTATGGGGTCTATCCGCTTAACAACCATAAAGCATGAGAAGCGGTTATAAGAAAGAAGATATAAGATCAATTGTTGGGATTCTGTTTAAGATGGATCATTGGATTATTGAAGTAGCGAACACTTGATGCAACCAATAACTACACCTAATATGCAGGTCAAGATTTATTTTTACGGTGTGTGCTTGCATTCTGGTCGGCTTAACTGAAGCAGAAAAACTGCAAACCGTATACCAGATGACATATAACTTAAAGTAGCCTAACCTTTTTCCATATCTGTCTGATCTCTTGAGGTGGAGGATCAAGCACATAACACAGATCCTTGCTGCATGTTTACAGTGTTTACTTTTAATGTTTTATAATGTTTTTCTTACAGGTTCCAGTTGGGAAAGTAAGCTTGCCTTTGGTTCCATCTGCTGCCCATGTGAGATCTTTAAGAAAGGGATCAAGTGACCAGCTTGCAATTAACATTGATTCAGAGTCTGACCGTTTACTTGAAAAAACAGGAACTGTTGAAGATAAAGGTTTGGTTCTTTTAGAACTTTTACTATTCATGTTCTGTTCAGTTGCATTTCTGGAAAATTTTTATTGATCTCTTATAGTTTCAGGTCATATATTTAAGTCACTCCACACATCGGGTCTTGTGCCAGTTAAAGGGAAAATGATTGCAGATCGACTCGATGGAATATGGTAAATGCTTCAAACTTATGTTTATTTTTTAGAACACACATGTATCATGTATGAATGGGATTACAAATAAGCTTATCCTAGAGCAGACCACGGTCACAGGGACACCCTACAAACCGAAAATAGAAACATATTTACCCTGCTTTCTCGAATTAAAAAGGAAAGAAAGGGAGACATAAGAAAAGAAAGGAAAAAAGGGAGGGAAAATAATATTTTTGTTTGTGTTCTTGAATAGGAAGGGAAGTAAAGGGTGGAAATGAAGATTTTGTGTTCTTGCATAGGAGTGTAGGACAGACCCTGTTTGTTTACCTCTTAATGGAACCATTAATAAGTCATTTTACGTTTAAGTGGCTTCTTAATAATTTCATTAAGAAGCAAATGAAAGGGAAAGGACTGTATTTTTTTTGCTATCATGCCCTTGCAATGTTTTCTAATTGTTTTTTGGAAGAGTATTTTTGCCAAAGATAAGGAAAGAGTTTCCTTCCTTCTTATTCCTCCCACATTTGGAAGGAACACCCATCTTTCCTTCCTTTGCCTTCCTCCCTTTTCCGTTTTACTTACTCTCCAATTCCCTCCTTAAGTTCGAGAACACTAATGTTAATGTAGACTTGCCAGTACATAGAAGCTAGTTGGATTTAATAGGTTGGGAAATTGCTGACTGAAGCTTTAACATTACTGGTCAA
>JAANYP010001709.1:19201-49173 GCA_020465985.1 Centrapalus pauciflorus | reverse complement strand
GTGGTCACCATGGCCCAGTTGCCTACTTAAGATCCATTCCTCTAAGTTCGCTCAGGTCGACCTATCGTTAATCTTCATCCCATAGTAGATGCTGGGCATTGATTTTCACTTGAACACAATTCCATATAGTCGCCACAAAGGAAGCAAGCAGATTAAATGTTCTTCGCCGGACTTGCAATCATCTGGCATCTTCGATATAGCCTCTGACTTGTCGGTACCTGATGGGACTGAGGTTTGCGGTTCTTCGATCTTCCTAACCCTAAGACGGCTGCATTCAAGTCTTCGACGCTGTGTGTCGGGACTTGTTTCTCCGGGTGGAAAAACGCTGTTGCACTTTCGGTTCAGCTGTCACCTGATGATTAGATGTTTTCCCAAAATACCATAGTCGGATTCTGCGACTTGCTGTAATCCGTCTACATTAATCATCTCGAAGGTTCTAAGCTGTCCTGCACGTCCCACGTCATCATAGTATTGACGCATCTAATATTGTCCTCATTAAGTTATATCATTGCCACATACTAGCCATTGCGCTGGTAGGCACAAGAAGCTTGTTGTTGTCTGTCAGTGTCCGGAATACTCAATGCCATGACTTTCAAGTTCCTCTTATCCGATGATAGAACCTTGTGATAATATCATCCACTTGTTCATCCTTAATTGCCTGAAAATCGCCAACTGTTGGGTCAGAGCTCTGTACGCTTTTTACGACCCGGAGGCTTTACCCATTCCACCTTTTATGGAGAGACTCCCAAAGTCTTCGACGTCCTTTGTTGAGTCCGAATGTGTGCAAGATATTAGAGGTAAAAGCACATACGGTAATGGATGAAACGCCTCGTTTGCAGCTTCAAATAGTTTTGCTGCATCCTCTTTCATCATCTTATATGACAGACCTTTGCGACGGCGCTTCAACTTCAGGATTATGGTTGGAAGTACCCTTAATCTATGCACACCAATGCCGCTATCGTTGAATCGTACAAATTCCGACAACTGTCTTCCACCAGTATATCTCTAACTTCCATTCAGCTTTGGCGGTGCATTTTGCCTTCCCATACTTCTTGATCCATCTCAGGAATTTCTGAAGATTGATCATTTTCTCGAACCAAATGAATTGAACTTAATTAAATAATTCGAAACTGATTTAGACTCACTTTTCGAATCTAGCTAGATTCGAAATCAATTAATATTACATATCTGTTGAGATTAATTCTATTAAGTCTTAAAGTCAATAGATTCGAAATTATGTCAGATTCGAGACACTCCTTAGATCGATGTTATGCAGATTCGAAGAAACCTTCGTTCGAAGATCCTTAGAACGAAGGCACAGACAGAGGTCGGAATGTCAGCAGATTCGAAGCACAGCATCGAAACTGTACAAATCGACATAAACTACGACAAATACCACACAGACTCGAGATCCAATTGAATGAAGTCACAGATTCGAAACACTAGTAGACTTCGGACAATCATCTGAAATGACCGAAAGGGAGGTATTTAGGTTTAGACTCGAGCCTATAGAGTGAACCCCTAATCACCCTATAGATCGCGGCCGCCAACTCGAAAAAGCGCTAACCTTTGATTTTTTGCGTTTTAAGATTAAATCACTATTTTCTAAACGCAAAATATATGATTTCGATCCAAAAACGTTGAAAAAAACGACCCATAAGGTTTCCCGAATATGAATTGCTAAGCTCAAAAAACCACTTTTTTGAGCGCAAAACACCGTCCAAACTAGTTGTTAACGAAACCTAGATGTATCTGATGATACTACGAAGAACACCAAGAACCATCCGTAGGCTCTGATATCCATGTAAGGCTACGATGCAAGATTCTAATAGACGCGCGATCGAGAACGAGTGCCTGCGGAATCCTCGTTGACGGTTAGCCGGACAACTCTCAACCAACGGAAACACGGAGACTATTAGACGCTGAACGAACGACACACGAACGATCCTACGTACTAATTCTCTCCGAAACGGCACTCACCTAGCTGATAAACTCGAGATCGCCTCTTGCTTAATTCCTCACGAATTCTGCAAAAAGTTCTCTAATCATTCGAGTCTATCCCTAATTATAGACCCTGATTCGAATCTGATGTGGGTCAGACTCGAATCTGGCCCAAGGCCCATTCGATTCTGTTCAACATGACAGTCTCGAATCTATCCTATATTCGAATCTAAGGTCTCATTCGAATCTATCACAGATTCGAATGTATCCTCTTATGCAATTCGAATCTAGCCTTTGACATATACAACTAAGTGTTTGAAACTTATGATATTACCTTATGACTGATTTTATCTTTGAGCTTTATGTTTGAACTTCTTGTAATACGTTACATCAGGTTCAAACATACAAACACTGATAATCATCAATCATACATAATATATATATACCAAACATATGCTAAATCACAATGTAAGACAACTTAGACTGCTATCGTCACACGAGATGTACCAACAAGAAGGATGTGTCACATGAACTTCAAATCTATGAATGTTTTAGTCAAAAAGAACTTGGTAAGAGGTTTACCACAAAATGAGTTCATATGTGATGATCATTGTGTAGCTTGTCTCAAAGGCAAGCTACACAAAACTTCTCATAAGGCCAAAGATGTAAATTCAATCTCATCTGCTCTTCATCTTATTCATATGGATCTTTTTGGTCCAACATCTGTTTTGAGTTTCAAAAAAAGAGCTTACTGTTTAGTCATTGTTGATGATTTCACCAGGGTTACATGGGTCTATTTTCCTAGAACTAAGGATGAAACTGCTGAGCTAGTCAAGTCCTTTATTCTTACGATTGAAAACCAATCAATTTAAAAGTTAAGGTGATCAGGTCAGACAATGGAACTGAGTTTAAAAATCATATCCTAAATAGTTTCTGTGAATCTAAAGGCATTGCAAGGAAATATAGTGCACCTAGAACACCACAACAAAATGGTGTAGCTGAAAGGAAGAATGGAACTTTAATAGAGGCTGCTAGAACCATGCTAGCTAATTCCAAACTACCAATGACTTTCTGGGCAGAGGCAGTAAATACAGTCTGTTATGTTCTAAATAGGGTTCAAGTTGTTCAGTCACAAAGGAAAACTCCCTATGAGTTATTCCATCACAGGACTCCCTTATTAGCCTTCCTAAAACCTTTTGGCTGATCCTGCACTATCCTACATACTAAACCTCACTTAGGAATGTTTGAAAGTAAGGCTGAAGAAGGATTCTTTGTAGGATACTCTATTCAAAGCAAAGCCTATAGGGTATAGAACAGTTTATCTAAAACCATTGAAGAAAGTGCTAATGTTGAGTTTAATGAAAACACTGCATATATCAAAGGCACGGGTCCTGATTGGTTGTTTGATTTAGATTCACTAACAAATTCTCTGAGCTTTCTTGAGTATTCTGAAGGAACTGTTGGAAACAATGTTGAAACTGCCAGCCCAAATTCTCATGCTAGTAACACAAATATTCAAGCTGTTGGCACAAAGTTTCCAACAATTGAAGATTCTGCTACATGGGATGAGTACACTGTACTGCCACTTCTCTCTTGAGACCCACCAGGGGTCCTGATTGATCAAAAGACATAAATACAGAGTGTAAAGTTCCAATCCCAAGTCCTGAATTAACAGCTCCATCCAATAGGGAAAATGTCCCATCTTCTGATCAAACTATTACTGAAGTAGAATCCTCAAGTGGTGCTGAAGGTGATGATACAAATCTGGGAAGCTCATTTCAGACAGAAAGAGAACCCGCACTCAGGGTTCACAAATATCATCCTCTCAACCAGATAATGGGAGATCCATGCACTCCTGTGCAGACAAGGACAATGATTCACAAGGAGTCCACTGATGCTGAATCAGCAGTCCCTGAAATTTAGTCTAGCTGCCTTTGAACATGCATGCTTCATGTCACAATTGGAGCCAAATAAGGCATCTGAGGAACTGAAAGATCCATCTTGGATTGAGGCAATGCAAGAAGAACTTTTGCAATTCAAGATTAAGAATGTGTGGACTCTAGTTGACTTGCCTAAAGGTAAGAGGGCAATTGGTACAAGATGGGTGTTCAGAAACAAGAAGGTTGAGAGAGGTGTAGTGATCAAGAACAAAGCAATGTTGGTAGCTCAAGGATATACTCAAGAAGAAGGAATAGATTATGATGATGTCTTTGCTCCAATAGCACGGATAGAAGCCATCGGACTGTTTTTAGCTTATGCCAGCTTCAAAGGGTTCAAAGTGTACCAAATGGATGTGAAATCTGCATTCTTGTATGGTACAATCGAAGAAGAGGTTTATGTGTGTCAACCCTAGCGGTGTAAATGAGCCGAGCTACTCGTGAGCTACTCGAGCTCGACTCGCTAAAAGCTCGAAAAAAGCTCGAATTAAACGAACCCGAGCCTAAATTCGAGCTCGTTTAATATACGAGCTCGAGCCCGAGCTTCACATATCGAACCCGAGCCAAGCCCGAGCCTATATATAAATATATTTTTAAATTAATAAATATATAATATATAGATTAAATGAATATAAATATATTAAAATAACAAATTATATATATTACATTAAAAGATTATTAAAAAATTAACAAAAAAATTAAAATATATAATAAACGAGTCGAGTCCGAGCCGAGCTCGGGTTTGGAATATTATTCACGAGCCGAGCTCGAGCTTTACATACGAAGCTCGAAACGAGCCGAGCTCGAGCTCGAGCCTGACACTTTTAAACGAGCCGAGCTCGAGCTTAAACGGGCTCGGGCTCGGCTCGACTCGTTTACACCCCTAGTCAACCCCCTGGATTTGAGGACTATAAGTATCCAGACAGAGTCTACAAGTTAGACAAAGCCCTCTATGGACTCCAACAAGCCCCTAGAGCATGGTATGACACTTTGTCTTCATATCTTCTATAGAATGGATTCAAGAGAGGAACTCTGGACAAGACATTAATCACAAAGTCCATCAAATCAGAGATTCTTCTTGTTCAAATCTATGTTGATGATATCATCTTTGGATCAACAAATGACATTCTGTGCAAGGAGTTTGAAACCTTGATGAACAAGAAGTTTCAAATGAGTTCAATGGGGGAACTAACTTTCTTTCTAGGATTGCAGGTCAAGCAGAATCCCACTGGACTTTTTATAAGTCAATCGAAGTATGTAAATGACATCCTTGAAAAGTTTGGTTACAAGGACACCAATGTTGCCAGCACACCAATGGACACTCATAAGCAGCTTGATGCAGATAAAGGAGTGAATGTGGATATCCATTTATACAGATCCTTGATAGGTTCCCTAATGTATCTCACATCTTCTAGACCTGATATAATGTTTGTTGTTTGTGTCTGTGCCAGGTTTCAATGTGCTCCAAAGGATTCACATCTGTTTGCTGTTAAGAGAATCTTTAGATACCTCAAGGGTCAACCAAAATTGGGCCTATGGTATCCTAAGGACTCTCCTCTTGAACTAACAGCCTATTCTGATAGTGACTATGGAGGTTGCAACATAGACAAAAAATCCACAACTGGTGGATGTCAAAATCTAGGAGCAAGACTGGTCTCTTGGCAGTGCAAAAAGCAGACCATTGTTTCCACCTCATCTACTGAAGCAGAATACGTTGCAGCTGCCGGTTGCTGTTCCCAAGTGACGTGGATTCAGAACCAACTGAGAGACTATGGTATGAACTTCCTATCTACTCCTATTTATATTGACAATTCAAGTGCAATAAGCATTGCGCAAAATCCAGTGAAATTTCCCAAAACCAAGCACATAGACATTAGATTCCATTTTATAAGGGACTATAATGAGAAGAAATTAATCCATGTTACCAAAATTCATACAGATGATCAGTTAGCTGATCTTTTTACAAAACCATTTGATGTAGGGAGATTCACCTTTCTAGTATCAAATATTGGTATGGTAAATATAGATTAATTTGTTCTTCATTATCTTCCTTATTTCATGAGGAAAATACTTATTCAATGTGCTTAGTTAAGGGGGAGACACTGTTTCATTAGAAAATGCTTAATTTTCAACTAACAGCTTGAGACTATTCTCAAGATGCTAGTTCATTTTCTCGGACTGTTAGTTGTTTCACTTGGTCTGTCAAAGTGTGCAGGGTAATTCAGTAATTCTTCATAAGATTGTGTGCGGGAATAGATATTTTTGAAAAGCCAAAACCTTTAAAGTCCCAGTTTCGTTCGATTGCAACTACCAGTTGCAAAAATATCTTCCACTATCTGTTCATCTTCTCTCTCTGTGCGATTCACACACAGTCGTTCAAAACCCTAAACCCTCGTCGTGATTTCTAATGGAGTTTGCCAAAGAACACAACTGCCTTCCCTACTCTCTCAAACAAACTGAACTCCAACCATTCCATGACATGATGGATTTCCTTCGTGGTTCCCATATCCATTATGCTCTAACCGTCAATGCTACCATATACGTCTCACACAAAGATAAGTTTTGGAAATGAGCCACTGTCAATACGATTAATGAAGTCACTTCTTTTGCATCAATCATCGATGGTAACCCCATTACCATCACTGAGGAGACAATACGCCAGCATCAGCATCCTCAAGATGCCACAGGTATATCTGATCTCTCTCTTACTGCTTTACATCAAGGTCTTTTTGAAATTGGGTATAGGGGCCCTACTGATTCTTTTACCTTCAACAAAGCACATTTTGATCCTAAATAGAAATATATTGTGCATAATATTCAGCAGTGTATAAGCCCTAAAAGGACTGGTTGGTCTGAATTCTCTTCAAATATTACCACTGCCTTAGTGTGCTTATCAACAGGCCAACAATTTAATTTTTCAAATATGATTTTTCAAGGGATGTTAAGGCACTATGCCCTGTATCCACGGTTTTTGGCAGAACTAATTGTAAAATCTTGCAATAATTTTAAAGTACATAAAAGGATACATGTTTCCCATAGGCACTCTTTACCTACTATTAAAAGGCTTTTGAAACCCTGTGCCAATTTTCACAGTGTGGATGTCCCATTGCCTTCTGCAATGCATGACACCCATCCAAGAAACAGAGGGGAGGGTCCTAAGCAGGCTCAGCCATCTATTACTGCTTCACCCCCAGGACGCCAACCCACCCCTCATGATACATATACTTCCTCTGCTCCTTCCACTATACATACCTCCCCAGCCCCCTCACTTAAACTATATAAACGACAAAGGGTTGTAGGAGCTCCTTCCTCCTCAGTCCAATTCCCAGAGCCAAATAGCCCTGTGCAGGGGGACACTCCTGCACATAATATCGATAGGGAACCCAATGAGGATACTCCCATCCTCAACTTGGAGGTGAACATCCCATCAGAGGATGTTCATATGGGATTTGTGGCTGGAACTACTGATGTCACTACACAAGAGGCACAGGACAGTATCAACATCTCTAAGACCACACCCATGGCAACAGAGGGTGTGCAAGCACCTTCTGGAAGTCCCCAGTACCAAGAACAAAGGGGCCCAGATGTTTCCACTTCTGGAATTCATGCCAGTGATAGATCTCAAATCTCACTATCTTTTGAAGATCTTGAGGCTAGTCTGCAACTTATGGTTTTGACGGATCAACAGCTGAAACCTATAGTAGCCATTTTGGAAAATTACAAGTCCATTATTGCTGCACAGGGAATTCAAATCACACCTTTGCAACAACTCACAGCAGCCCAATAACAAAGACTTGATTAGTTTCATCTTGGTTTCACTTTGTGTGGAAACAAGATCATCCAGCTCGAGAAGATGGTCCGATCCCTACTTGCAAAGGTTTTTGGTCCCCCTGGACAAACCAATGCATCCAAAAAGGGGGAGAATCAGGAGATCCCTCATCCAATCCAAACAGCTTCAACTTCACTAACAACAACTTCATTCTTAAGGTTAACAGTCCCAACAGTTTCTCAAGCTGTTAGTCAGGAAGCTCAAGTTGTTCCCATCAAAACAAGTGGAGTGGTCATTAGAGAAGGTCCTCAAGCTCCTGCCCCAGCAGTCCAAGCCACAGTATCATCTTCCATAGATAACGGAAAGGGCATTTTGATTGAGCCTCCAAAGGTCAAATTTGTTTCACAAGTAGCCCAAGTTGCTCATGATGCTGAACTGGCTAGGAAATTAGCAGAAGAACAAGATGAGATCCTAGACCAGCAAACCCATGAACCAATGGGAGATGATGAAACATTAGGAGATTACCTAAGAGGGTTTGTGGTCAAAGTTAATCAAAAGAAAAGAAAAAGGCCAACAGGGACTTCAAAGGCAGAACATAGACGATTCTTGATAAATTTCTCTGCAACAGTTGGGATATCAAAGGTAATTGCTCAATCATGGTCAACTTAGAAGCTTCAGGCTTTATATGACAAGGAAAAGGAGAAGGAAAAAGCATCCACAGCCTCCCAACAAGTCCAAGTTCCACAAGAACCTGTTCAAACTGTTGCTAATGCTCCTCAATTTGAATCCATCCAACATGCAATGTTTGATCAGGTAAAGAGAGTGTTGTTTGAACAACAACTGCAAAAGGCTATGGAAATTGAAAAAGTCCAGGATCAGCATGACTTCTTCAAACCTCCTATTACTTACTGGTATACTAAGTCAATGGATGACATTGATTTAGTGTATCATTTTGTAATCAAAAGAGAGGCTGGTCTAGAGGAAGAATATAAAAGCCTAATCCACCTGGTTCAGAGACTGACTAGAGATGATCTGACTCAAATGCATCATATTGGAACTGTCAGTCACTCTAGGTCTCCAATTGTTTGGGTTCAAACAAATTTCAAAGATCTCAGAAGCATTTTTTACCCTGAATCCACCAGAGTCGATATAAAAGCTGCCAAGGAAATGAAGATTGTACAGGTTGATTTATATGCCAAATCCATGACATATAGACTCAAGCTTGCAGACAGATCCAGCAGGTTCTACAATTTTGAATTCCCCAATTTGCCAAAAGCATGGCTACTCCAGATGTGCTCTATGAAGACTGAATGTGATTAAGTGGAGTTGAAGAGAGAACTCATAAAGGCTATAAGGCAGAAACTTCCACAGTTGTAAGTTTTTGGATGCCTTAGTTTGTATATAACAGTTTTACTTTGTTTTATTTCCTTATTTGTATAGAAACTTAAAGTCTTATGTAAAGAATTTAAGTTAAGGGGAGATTGTTGGGAAATATTCTAAGTATGTCAAGCTGTTAGTTAGATTTCTCAAACTGTTAGTAGTATTTCCGTGTAATTACAAAGTTCAAGCTGCTAGTTTAACAAGTTCAAGCTGCTAGTTCAACAAGTTCAAGCTGCTAGTTCAAAGTTCAAGCTGTCAGAGTTAAGAGTTCAAGCTACTCAACAGATTAATAACAGAAAGTGCTGAAATTCAGGAAGTGATATATATTTCAAGATTTGAATATCTTCCAAGCATATCTACTACCAGTAAAATCAGAGTTCGTCAAGGAAACAAATCAGTAGGCTATATATATAGACTAGGTCGTTCAATTGTAAGTCTGTACGTGCAATTTCTGTAATTGTGTGCTTCATTGTAATTGCTTTCTGATAAAGTTTCTCAAGCCTCTAAGGTTGTAAAACCCTAAGAACAATCTGTGTCCTTCGTGTAATCAAACAGATTAGAGGTGATTGTAATAAGTGATTTTGGTAATATAAAGGATTTGATATTGGTTATGTTTATCTATTATTTATTCTGAAAGTTTTCTTAAAACAATTAAGTATTATTCTGCAAACTTCTTAATTGGACTTTGATTCAATACAAGGTTATTGGTTTACACTCTGATTTATTAAAACCAGTTAATCTTAGGTGATTTTGATCTTGACACCGTTTAGTGGAAATGCAGGTACAGTGGAAATAGACTTCTCATCATTAAACCTTAATGACGAGTACTGAGGTTTTCCAAATTCAAGCATTCCATCGATATCTGAGCCTACAACGACAGAAGATGGGCCTCCAACAGAGAATGAACCTGAATTACCTACAAATGAGAATCAGACGAATAACTCTAACTCCAAGGACAGTGATCATGAGGAAGAGAATATATCGTCTGAAGTCATACCCCCGTTAGGTGAAATAAGATCAAACATAAAAGATAATCTTCAGGTCGATAAGATTGAGACATCAAGGATAAACAATGATCATCCAATTGAGAGTATCATAGGAGTAGTGTGAATAATAACACGGTGATGTTATTGATGATCAACGACTCCAAGGCGTTTCACACGTGTTTATACTCGTGTTTTATCTCACAAGTAGAGCCAAAGAATGTGTAATTGGCACTGAAAGACAATTCTTGGGTTGAAGCCATGCAAGAGGAACTGTCACAGTTCAGAAAGTTTGAAGTATGGGAGTTAGTGTCGTTACCTCGAGGAGAAGTTGCTATAGGGACCAAATGGGTCTTTAAGTGCAAAAGGGATGATCGGGGTATAGTTACTCGCAACAAGGCAGGACTCATGGTAAAATGGTTCAACCAAGAAGAAGGAATTGATAATGACGAAGTGTTTGTACCAGTGGCAAGGCTCGAGGCTATTCCTTTGTTTCTGGCTTTGGCGTCCTTCAAAGGGTTTAAAGTATATCAACTCGACGTCAAGAGTGCATTCTTGAACGGCAAGGTGAAGGAATTGGTGTATGTGGAACAACCGCCAGGGTTTACAGATCCAAAGTATCCCGACAGAGTATATTGACTTGATAAGACTCTGTATGGATTACATCAGGCACCAAGGGCTTGGTATGAGACACTGTCAACTCATCTTTTAGACAATGGGTTTGAGAGAAGGAGAATTGATAGTACACTCTATGAAAATGCAAAAATGGGAAAATTGAAAAATATGCTAAGTGTTGAATTTTGGGTGAGCCGAATTCGGATGAATAGTGGTTCGAATTCGGTTCAGTCCGAAAACCAAATGATGATGCATGAATATGAAATGAACAGGAATGAATTCGGATGAACTCTGAATTCGGATGGGGATCAAATTCAGTCTCTATCCGACTTCGGATGCACAGAAAATGGAAAATGAAACTTAGAATAATAAATGAAAATTTTGAACATGCTTATGAGGACCGAATTCGGATACACAGTAACCGAATTCGGATGAACAGTTGTCCGAATTTGGATGCACAGTGGTCCGAGTTCGGTCAGAACAGTTGAAATATTTTGAAAATTTTCTAAGTATTCTCATCCGAATTCGGATGGATCGAATTCAACGGCCAGCAGTTCAAGTTCATGCAACCATGCAACGTCAACAGTTCAAAACTTATAAAAAATGCATGAAAGTGCAGATCCTAGTCTAAAAATATGCAATGAACATATCATTTAACTACAACAATCTAAAAAGAATATATTTATGGTCCTAAATCTACTAAAAACCGAAAAAACAAAACTTTAAATATATGAAAATCAAAACCCGTGCCTCAAAGCAATGAATTCTGCATCAAGACAGATCAGAACCCGTTCTTTCATGATTAGATGGTTTCTAAACACCCAGTTTAGAACCCGTGGTTCTGCGAATTCTCTAGATTTTCCCTACTTTTTATGCTTATCAGTTTGAGTTTGAGTTTCATTCTTGAAATTCACTCATAACATTTTATGTTTCACTGACACTGTTCTTATTCGCAAGGGGAGTTTCAGATGTGCTTTGAAGATGACATCTTGACGAAAAGTGTGTAAGCATTCTGAATACTCTAATGCACACTTTAAAAGGTTTTGTTAGAATAATCCGATTCTCTGATTGAATAAATTTCCACCAAGATTAATTGATGTAATCTTCGTGATGATTTTGATCTCATTCATCCTGAGATTCTCTCAAATATTCTGATTTCTCCCACATAGTCTGATTCTCCCATACATCAAGTTTCTCCCATACAAGCTAATTCTTTCATGATAGTCTGATTCATTTCCAAATCTCATATCAAACTTTCTATTGAAGTTCTCTCATACAGTTGCTCAAACTTCCCAAGATATTTTATTCAACTCTCATCGATCTTCTGGAACACCCCATGAGCTTAACTGCTATATCCTTCAAGATTTCATGCTGACTCCGATGATGCCCAATATGTGTGATTAGGCATATATATATATATATATATATATATATATATATATATATATATATATATATATATATATATATATATATATATATATATATATATATATATATATCGTTATATATCGTTCCTATGGTCTAAACCAGAGCCGGAAGACCTACCCAAGGAGGAAACCACTTTAGTTTGTGTGAGTAAGGGTTCTTAGGTCAATTAGTTGAGGAGTGTTAGTTACCACGGGGTACTAGCAGGTCGAGCATAGATAAAATGCAAATGAGAGGGTTTATCAAAAGGAGATGGGGTGCAACATGAGCTAAAAGTGAGCCGGATGGAGTACAGTTGAAAAATGACGAGAGCTGAGGGGTGAGAAAGGATTAAAAGAAAAGATAAATCCTACCAACACCGTGCAAGTCTGCTTGGTTTCCTACATCTGCTACCAAATTCAATGTGTTGTAATTAGGTATTGAACAAGACGTCATGGACCTAGTGACGCATGCACCTAACCTCCCTAGCTACTCAGTTCTCTCTTAAAAGAATTCTGTTTAAATTCACACGGAGTTATATCACATACTCTATCGACGTAACACTTGGATTTTGTTGATATTGAAACAAGGAAGACATACTCTCCGGTCTCCGACTTCAGTTGATGCACTTTGAGTCTGGAGCTTAATGTTATACACTTCTATGACACATAGAGTCTACAGTCTGCATGACTATAAACAGCTTGTCTACTGAGACAAAGCCGGAACAAATACGAGTGATTCTTTCATGATAAAGGATTTCACGATGATTATTTGGAAATCCTACCAGTGTTAATGTCATGCCAGCGCTGAACGTAGGTCACATAGACTTAGTCTATTGTGCAAACAGAACTCCTATGTGGAACTGGAGTTACTTACAAATGAATTTGTTTCATTTTCTTATATTCAGGTTGCGAAGCCATGATCTTCACTGTAATATCCTTTCGGTCCTTAATAATTTTTAATGAGGGAGAGATTGTTGTTTCTGAAAGCGAGAGAAAGTTTTATGATGTAACTATTTATATTCTGTTATTGAGGGGGAGAGTTACTGTTTGAGTTTGTAACATGAGAGAGATAAGTATTTTTGTGTCTGTAATGTTCTTAAATGTAATATTTTCTTTCTGAGTCTGTAATCATCTATTTCAATGAAGAAAGAAGATTTGAAGACACATTGAGGTTGTTAATTTGAAGGGGAGAGCTGAAGTGATTACATGATGATCATAACCCTTAGCGACACGACGTGCCTTATTTGTTACCACTATACCATTTTCATCTCGCTTGTTTTTGAATATCCACTTGGTGCCAATGATGGTACGATCATTAGGTTTGGGAACTAAACTCCACAGTTTCAGTCGTTCAAACTGATTCAGCTCTTCTTGCATTGCTACTTTCCAGTCAGGGTCCTTTAAGGCATCATCTACTTTCGTTGGTTCCACCATGCTTCGGAATGAGGCAAATAAACACTCATTTGCTGAGGCGCTTCTCGTCTTAACACCAGTAGATGGGTCACCAATGATTTGATCATCTGGATGACTTCTTGTCCACTTTATGGAATGTGGAAGTTGTGATCTAGAAGATACTGCAGTGGTTAGATCAGGCAGATATGTAGTTTGCTGATCTATTATTTCTAGAGATGGAACCACTGTGTCATCTGACTAAGATTCTGAAACTGTAGGAAGTTGAGAAGATGATAAAGTTGAACTTTAAATGTCACCAATTGAAGTGATATCCATTATTGAAGAATTAGACGATTAAGTTATTTGCAGCGTGGAGAAAGCTGGAGTAATGGTGGTGGAATCTGTAGAATTATCATGAGAAGGGTTAGAGGAAGAAGTAAATTAATCTTTACACAGAATATCAAACAAAGATTGTAAATCCTCAGGATTATGATCTGTAGAAATCAATTCAACATAATTGAATAAGTAGCAAGCACAATCCTTGGTCCGGAGCTATCCACTTCAGGTGACAGCTCAGTCGATTCGTTAAAGGTGACATTGACACTCTCATTGACCATTCTTGTGTGCGTGTTATATGCCCTATAAGCCTTTAAATTTGCTGAGTATCCAACGAAAATTGTTTCATCGGCTTTTTCATTATACTTGCACAGATTATCTCGATCGTTAAGCAAATAGCACCTGCATCCAAAAACACACAAATATCTGATGTTAGGTGCTTTCTTGAGAAACAATTCATAAGGGTTTTTCTTAAAACGCTTATGAATTATGGACCATTCTGAGTATAGCATGCAGTTGAAATAGCCTCAGCCCATAAGAACATCGCCAGCTTTGAATAAGGAAGCATCGGACGAGTGGCCTCTACTAAAGTTCGATTTTGCCTTTCGACAATGTCGTTCTGTTGTGGAGTCTGCGCAACGAAAAATTGATCATGGATGCCCTTTGACTTTAGATAAGTATCAATAATCGAATTCTTGAATTTAGTTCCATTGTCTGTTTGAATTGACTGAATAGAGAGCTGTTATTCAGTCTCAACGCCTTTGAGAAAGTCAATGATCTAACTTGGAGCCTCATCTTTAGATCTCAGTAACTTGACTCAGGTATATCTGGAGTAGTCATCAACTATGACCAGAATGTATCATTTTCCGTTGATGCTTTGTGTACGCATGGCCCCACACAAGTCCATATGCATGAGTTTGAGAATCCTTTTAGTGGATGGTTCAGATTGCGACTTGTTTGGTGATTTCTTCATCTTTCCTTTATCACACGGACCACAGAGATGATCTTTATTGAATCGAAGTTCTGGCAATCCTATCACCAAATGTTTAGACACTAACTTGTTCAGGTTGTCAAAGTTCAGATGAGACAACCTTCTGTGTCATAGCTAGGATACCTTCGATGATGCTTTGGAAAGAAGACCAATGTTGTCTTGAAGCTTGATCTTGAAAAAATCAATGGTATACAGGTTTGAGTTGGGAGACCCTAATAAGATTTCTTTACCAGATTCATCCCTCACACTGCATTTCTTGGCCTTGAAGTTTACCTCTAGACCCTTATCACTGAATTGGACAATGCTAAAGAGATTGTGACTTAATCCTTGGATATAGTCAACATTTCTAATGGTAAGATTGTCTAGAACTAAATCCCCATAGCCTGAGATTGCAGAGTGGTCGTTGTTACCGAATCTCACTAAGCCGTAGTGTTGTTCGACAAAGTCAGATAGTAACTCCTTCTAACCAGTCATTTGCCTAGAACATCCAGAGTCCATGTACCACATTGATTTTGCCTGAAAGGTTCAATATTTTATAGATTAAGTACAAGAACCAAGTGTAGTAAAGATGAGACTATTCAAGGAAATATGGGTTTCAAGCCGAATTGCTTGAAAGCCTATTGTGATACAACAATCCACCATTATGTGAACAATGTTATTCAGAAGACCTTGTTAAATAAGAAGCAGGTCTTGAACTATGTGATCAGAAGCCATCATACAAAAACCAAACCAACACAACTTTTGGCACCCATTTGAATATGGGTACTTTCTTGTTAGTCACAACAGACTTTCCTATGACAGTTAATGGTGCTCTTTTAGGAATCTGTTTTTCACAGTGTGCTGATTTTAACAACGAACCTTTGTGAACCCACTTGTAAGTAGGAACCGAAGGGTTTGATGAAACATATGTCTTAATAACTGGTTCAGTTTTCCGTTTGTTATATCTATTAGGAAGATGTCTCTTACGTCTAGCAGGATAAGGCACAAAATAATTCATGTCAGGAATCGAACGACGAAATTTGGACGGACATAAACGAAATAAAGTACTAACTGAATACCGTAAAACATCACAATCAGGTTTATCAACATTTACGTCATCAAAAATTTTGTCCTTCAACACATAAGACTCAATAGAACTAGAAATGCATGTTTGTGGCACACTTGCCTTATTGACAAAAACACTATTGCTAGACACATACTACTTCTTCAAATACTCCTTTTTCCCTACATGAGATCACGAACCTCTCTTCGCATCTGACAGAACAAAATGAGATGAGTTAGGGTTTTGAGAAGATTTTAAGCAAGGGGAAGTATCTGGGTGAGACTGTTTCTTAGTAGACTAAACATTCTTGGATGACGAATGTGGAGTCTTCTTAGAAACAGGATTTTTGTAAGATTTTGAAGTCTCATCTTTAAAAATTGTGACAGGAACTTCTAGCTTTAATAGACACTTCATTTTCATAAATACTTTTAACTGGGAAAGCATGATTAGAGTCTTGTTTGAAACCATGTGAGGCCTTGGAAATCTGAATCTCCATGTCTTTGATGATATCAAGAAGTTTATCTCTTTCACTTTCAAAGAACTTAGAGTCAGTTTTAAAACTCTGATCTTGTATTGAAAACACTCTTCTTACCTCATCACATTGGGTTTCTTTTCTAAGAAAATCAACCCTATCTTTTCAAACAACTCTTTCGCTTCCCTCAATTCTCTTTCAGCATTTAACTTGGTTTCTGAATGATCGGGTTTTGGGTTGCTTTGAAAAACATTTAAAAGATCATTGTCCAACCCTTTTTAATGACTTGGCTACATATTCAATTACGTCACTCTCATACTTCACCGCGTTCTCAATAAAAGCGTCATGGTATTCAGACGATTCTTTTTTAGATTGTTTCAACGGCTTTTCTAAAACAACAATGTTGTGTTCTAAAACAAAAGTAGGAACATATGGGTGAGATACGGGAGTCACTGATTTAGCATTCATTTCCTCTTCTGAGTGTAACAACCGTCACAAAATCAGGTTAGTATTATAACTTAATTAGTAGCTATTAGTAAGTCATAACCTAATCAGTGGTCATTAACAATTAATCAATGTGATTAACAAATTTCATAAGGAAATTCATTTCAATTATAAACTATTTCATCGGTGCGATGAAATGGCAAACTAATTAATCCATTCGATTTACGATATGATGGATTAATTCAACTAAGTGCATAATTAATTTAATATTAGTGACACTAATCATGCATTAACAAACTTACTTAACATTAATTATGCAAGACTAAAACAATTCTTTAAACTAATGCATTTATAAGTATTTATGAAATTACATAAAGGAAAATACAAGAATACATTTTGAAATACTTTTATACAAAAACAAATTATAAATACCCATTGGTGGCCGGCCCATAGGTGGGTACAAATGCTAGACTTTGACTTTCATTTTTTAATACAAACCGCATTCACCATCTAAATCAAATCCTTCTCATCATCTCCCTTTCAATTCATACAAGATCTCACACTCAACCTCCATATGATGACTACTTTTTCTCTATAATAGAGACCCAGCTCTTTCATTTTATTCACACAATCAAAACAACAAAAACTCTCTTTCTCTCCCTCTTAAAATCCGGCCAAAGGCCAAGTGCAAAGCCAAACATTTGCGACTTTTGTTCTTCAAGTTTATAAACAACTAGTTTGCATTCTTCTAATACCTTAAAGTAAGTAAATACTAACTTACTACTTCTCATATTTATGTTTATTTAAGTCTTGCATAATATATATAATCACCAACAACAATAATGTTCATTAAAACTCAATTTTATAAACAACTAGTTTTGTTTTAAAGCTTGTTTCTTCAAATGTGTTTATAAACATATAAACACATAATGTAAGAATGAATAATATGAAAACAAGGTATATATATGTGTTTCATAGCCTTTTATACATGTGGTTTTTGAATAAACAACAAGAATCACAAGTTGTTTCAAGGTTATGAAATCTGGATTTTCGGCAGAAATATTACATCAACTTTGAAAAATCATAACTAATTCAAAACTTAACAAAATGAGTTGATTCTTGTTTCAAAAGTTAGATCTATGTCTTAACTAAATATCTGGAGGTTTTTATAATTTAATATGGATTTCTGAACTCCCAAATATTATTTGGGAACCGAAAAGTCTAACAGCTCAAAAATGGCCAACATAGGGTTTTTAACGAGCCTTTCCCTAACCTAAACACCTCGAAAAATGACCGTTTTTACCTTCAAAAATGCCTTGTACATAGTAGTTGTATGACTATGAATATCAAAGCCCAAATCGTTTTAAGTGGGTTTTATTTATGAACTTGTTGAGTTGGTTGATTTATAAATAAAAAAAACCCTCATACATGCATTTTATCATTTATGGGAGTTATTAAGTCCCTCATATCATTTAGGACTCAGTTAAATACGTCCGGTTTCATCGCAAGTCATCAACAAAAATCTATTTTTTACGCTCGTTTTGCCATCATTTTACAGTGAGTTTTCATAGCCCCATTTTTAATTGTTCTTATTATTTTGGGGTGAGAATACATGTTCAACATTTTATTTTATATGGACACAAGTACTTGAATCATTTTTCGTATTACATAAGATTATTACTTTACCATCGCCCTCAATCATGAACCGTTAATTACTACGTAAACGTGAATATTGTGGATAGATCTATTGCGGTTGACGCACCCATCCGGGTTGGTCGCGCCAATTGTAAACGGATGCATAATTATTTGACATTTCTTGGTATTATGGTGTTGGATACCACAAGGGCACTCATAAGTTAAGTTTCGGTGTCATGAGGCTTATGTTAATACTTAAACTATATGATTCGTTTTTATTTTACAAATCACTGAAATCTTGTGTTTTCCATACAATGTCTTACTTATCGAGTAAACCTATGAGATCACCAACTTTATGTTGACGTATTTAACATGTTTTTCTCAGGACCGTAAACGCTAAGGTATCACTTTCATGGCACGTTTACAAGATTATCAAGTTTTTCAGAGTCCACGGGCATTCAAAACGTTGCGGAGATTACTTTTCATAACTTAAACCTTTTATCATGTATTTTAATCTTCGTACTAGTGACTTTACATTTTGTGATGCTTGTAAAACGATATTTATATTTTATGTATTTTTAAAACGTCCTATTTAGAGGTCGTTAATTATGATTATGCCTTTGTTTCCGCGACATCATGCCTCGTTGCCAAGCGGGGTATCGGGGTGTGACACTGAGTAACTGTGGAAATAGTCATCATTTAAAGTTCGTTCTCTAGATGAATAACTTTCATTCAGTTGCTCATAGGCCATGAAGGTTTGAGTATTCTTTATGTTTTTTCTGGTTAAGATCCTGTTGATTCAAAGCATCGCCAGATGATTTATGGAAAATGGCTTTGTATCCCCATCTCATGTAATTGAAATCATACAGAGTGGACAATATCATTGACACTTTATCAAGAGTTTTAGGATTTTCAAAGCAATGCCTTCTTTAGAGGGATAAAAATGTGTCTATTTAGGCTTGTTCATGTGGATAGTTTGATCTATTTGTTCATTTTTGAGAAATTTATCATCAAGTTCTTTGATACGGACATACAGATCAACTCTTTCCTTCTCAATCATTTTAAATTTTTCCTTGCTATCAATATTCTCTAAGTGCAATACCTCATAACGTTTTGTAAGATTAGATAACTCGAATTTCAATGAATCCTTAGTCTGCTTTGCCATGGTTAAAAAAATTTTAAGATTAGTATTATCATCAATATTAGTTTTTTTCCTAAAGAAGTTCTATAAACAGATTATGTTCATTCATCCACTTTCTTTTAAAATCCTTAGCTTATTGTTGTTCACTAAGGTTTTGTTCTTTTAAAATAGACAGTTGAGATTGCATGTCATTTATTACATTACACATCATGATATCAGAGTGAGATGTTACCTCATTTATCTCATATGAAGACTCTTCTTGTCCTTTGGCCATCATGCGTTCTAACGAGTAGTCTTCATCATCCAGAGCATTCGAGGTTGATTCTTCTCCATCATGTCCAATCCTCTCAGCTATGTAGCACAAACGAGCTGTCTCCTCCTCTTCATCTGATTCTTCTTCAACCCAATAATCTTCTTGAGTAATCAGGGCCTTTGCATTAACTGTTCTCTTTACTACTTCCAGCTTACGCTCATAGTACCCAACATCCCTAGTGTACTTATTTGTACACCCTCTAGCATTATTCGCCGGAATTCCACATTTGTAGCACAATTGGGTTTTCTCATCAGCTGGTCTCTTGTCCTCTGTCCTTCTCCTTCTGTCATCTTCAGACCATCTATCATCACGTCTTGTATCTCTACGATCATCTCTTCTTTCCTCACGATCCTCTCTATCATCTATGCGTTCATATTTTCTTTCCTCTCTATCATCTCTACGACGCCTTGACCCGCTGTTATACTGTAGCTGATTATATGTCTTCTTCTTGGAGAACTTATGAAACCTATTAGGCAGAAGAACCAGTTGTTCTTGAATGTCTTCTAACTCAGAATCAGAAATATCAACAAATTTGTCCTTGGATGAAGATGATTCAGTAACTTTAGATGACTTATTAGACAATTTTGCAAGAGGATTTGAGTTGCTGGTGGTCTTGTTGACAGTAAGAGCCTCCTGCTTGTTGGACATGAGGAGATATGCATCAACATTTCTCTGGTACTTCTTCAACTCTTTGAAAAGAACATGAATTGAAGTGTCCTTCAGAACTATGGATCTCTTTAAAGCTCTACGGCTAGATCCCCACTCAGGTTTAAGAGAAGACATGAATTAACTGTTTATGTCATCCTTAGGTTTAGAGATCTTTAACTTATTCAACTCATTCAAAACAACACAGAATTGGGTGTAGGTTGCTTGAAGTGATTCGCTATCTTTAGCTCGAAAGTTAGAGAAGTTTGACTTAGCCTCTTTCACTTTCCCCTGATCATCTAATTCAACTCCAAGCATTTGATTTTCTAGTTCTTTCCATAAGTCCTTTGCAGATAAGTTACTGTCTATTCCCACAAGTCGTCTAGAATAGCCTGGTATAACTAATATTCTGCCTTCAGATCTGCCATTTCCTTTTGTTTTCCAGCTTCAGATTCAGGCTCTCTGACAATACGAGATGCAAGTATGGGAGGTGCATTATTTGGTCTAGCCTTCACATTTCTATAATACACAGCAGGGCCTTCTTCGATGGACTGTAACATCAGTTTGCCTAACTCTTGAATCCGAAGAAATTTCAAGAATCTTTTCTTCCATTGTTCGTAAGCACGAGGATATAACACTGGAGGTCGTGCTTCAGAACGAAGAACGAGAGCCTCTCTCGACATATTGAGTGCAAATTAATTGGATCTTTTAGGTTGGAAACTGATTTGATATAAATATGGAACACGACACATGGTTAATAGAAATCTGGAAGAAAGAAGGAAACAAAGTTTTGAGTCCTAGGCTTAGTTTTGGAATCAATTTAAATCTTAGAATAGGATAAACTTAGTTTTAGGAAAAAGAAAAAAAAAACTAAGAGATATGAAAGGAAAAAAAACTAAGTGAGTTTAATAAAACAAACTAACTGAAGCTAGACTCACAAACATAAGAGACTTAGAAAAGAACCTTAGTGCTGTTCAACTCAAAGACTCACAAACATAAGACTCTTTAAAAAAAAAAAAAAACTAAGTGTAGCTAGACTCACACACGTAAGAGACTTAAAAACATAAACTAAGTGTAGCTAGACTCACAAACATAAGAGACTTAAACAATAAACTAAGTGTAGCTAGACTCACAAACATAAGAGACTTAAAAAAAATAAATTAAGTGTAGACTCCCAAACATAAGAGACTTAAACAATAAACTTAGTGTAGCTAGACTCACAAACATAAGAGACTTAGAAAAAGAAACTAAGAGTAGCTAGACTCACAAACATAAGAGACTTAAAAAAGAAACTAAATGTCCAAGACTCTCACTCCAATATCACCTAGGTTCAAAACAAAGAGACTTAAAATGAAATAAAGTTCGGAGACTTTCACTCCTACTTTGATTGAAATTCGAAAGTTAAGAGACTTGCAAAATAATAGAAGGTCCGAGACTTCTCACATATCACTAAAGATCAAAGAAAACTAAGAGACTTAAGAGAATAGAAGATCCGAAACTCACACAACACCACTAGAATTAGAAAAAATTAAGAGACTTACAAAATAATAAGATCCGAGACTCACCTTAATACCACTAAAATGAAAAATAAAACATAAGAGACTTAAGAAAATCTCAATCCGAGACTCTCACTTAGCATCTATATTTCCAAAAAAATAATAGAGTTTTCAAAACAAATCAAACCACAAAAATTTGTTTCTTGGGTACGCATTTGGTTGAACTGCAAGACACATAGCTTAATTTCTAAAAAAAACACCAAAACACCCTTAATTTTGATTAACCAAACATAAAAAATGATTTTTTTTAAACAGTACGTACGAAGAAAAAAAACTTAATCAACAAAAATTCCTTTTAAAAAAAAAACACAAACTATACGAAATTGATTAAATAACAATCAATAGAGTAACAAAGAGAACTCAAGAAAAAGTTGCCTTTGATTGATGAACAAAAAAAATGATGAACACGACTCAAAATGTGACAAAAACAGTTTAAATCCAACCTTTTGGCTCTGATACCATTTGTAGCTTGATAATCCCGATGACGAATAGCACTCAATAGAACAATAATCACAATAATAAGAATAATAAACCCAATGATTATCAATGTATTGAAACTTGTGAGAGAAAGCAAGAAACACACTCTATCTCACACACATATAGGGTGTGATTGGTACAGATGATGGAAATGCAGAGAAATGAAAATTGAGAATGGAATTGTAGAGAAAGAGAATTGTTCATCTGTTTGGTAGAACAGAGAATTCAGCAAAGACATGTAAGAGAGAATCATGTATCTTCTTTGGTTTTTTTTAACAGCAAAGAGAATTCGAGACAGGAGCTTCGGCAATGCCATCACCCCAAAACCCGAAACCTCGAATTTATATAATAAGAACAAACTAGCAAGAAGCTAGCAAAGATAACAGAAACAAAGAAATTACAACAAAGATAGAGGAAAAGAACAGCATAACACCCACAACAAATTCTTATAATTGACCCTGTATTTCAGCCAAGAAAACAAATTAGCTTGAAATTCGTCCTTGATCATCGAAGCCGATTGCCTCACCCCATTGAAAATTAAATTATTCCTTGCGTTGCAGATAAACCAAATAATTCCTCCAATTGCAGCTTCCAAAAACATTCTTATCCTCGAAGATTTGCCAAGATCCAATATCATTCCCAACATGCCATCCAGATTGTGATAGCAAGAGAAAAATTACACTAAGAAAAAAACAATCTCCAAATCTCCTTACTCATAGAACACGAATAGAACAAGTGTTCCTCCGATTCAACTTCCAATTTACAAAACGGACAAGATACCACAGGAAGATTTATACCCCTGGAGGAAAGATTACCTCTAGTGGGGACTCTTTTTAACAACAATTTCCATATAAAACAATTAATTCTTGGCGGCATCCAGTTATTCCAAAAACACATGTTATTTTTTCCTTCATAAGACAACCCATCAATTATAACTCTTAGTGATTTAACAGAGTAGATTGTAGATGAGTCACCGTCCCATTTCCAGCCATCAACTCCTAGGGATAGTTTAACGTCCCAAAGAAAGTGTTTTAATTCTAAAACCAAACTCCTAAACCCCACATCAACAGAATCAAGACTCTAATCCCATAAAAATTTCACCTCACCACTATGAGAATAAGACACTCTCATATGGATTGAACACTCCTTATCAGCCTCAAGTTCATATAAATCCGAAAAAATATAACAATGTGGGGCAATTTCCCACCACTTATCTTACCTAAACATTGTATTTCTGCCATCCCTAATAACTCGAGAGAATAATTCATTGCAATTAATATTTAGAGATTGAAGGGACGTACCAGCTTTTAAAATATTCAACCATACACTGGAGCTTCTCCTGTCTGCTAGTAGACTTGTTGCGTCATCCTTTATATTATGAATAGCAGCGATTACCTTCTGCCACAATGCATTCTTCTCTTTTCTAAATCTCCACCACCATTTAATTAGCATAGCCCAATTAGCAGCTTTTAAAGAACCAATACCCAGACAACCAAATTTCTTAGGGGCAATTGTCTTATTGCCAATTGACCCATGCAATCTTAGAAGACCCAGAAGTAGAAGTACCCCAAATAAAGCGCCTTCTGAGTTTCTCAATCATATCAATTACTTTCACACGAGCCTTAAATAGTGACATGAAATACAACGGTAAACTACCCAAAATGGCTTTACACAAAGTAACTCTCCCCCAAAGGAGATATTCTTTTCCTTCCATAATGATAGCTTGACATTAATTTTATCTATAATAGCCTTCCAAAATTTTACGAGTCCCATGTTTGCGCCAATAGTAACACCGAGATAGGTAAATGGGAGTTTCTCCTCACTACATCTTACAAGAGATGCAATCTGTTGAACTTCACTATCAGAGACGCCAATTCCATAAACCTTATTTTCAAATAATTGACCTTAAGACCCGAAGCAAGATGAAAGCAATTAAGAATCCATTTTAGATTCAAAATATTCAATGAGTCCCACTTGCTAATGAAAAGAACATCATCAGCAAATAACAAGTGAGACAATACATGACCATCATTAGGAAGCTTAATACCATTAAAGATATTTTTACTAATAGCTTCAACCATTGCCACATGAAGACCTTTCTTTGCAAGAATAAAGAGAAATGGAGATAAAGGTACATTAGAGAATTCTATATAAATTTATTATTTACAATCATAATTATTTTGTAAAAATTTCTTATTTAAACCCAAAAAATACTAATCATTAAAGATTTCATTGATCAGACAAAAAAAATTACCAACATAATTTAACCAAAAATATATTAAATAAAGTACTACAATGTGGAGACCACCACTCACGGGGCGGTAGTCACAAGTCTAGGTCCCACATCATGCAACACGATATCAATCATAACTAAGATAGAGTAATTATATTGCGGAATTGGAATTACAAGTACAAACATATTAGAATTAAGTTTAATACAGATTAAAATTTTCAATATAAACTTATAAAGGGCACAAGTCTAATCTAGTTCATGTCATCATACAATCAAGATAAATCTACCCCAAACCACCACATTGTCATCTTCTAATCAGTACCAAAAGGGTTTGCTGAGTAGAGGTCTATGAAAACTTTGTCTTGATCTTGTAAGACCTAAGTACTAGGTCCAGCAGATGACTTTCCTTTATCTTTTCCTGTAAAAATGTAAATAGCAACTGTAAGCAAAGCTTAGTGAGAATATAGATTTTCAGATTACATGCATTATTAAGCGGATCATGGGTCTAGCGTGATATATCTTGTCTGTCGCTACAGCCACTCATGATTGAGACATAGTAGTCATAGAGTCGGATGATGTTCAAGCCACGCTCACGCCTAAACTGTGGAGATCAGCCACATAATGGGCTAGCTACTAGTAAATCAATATGGCGGAACATCGGAGTATCATACCAAGTTCAATAGAACTGGTGAAATAGCATGGTCTAGAACAATAGACCGTCAATGCTAATCGTCTTAAGCTGGATCGATATGTCAAATGATGTGAGCAATAGTGAAAGCATAAAAATCAAAGTCATGATAGCAATAAATCTCATAGCAATAGCTGAAAGGAACTATAAATGCAATGTCATGTGAAATGATAATCAAATAGCTACCATGATACACTGGGCATCACCGAACCATGGTGAGCACAGGTCTTAATTCAGCTGATCATGTATGAATGTCAATATAATATATCATCAACAATATGTCTCAACCGGAAATCTCGCATGTAAAGCTGAATATCTATAACTCACAGGTTCTTGTGGTCTTTATCAAGCATATTTAAAATCCATCACCTGAGTTATCTCAAGATTTTATCTTTAATCAGATCTCTGGCTTTTCTTTTCAAATCTTTGACCCGCTTTCAATATCTTTAAATCTTTTAAATCTATGTTCAGAAATTAACTGAACCTGTCCAGAATCATATCATGACATATCATTAGCTTTTTAAACTCTCTATTTAATCTGATTCTGATAACTGATAATTCATCAATCTTTCATTTGTTCATATTCTTTGTTTCATTAAATTCTCAAAAGATCTATATATATACATTAATATATATATATATATATATATATATATATATATATATATATATATATATATATATATATATATATATATATATATATATATATATATATATATGTATGTATAATCATGTTGCTTTGTTGATCTTTAATCATTCTAATCATTTATTAAAATAAATCATTCGAATCCGGATCCCCCGAATTCGGACCATCCGGATTGGTCATCCGGATCCGGAATCATCCGGATTCAACCGGATTCGGACTAGTTAAGCCATCCAAACTATCATCCGAAATGGGCATCCTAATTGGGACATTGGGATCATCCGAAATGTATCATCCGAAAACAAATATTTTCATCCGAAATAGCATTATATCCGAATTAAGACCGAAACAAGATCCGAAATTGGGATCCGAATTGGGTACCATCCGAATTCGGTCCTTACACTTATATTTTTCCCAGAATTGTTCTTGATGTTCTTATTTTATTCATACGGATTTTACTAAAAAATTTACTAAAATTCCATTTTATCAACATGCAATGTAATATAATGTTGTATTATCATATTTTGGTTGTTTCTAGATTATTTCCACCATCAAAAACACCTTTATTAGATCAAAATCATCCAAAATAGGTAGAAAACTTCAAGAACACAATATATTATAAAAATTCAGATTTGTTTCTTATTTTGGACAATCCAATCCACGAATTTTGTTTCTGTTACATCTACTAACTTCAATTCATCATAATCTACTAAAAATCCATACATGCACTACAATTTCATGGTAAAATTCTTGGATTTTCGGTTTTCATAAAAACCGAACCAAAACTTGTAAATTATTGGAATTTGAATGGATTTTTTCCTCAAATTCGTTGTAGTTTGTTGTTGATTATTGTTTCTTGTAACTCCTTCTTGATTAAAACCTCAATTGATGGAAATTTATGAACTTTTCTTGAATAAGTTGTGAT
Organism: Centrapalus pauciflorus; assembly: GCA_020465985.1. Classification (NCBI taxonomy): domain Eukaryota; kingdom Viridiplantae; phylum Streptophyta; class Magnoliopsida; order Asterales; family Asteraceae; genus Centrapalus; species Centrapalus pauciflorus. Next base: position 22,203 of record JAANYP010001709.1, on the reverse strand, counting down.
GTTGCCGATTGTAGAGAGAGAGTAGAGAGAGTGTGTGTCGTTTTCTTTAATTGTGATTTAATGTTATTTAATCCATTTATTTGGTTTATATATTTAATCAGTTATATTTGTAATTTAACCCACTATACTTTTGTATTTTACATCTCTTTTAATTTAATCATTTTTTTAATACTTTATATCATAAATATAATTTAATTAAATAATTTTATATTTAATTAAATTACAAAACATATAATGTAAAACAATTACATTATTTGCTCAAAAACTGAAATTAAAGTTGGTCAAAAAGTTAGGTTGTTACATACAATTAAATTCAGACCAAACCAAAGTACTACAAGCATAATAAAAAAAATTTCAACATCGCCGTTGCTTTACTTCCTTCAACTCTCGACATAACTCTTGATACATATCAACATCGTTGTTGCTTTTTTCCTTTATTAAGTTAGTTCATGACACTACCTATTACATAGTAAAACCAACTTCAATTAGAATTTACAAATAACGTTAATATAACAAATTTTTTAGAAAATATACCAAGTTCAATTACAACTTACAAATAATAATCCTAACTCTATGAAGTAAAACAAAGTTCATACAATAACAAGTCAAACCAATATCAATTCCAACTTACTTAACAATACCAATATAATTTACAACTTACATAAAAATATTAAATTCAATTACAACTAACAAATAGCAATCCTAACAACTCTATGAAATAATACAAAGTTCATAGCAATACCAAGTAAAACCAAGATAGTTACAACTTACATAACAATACAAGTATCAATTACAACTTACATAGAAATACCAATTTCAATTACCAACGTACAAACACACTTCACACACACACACACACACACACACACACACACACATATATATATATATATATATACACACACACACACACACTACATACACACTGCACATTCGCATATATACACACACTACATACAAAAACTCTGCACACATATATACACTACATACAAACACCACTAGTAGAGAAAAGCCATTTAACCCCGGCTATTTTTCAAATAGACCCCGGTTTTTGAACCGGGGTTGAAGGTGATGGGGTTGTTGATATGCGTCATGGACCCCGGTTTTTTAACCGGGGTTAAAGATTTTAGACCCCGGTTCATTATTAATCAACCGGGGTTGAATGTCCATTATAGGCAGCTTTTCTAAACCCATGGAACCCGGTTTATCAATAAAGAACCGGGGTTAAATGTAATATTTATTTTTAAAACCAATTTTCAGCTTTAAATCTACTTCCTGAAACTATCATAGATATCAAACAAAATACTGCTAAAACAATTTTGATAGTTTCACTAAAATAAATCGGTAAAATTATAATAAAAGACCAATATTACAACCCGATTAATACATTCATCATTCGTAACAAAAGTTTATATTCCAAACAATTGTTAACGTGAAGCATATACGTCTCTCAAAAGTATGTTTATAAGAAACTTATTATTGGTTTCTGCACGTAAATTTAAACTTCAAACATGGGGGAATAAATAATAGGAACACATTTTCATATGAATTGTTACAAAACTGATGGTATGGATTACCTGTTCCTGCAAGAAGTATGCTTCATCCATATAATGAACTCTCATTAACGAAGCTAAAAACCTGTGATGAAAGGCATAATTAGCTTATGTCGTTCTAAAGATTTAGAACTTGATGCTAAGATTCTTCCCTGATCAGCAACACTTGCAAAATCTGATATCACCAACACTCATAACAGATAAAATAGAAACAAATGAGGGATGATTATGTCATGCTTATTAATTACATAAATAATTTGTTTCCTTCATAATTTCAGATGGGTTCCATTGTACCCTGCTACAACTAGTTCACAATGAAAGACTTGCATTGTAAATCAGATATAACAACGAAGAATGTAACATAGTATATGGAGATTAAAAAAATACCTCCAAAGGAGAGAAGGTTGCTTGTGTGTTTATTGATCATTTAGAAGCATGAATTTTAAAACAGAAGGTATTGTCTGTGTGCAGTGAGTATTTGGTAGTGTGTTTCATTGCTGTAAAAATAAAGGAAAACAGGATGATAAGTGCAGTGGGTGTATCAGTGTATGTGTGTTTATTGATCATTTAGAAGCATGAATCCTCCATTAATAAACTTGTTTTGCTGCTGGAAATTTAAGAAAAACAGAATGTGCAAGTCTAGACCAAGTGTTTGTGTGGAATATTTACAAAGATCTGAGACTCACACAATGTGCAAGTCTAGATTGCACAAAGATCTGAGACTCACGTACATGTGTGTTGGTGCTCAGATGGTGTTAGCCAGAGAGAGGACGACGATGAAATTGATGAGGTGTTGGCTGATGGCGTAGCTTGAGAAAAGGGGAAGAAGATGAAGAACGGCGGTGGTGGTTGTGGTCTGGTATGAGAGCAGGAGGGAGAGGAGAAGAAAGCAAAAGTGGTAAGCATTCTGTTTCTAGGGTTACGAAGCGGGATACGAAATTTTGGGAAGGGAATGGGGCGGGAGAAGGAAAAAAGAAAAAAGAATAATTATTTTTAGACCCCGGTTATTTGTCACAAACCGGGGTTGATTTTAAGAGAAAAACACGGGAGAGCAGACCCCGGTTGTTTACATTGAAACCCGTGGTTATTTCTTAAGAAAACAGGGGTGGAAGCAATAGACCCCGGTTTTTGAGTTATTTTCTATATAACACTGGTCTATTTGAGGGGGTTGAAGGGTGGTTTTGTACTAGTGCACACTGCACACATTTATAAACTACATACACACTGCACATTCGCACACACATATATATTGTACATACACACTGCACATTCTCGTATATATATATATATATATATATATATATATATATATATATATATATATATATATATATATATATATATATATATATATATATATATATATATATATATATATATATATATATATATATATATATGTATATATATATATATATATGTATATATATATGTATGTATGTATATATA